>OX401408.1:11477863-11875363 GCA_947846245.1 Cerastoderma edule | reverse complement strand
CGACTTAGACAATCTTAATACAATATCTGAAACTATTTTCTATTCTATAGAATAGTAACTTCTTCTTATTATAAATGCATGTTTGTAGTAACTAGAAAGTTTAATGAGTAATGATTTTTTTTATCAGTGTTAAGCAGACTGATGAACTTGTACATACTGGGGTGTTCGATGTAATACTTCGGTAAGTAAATGGATCTTAAGTCTTTAAAATGAGGGCAAATTAATGTAAAATGGTACTCATCTTCAATATAACCTAATGGGCATAAATCACGATATCTTTCGTTTCTTGAAATATCACTATGTCGCCCCTTTTCAATTTTTAGTTCATGTGATGACACTCTTAATTTACTTAACATATTTCGTTGTGATCTATTCTCTAAAATATAAATGCAACAAACCAACGCTAAGAATAGCGACCAATCTGGTGTGAAAGCACCATTCATCCATCCTCACAAAGCATGACGAGCAGGTATTGTGATTTAAGCCGACAACTCTGGAAGCGTGAGACAAACATTGTCACAGGGCTGTCACATCCCTAACATGGGGAGAAATCCCCGTCTAGACACAGAGACAAGCTCGGGACAGAATTGCCTATTGGTTGTCTTTGAACTTGCTTGTCCACATACAATAACACTGCTTTTGAAAGACTACAGTTTTGTTTATATGTTGTATAACATGCAACGAAAAATAGCTATTCAAAGCAAAATTTATTTAAAAGGTGTCGAAACATCTAAGTGTAAGTACAGTACTATTTCTATACCCCGAATGTCTGTTTATCGAATTTCTCTTTACGTCAAAATTAATACGGGGTCCCGAACTATTTTTTCTCTAATCTATATGTCGTTATATTCAAGTTTTCTATACGTCGAACTCTCTCTATATCGAAAATTTTCATAAGATCCCTTGAACCCCGAAGTATAGGAATTTTAATGTAAACACTTCCAGTAAGCGATAGATCTCAAAACCGATGCAATGCATGTTGACTTAAATGACTTGAATACGTTTAAACCTGATACTTAAAGGCACATCAAAGGAAAGGAGTACAAATAAATTACTGAAAAAATATATCAAGTTCTTTTATTATGAGAATTAGTTTAGGAATGCATTAAGACCCTATTAAATAGACTCATTTAAAATAAGTTATTTTGTGCTTGAAATATAGTTGTCTCCAATTCAATCGTGTTTATCAACAACCTGTTTGTTTACATATTCAAAATAACGAATTCTGATTGGTAGGTAAAAAAATGTGTGTATCAAATGTCAAGGTCAGAGGTGAAGAATCAGGAAATCTGAATTATAAAACTTGCTTATCTGGGTTTTTTCTGTGGTTTACATACACATTTAAGTTGTGCTCATGGTGTTTTCTTGTGATAACTATTTGAATCTGTCCAAAAGTTAACCAAATAATATTGTTTGATATAGCATTAATCTCCTTTAATGGGCCTTTAACGTCACTAAAGACTTAAATACGATCGCTAGTGTCATTTTGGGACCGATAACTAGGTGCCGTATAACATTTGTAATATCCGGCACTAACCATATAACACATGCACGTAATGGATCATGGCGTCATAAGAACGCCATGACGTCATGTTTACATCATTCTCTACTTATTTTTTCCTTTTTCTCGTGTTTTATTTACATATTGTTTGTTTGAAAGAATACATAAAGGTAATAGGATAAATAGAATAGATGGTTGGTGTCTTTAAATAAGAAAAGTTATCGGGCTCGGCTTCGGATTATTATCCGTTTCGCCTTCGACTCGCCGGATAATATTCCTGAGCCTTGCCGGATAACATTTCCGCTACACGACACCAACCATCTGTTCTTTATGTATTGTAGACAGGAAGCCTTTATTTATATTAAAGTATATGGTAGCGTATTGTAGTGTATCTTTGGCGAAATTATATGAAAACAGTGTCTATTTTCACCATGACATGCAATTTAAAATGCAGAATTTCTGGTAATTAATTCAGTCCTTTGTGTTACTTTCAATGAAAACATATACAATGAAACCCGGTCTCAAATTTCATTTAAAATCCCCTACCACTCATATGACTTCACTTTTATGCATCTGTTGTCACCATAGAAGTCTTCCTAAACCACGTTTATGACAAAAGTATGTATTGCTCGCTATTATAAGAGTAGTTTCTAATATAAGAAGGAAACTATTAATTATTCCATGCTTTTCGTTCTTGTTTTCTGTAATTACTTTTAATTTCAACAATTCCCTAATGTGGGCATTTAGATAACAACTATTACATTAACATTATTTGAGAATGAAATAAGACCTAGATGCGAAGTAAACTGAGTACGCGTTAGACACGAGGTAAAAACGTCCGTCTCGAAATTCCCATGGCGTTACCAAACACCGTCGAGTGCAAGCTTGTCAGATGTCGTCTGCATTTTAAAATATGTTAAAAAGGTCAACCACAGCTTTGGGAATCGCTAGATTCAAGCTCGTTCTACATTTACCCTAACTCGGATGATCCAAGTTGTAACTGTGTAACAAAATGAAATATCTACGTCTGGATCATTCGGACTACGTGTACTCTTACCTCAAGTAATTTAGTGTTACTGGGAACATCGACAGTTCCGCATGAGGGCAACGGTAGGACACCAAAGAATTTCATTCTCATGAAAATACATTCTCTTTATGCTATTTGGGTAGAAACTATTCTTATCAAAATGAGCAGTTTATCAGTATGATACATGGATAAATTTTGTAATTTGTGACCGTTTAAAATATAGTGCAACAGGAGTGGACACATACTATAAACGATACATTTTTCTATAACATCGTGTTGAAACCACTGTGACAAAATGATAAATTGCTTACCATAAGCCATTTATCCTTTTGTCACAGTGGTTTCTGAAAACATTTTCAACAGACGCATCAAAGATGCGTGTTATTTTTTAAGGAGGAATACGGTAGTCTTTTGCTCTTTTTCAGCTGTACCTCTTTACACTAAGCCCTTGGCGCAACTTTCCCGCTTTCAAAACTCTTTTCAACATTTTTCTGTATGGGGTTTAACGCCGTGTCAACAATACTTCAGTTATTTTACGGCTCTCCTGGATAACACCAGTACTGGGCAGGGCTCTGCAGTGTCTTGCCAATAGACACAGCCACAACGATTCACATGGCTGCTTGTGATATTTGAACCTGGGACCCCTGTGTTACATATCCTTAATTAAACATTGTGCCACAAAGGACCCTAGAAATAAATGATCATAAAAGTCCGCATAAATGTCGAACAAACACTATTGTAATTTATTGGAGTAGAAGCTAGACATCTTATTGTCGATTAAAGGGAGATGCTTAATCCTTAGAATGCTGGGTAATTTTCTGAAAAAAAAAAGATTTCTGTGTCTTCTGCTTTCCGAAACCTTAAATATCTGCTTATTCATGTCATTCAGAGAAGCAAACAGATTAGATCACAGGCCAGATGCCAATATACTTGGCGACTGGCCTGGATCTAACCTGTTTGCATAAGCATGAAGTCGGTTCCAGCATTGTAAAGGTTAACATACCATTCCACAAACTCGTTAAATATGAATGATCTGCCTTTTACATCTGTGTTGAAGCCATTTCTGCAACATAGAGATAGTTAAAAAAAAATACATAAAGGGTAAATGTGTTTGTTGCTATCGAAATGGAGATGTTATGAAGACAAATTCCGCATGGAAAACATTACTAGACCCGGCTTCAATAATACCATATGTGTCCTATGTAGGTCTTGGAAGTCCCGGGCTTGAGCCCCACCGACACTTCTGGTTATATAGTGGGGGGCTTGGAATTCGGGGGTCCCGGATTCGAGCCCAACCGGCACCTCTTGTAAAATGGAAGTGTCATTTGGCAAGTCACTTCAAACCCAAAGCATTGTACTGGTGAATTCAGGAAATCCGTAATATAACTGAATAATTGCTGACATGGCGTTTAACACCATTCAAAATCATATTATACAAACTTTCTTAACAATATTTTCGTAACGCTTTAAAGCGACTTTCTCACAGAATGTGTTGCTTGAGAAAACTGATGCAGTAATATTGATTTTAAAAATCCTAAACACTACATTGATGAGCGTTTTCAATATCTCATTTTTAAAGATGTCGAAAAGCTTCGTTATCATTGTATAACTGTGAAACGAGCAACAGAGCTTTCGGTGCTTTGATTCAAAAACCTTGATTTATAAATAGAAATGAGTTGCTTTCGAGCGCACCTTACTAGTGTGACGTGATAAGTAGGTCGACCCATTTCATAACCTAGGTCCAAGACATTCTTACTATTTAAATCATTTCGCAGGACGGAAAAAAAAGTTCATCGTCTACGAAATAACCCGTTTAAACGGTTTACTAAATCTGCTATATACCATAAATGCGCTATATCTCAATTTCGAGATTATGAAAAGAAAGAGAAGTGTATGAATAATCTATTTTTCTGTAACTTGATAGACGTTTGATGGTACATTATTGATAATAGCCATTTTGTTTTAACTGGATTCAAATCAAATCGAAAATTGTGCGATAGTCCTTTTGAATACAAACGCATGTTGTACATTTTTCGATGATTACTAAAGTCGGTTTTCAACGCCTCATTCTCACGCAAATGTGCGTAGCATTGTAATAGGAGTAGTGTGGGTACACGACGGTAAACGTAATACAATTCATTGTTGCATGGGATATATACGGTGGCATAGAGGTGACATGTATGCGATTTTTATTTTTTTTCGTTGTTCCAAAAAAAAAAGTCCAAATAACGAAAAATTAAGTAGTTACTTCGAGTTAGTAAGTCGAAATAACGAAATAACTAAGTCTTTATTTCGACTTACTAACTCGAATTAACGAGATAACTAAGTCGTTATTTCGACTTTCTAACTCGAAATAACGAGATAGTTAAGTCGTTATTTCGACTTACTAACTCGAAATAACGAGATAGTTAAGTCGTTATTACGAGTTAGTTGACCAATCAGATTACTCACTCTTTAACTTAAAGTATAATGTACCCGCGTGCGTACAAAAAACAGGAGTGGTTAACATTGCGTCACTCTGTAAGTCACTTCACATCAATTCGCTGAATACAACGAACCATCTGACTAGTCAACTAACTTGTTATAACGACTTAATCATCTTGTTATTTCGAGTTAGTAAGTCGAAATAACGACTTAGTTATCTCGTTATTTCGACTTACTCACTCGAAATAACGACTAAATTTTTCGTTATTTCGACTTTTTTTTTTGAAAAACGAGAAAAAAATCGCATACATGTCACCTGTATGCCACAGTAGACATAAAAAAAAAGACAAAAAATATTTTTCATAAAACGAACAAGATGAAAACAGATCTCAAGTTATGACAACGAGTCAAAACGATTCGTATAAAATGTGGGATATCTTGACTTTTTAAAAAGATAGGAAAAATTGTACAATGCATATACCTGTATATGAATATAAAATGACAACTTAATCCAATACACTTGCATTTTAAAAGTAACACTTCATCGAGTCATTTTGTTTTTAACTAACTAATTAATTTTACATCGATTGTAAAACACATTTTAATTCAATCTTAAAATATTAGTCCATATTGTTAGTTGGCAACATTGAGGCAGTGGTGGAGCGTCAGACTTTTGTACCGTGGATCCCGGGTTCGATCTCCGTTATAAAACTGCTTAAAACAGAATTAAACCCGATATGATTGTTTAACGCCGTATTAACACTTATTAAGGTATGTAACGGCCTTTCTGGATCAACCAGTACTAGGCTCGGGCTCAAGAATGACAAAGGTCTGCCCCACTAAACCAGAGGTGTCGGTTGGGCACCAACCCGGGACCCCCTGAGTTCTACGTCAGCCATCTTAACCACTTGGCCAAGCATGACCCTAAAAAACGCTTAGCATAGGCGTATGAAAAACAACGTCTTCGAACGGATATTCGACCCAGTATGCAAGGTCTTTCATAAAGGTCTCTTTAAAGAGACCCCGAACTGCAATGCAGGATTATCAATCATCTGCCAACCAATCGGTTTCTACCAATGATATGCCAGGCAACGTCACTAAGCTAGGTACCAGGGGTATAAGAGGGGCCGAGTGTGCACCGAAAAGCGATATTTTCCAATATTACATAGCAGCCAACGACTGGTAGAAAGTTGAGGGCTTCATAATGTTTATGTACTTAGTATTCATCCTAGTGTTATGTCGGATAAATGTTGCGCTCTGCCAGACACGGTAATCAAAGCGTTTATTTCTCCATTTTTATTCTTATTCGTTCGTTGTAAACTTTGTGTGTTTGTTTGCGTCGAATTCATCGACGGTTTTACATGGTGCTTTTAAAAGAGTGAATACTATAAGGTTTGTTTACAATTAGCGATTAAACAATGTCAACCGAGAAACGTAGAGATCCAATAAAACCCAAGAATTCACCAGTTTGAATGATCAGATTGTTAATATTGGATAAATGACAATATTTTTATGTCTTTCACGTGATTTTTCTAACCAGGTGGTCGCCATTCATTAATCGGAGCACTTTTTGCTATTTTAGATGTTACTCGAATGCAAACAACAAAGTTAAATTGGTGGGCACCAAATTTGTGAAAACAGCAATTTGAAAAAATAGATAATAAATAGTGCAGGCGTTTAATTGTCACGATCCTGTAGTTTTTCGCTATGTTTCAACATGTTCTATCATAATTTATAACTCATATAACCTAGTTTTGCAGTTTTTCTGAGGGCTAGTATGCTTTAAATGACCAAGTGATAAGTTTTTGGTGTGTGCTTTTCCCGCCAACTGAATTTGAATGGTAAGGGCGGAATCCATCTACAATTTAAATTCTCGTGTACATATGTTATGTACCAAACCAGGTTTCAATGCAACAATAGAGTAGCGAACAAACTAAGTGTTGCATCTGAAGATATAGTTGCATTTCGCTCAATAATATTGCAAGAAAAAGAATTGCTCTCAAAAGTACAATCTCATCTTTTTTCTGTTTTATTTCTTAACGTGAAGTTTAGCGTTGTGTCAACACTATATCCGTTATGCTACGGCTTTCCTGGGCTCAATAGTAATAGGCTAGGGCCCTGAATAGTCCTGCTATGAAACAAGGTACCGATGGAGCTGGAACATAGGACCCCCGGGTTCTAAGGCCCCAACAAACTTTCACCATTGGGCAACGCAGGACCCACTATAGCGGTAAGGGTGGTGCTTGAACTCACCTTTTCTCTAAAAAAGAAAAGCTCCATACTTGTCTACAGCTGGATCTGGAATTGATTTAATTATGACGTTAACTTTGTGGCCTACAAACACTATTATCGCTTTTAAGATTAGGAACATGTCATTATAAACGAAATATTTCAACAGAGAGAAATGTTCGCTTGTCAACAAGGGAGTTACCTTAAAGGCACTTAAAGGGAGATAAGTACAACTAAATTACTGAAAAAATATATGGAGTTCTTTTATTATGTACATAAAAGTCATGAGAATTACTTAACAAATGCATTTAGACCCTATTAAAAAGATTCTTTTAACATAAGTAATTTTGTGCTTGAAATATAGTTGCCTCCAATTCAATCATGTTTATCAATAACCTGTTTGTTTACATATTCAAGATAAAGAATTCTGATTGGTCGATTCAAATATTTGTGTATCACTTAATCTGATCAAAAGTTTACCAAATAAAACGGTTTGATATAGCATTAATCTCCTTTTATGTGCCTTTAAGGTTGTGACCCTGTAATCGTTTCGCAAATTTTTGACGCACAATCGCTGACGAAGATTGCAGAGGTGTCCGAATGCGATTCGCGGGCGATTGCACGTCCGAGATCATGAGAAACCATCACAAGGTTTCGCCTCTAAAACAGGGAAACGTATACATTAATTTATCATTGAACGGTTGATAACGTTGAAGGAACGTTAAACTGTCAACAGCATTATAAAACGAAATTGGGTTTTGATTATAGTTAGATTCGAATCAATATCTAGCTTTTTAAGTAGCCTTTACAGAAGTCATAATGAGCTGTTTTAACCAATATATACCAATTCCACTTCTTTTATTTTTTCTCAATGAAAGAGGAACAGAGCGTTCATATACCAAATACATGCGGCTAGTGCAAATTGACAAAAACGATCAATTCTGCTTACTTTGAAGTGTGTGTAGAAATCCCTAGTTTGTGGTAAAGTAAACTGATACACTTGGTTCAAAAAAGCTCTTAAAGTTGTCTCCAAAGAGATCAAATATTTAATTGCGTGGTAAAATTTTATTATTTTAACCCATTACCAAACAATAATGGCATTTAACCTCTTTGTTACAGACGACTTTAAAAATCATTGTGGCAAAAGGAGAAATTGCTCGTTGAGAGCAATATCCCTTTTTCCCAAACTGTTTTCTGCCATATCAGATTATCATTTTCCAATTTCGTCGCATTTTGAAATGTCGTCTGCAAACTCTTTCAATTTGGGACAGTCAAAAATTTGGCGTTTGGTCAAGGGTTAAGCTGCTTGTTGACAGATGTGAGGAAACCTTGTTTAAACTGTACAATAACAAAAATGTTGTACGATTAGCACCGACAAGTAACCATTGACAGCAAAATCACTTCATATATAAAGGTTCTAGAATCTGTATACAGTGAATAAATATGTATTAAATCCAAAAGTGTTGCTACGGTCTTGACATATATCTCATATAGACTGTACATACATAGGTATGTTGACGCTCATGCAACAAAGCAAAATATGTACTATTTCAACAAACTTATATGTTGAATTCCGTATTTTTCATATGTAAACAGGCAACTTGAATAAAGAGACTATTTTTTTTTGGGGGTTTAAAGCGAGGTTAAATATATGTAAATTCAGTATTATACTGTATACAACACAATTTCAAGAATTAACAAGAGCTGTCCACGCGACAGCATGCTCGACTATTCGATAATTCCCGATAGGGGCATAGGTCAGCGAAATGTTATTTGTTTTTAAAATATGAGGGTACACACAATGATTCCTTACAATAAATGTTAAGAAACGAACGTGCACTCAAAACTTAAACCAAATTTTTCAAAGTACAAAAGAGCGCATAATTTTCTCAAATTCTAGACTAGAGATATGAAACTTGGTCAGGTACCATAAACTATTACCCTGAACACATGTATGAAGTATCAATCCATACCATACAGTAGTTTATGAGATAAAACTTGCATGTAAAAAATTAACAAAGATTTCTTAGTTCAAAAAGCCTCATAAACTGCTTAAATCCAAATCTGGAGAAATGAAACGTGGTCAATGACCCAATATAATGGCCCTGAACACATATGTGAGGTATCAACCCTTTCCATACAGTAGTTAATGAGATACAAACTTGCATGTAAAAACTTAACCAAGGTGTGACGCCAACAGCGACGCCGACGCCCGGGTGAGTAGTATAGCTCTTCTTATTCTTCGAAAAGTCGAGCTAAAAACGATCTAATGTTTCTTCTAATGTCTAATCTCCAGTGTGTATTATACAATATTACAACCGTTGAGCAGTTTAAAAACAATATAGAACTTCTAACTTCCAAATTTCCTCACATCTGTAAATAAGCATCTTCAATGTCTTATAATTTGATATCATCAGCAAAGTATAAAATAATGAACAAGGTACTTTTGTTAATCGTGGTTCTCTAGTACCAACTGTACAACGTTTTTTTTAGCCTACTTTGATATCGTAGATGAGAATCAAAAGTACAATCATCACAATGGGCCTTTGATCATGCAATGAACTAAGCTGTTTACTACTAAATATTAGCAATGCTCATCAGCTTATATAATATTTAACTACTACAGTTTAATGCTTATAGTTTAACATTAAATTGAAATAATTTAAGATGTATTTGTACTTGACACCTGATAACATGCACTGATCTTTTAAGATTGATTTAAATAAATATTGTTTTACCAAATCAAAAATGTCCAAAATTGAAGAATTTGAACAAACCTTTAAACACCGACTGATTTATATGAAAACAAATGATAGAAGGTCAAGAAGGTATGGTTGTATTAACCCTTTCCAAAACAACAAATTTTCGACTGTCCCAAATTGAAAGAGTTTGCAGACGACGTTTCGTTTCAAAATGTGATGAAATTGAACAATACTCTTCATAAAGAGCAGAAAACCTTCTCGGAAATGGAACAATTGCTCGTTACGGGCAATTTCTCCTTTTCCCACAATGTTTTCTAAAGTCATCTGCAACAAAGTCGTCAAATGTCGTTATTGATTTGGAAAGGGTTAAACGTTCATTATAGAATCTAGAGTATTGTATCTATTTTTATGACATTATTGACGGTAATTCACTGGATTTTCCTGATGACTTAAAATCTGTGAACCGAGTTTACAAGAAGTCAGCGGTGAAATAATTATCTGGTATTCATTAATTACATCGATGCTGTGTCAGCAAATGCTGGTCTTGAATTGCTTATATTTTGAATGTATAATACATGGTAAACAAAAGAGTAACACAACATACTAGAGTCTATTTACATTATTGTAAATTGTTGCAATTACGAGCTAAGCGGTCGGAACGCTTTCGGTGATTATGGCGTCACAACACATGCACAATTCACCGAAATGTTATCTTTCATTATCAGATCATAATGTTGATCAAAGCCTTTCAATTTTCCTTCGCAATCTATGTAAATAAGACACGTTTTGCTCTGTTTCGATTTTTGTTATGTTTCCTTGCTGATTACACGTTTCCTGTGAATATCCACGTTAAGTAGTTCAATGAAAAATGATGTAATGAAAATCGATTTGAATTATTATCTTTTGTCGTTAACTCATACTTACAACTAAAAGTAAAAGTTGTGATATATGCTCGGGTCCTTAATCAAATCAAATGGCTATTTTAATATTACATTTGACAGTTTCATTTGAAAACGAAAGTACATCGAAAGTAGTTTTGCAAGAAGTAACATGGCGGCTTACATATCATATCAGAGGTGTTTTCATTGGGTAAACCCGATGAGTTCAGATCGGTAATCGGGCTGCCAGCGTGTACAATACAATTTCAGAGAGTGCGTAATTTCTCAGCAACACATGGGTTTCATGATTCTATTGTTTGAAATTCACTTCAATTCGGGAAACAATTTATTGACAGGATGATGTGGGAAATGCTTTATGCGGATGCGCCCAACATACGTCGCCTTCGTCCCATTTGGAACAGTACCTGTGTTTTGACCAATTGTCCTTATATCTTTTGTTGTTGGTCATTTGTCAAAATTAAACGGAACGCTTTTCGAGATTTATTAAGAAAGAAGGAAAGTTTGGGTTTTTTTAAATATTTTTGTGTGTGTTTCTGAGAAAAATATTATTTCTAACAAATAAAAGATCAAAGGCCAGAATGGCCTGAACTGCGTCGCAGTATGGTCTGAGAGGTTTGTGCGTACGAATGGATTTGAAAGAAATCTTAGGGATTTTTGAAGACAAACCAACACATTTCTGTTGAATAGCAGAAATCAAAATAGAAGTCAAAAAAGACATGTCCCAGTACTCCAGTGGTACTCAAACCCAATGCTCTAATCAAATGAAAAAGTATTATTCCAGTTATCAACAAAATAGATATTGTAGACGAAAACAAGCATTTTTAGTTAAGATACCAATCTACAAGGGGCCACAGTCACAAGTTATTTAAGAAACACTTCAGCACAAATACAGCTTCAGTCAGAGATCATTGAAAAGTTTTAAAAGTGCATTAAATATATATTGGGTTAAATGCCATATCAAAGGCATGCCCGAGTGTTACGAACAGAAACCGGAACACAAGAAAAGAGTAGATCAAAGGATCGGAGAGATGTAAGTCTAAAAAATGATCTCAACAACAAAGTAAACAATCATACATTCTAATCTGGGTGATTTTTTTATCTACTCAACAATACCTACATTTAGTGTTTCTTCCAGGATTTGAAACAATAGAGGTATTTCCCCAATACATTGGGCAAAAGGTGATAATATATCTTCTTTTTCATTTTGCCATTGTAAAATGCACGCGCTCACTTCATGGTCAGTAATGGTAACGAAAAACACGGTGTATTTCCCGGCTATACATCAGGCAATATTTCTTTTTCTTTCTTATAATGAAAAAATGAAAGATTTTTTGTTTAGTATGAACCGTCCTGTTCAATTACAAAATCAGCTTTCAAATAAAAGTAACGGCTTAAATATGTTAATCAATGTCGTTTTTTATTTCATAACAATATTACTGCAAAGAATCGGGAGCCGTATTTTCACTTCACTAAGCGAACTGGTTCCCAACCCTCTGGTAACCAAACAAACGAATCGGAAACCTATTACTGAAATTGGGTCATGCGTTTATGAAACAAAATAAAATCGCTGATAACTGTCAGTTTTTCTTCATGAATGTTTCTAAGCCGTTTCTGGCACAAGGCCTGTCGTTAAAAGAAGTTTGCAAATCATAAAAGATAGGGACTTTGTTCTGCACTGAGTAAAAAAATACTGGGGATTCCTTTATAGATGGGGGAAATCCCACGGCCTAGATACGGGTACTGTGGGAACGTGTCAAGACGGCCCCATGTCAAAACGTCCCGGAGATCGATGAGAACGGCCATGGAATGGTCAAAACGGCCCAATTGTTGATTTTTCAATCAGTCAAAACGGCCCAAATAAGATTTACACTGTTTTAACACTTTAAACCGAAAATTTTGCCGTTTTGACTTATTTCGGGCCGTTTTGAACGTAGGACATTTTGACATCGGACCGTTTCGACTGTTATCCGGTGCCGCTAGATACCTTCTTCTAGAAGTTCTAGGATGTTTGGAAATTAACGCGGATAGTTTGCATTACCTTTTATCACCATCCTGCACATCACAGACGCATTCAAAACAAACCAAGGAAGAAAGAGTTATTTAACAAAATGACGATTTAATTTGATAAGAATTCACGCAGTTATAGACAGATTACAATCAACATAGAAGTTGGAACTACTTTCTTACTCTCGGCGGTGATTAAGCCCCTATAGGTAAAGAAGGATTCCGTACGATCACTATATACGCCTTCGCGCATGCGCGCGACGCGCATAAAAAAGGGAAATGGGAGACACTGAACCTTGCATGTCAAATTACGGCCGATATATCCGACAAATAAACTTCATAATTGTGTAAACTGAGTAATGAAAAGTAAAACATCCTGCAAAGAAATAGTTTGACAGAAAGAAAAAGAAGAATGCTAGTAGAATTCTCATTTTGTAACAACGTTGTCCGACCAGTATGTAACGGGTTCTTTAAAGAACAAAACAGAACAGAACAGAATTTGTTTGTCAACTCGTACATACATGTAGTACATCATCATAGATACAAACTAGCATGCAAAACAAATAAATCACATTTCAAACAGGAATATTTGAACGCACAGACAAATACGTAATCTCAAGCTTTATTCTTGATTCAATTACGCTAGTCTTGACACCTTTCTTAGTTCTATACTTCAATAAAAACAATTCTTTAACTATTTGTAATGAATCTATTGGAATACCGTTCCATCTTACAAACTGTGTCTCATTATGTAGACAAAGTTCCCAAGCACTTCTGTGTAAAGTGTACAATAATGCACTTGTTTGCTTCGTTTTGTGCGCAAACTGAAGCACACGAGTCCATTATTCCACACTTCCCCACACACAGATGTGCCATAGATTATACCATTATTCCACACTTCCCCACACACAGATGTGCCATAGATTATACCATTATGAAATGGGGCATGTGAGTCCTTCGCGTTTGATAAATGCTATGAAATGTAATGGGATATCTACGGTGGCGCAGAGGTGACATGTGTGCAATTTTTTAACTCATTATTTGGAGACATTAGGTCAAAATAACGAGAAAATGACGTCGTACTTTCGAGTCAGTAAGTCGAAATAACGACTTAATCATAATGAAGTCGTAATTTAGAGTTAAAAAGTCGAAATGACGACTTGATTAAGTCGTTATTTTGAGTTATTAAGTCGAAACATCGAGATTAAGAAAAACGCCCAAATGTCACCTCTGCGCCATCGTAGGTATTCGATTAGAACCACTGCCGATCTCTTTCCAGAAAGTGTAAGTTTAGACAATTTCCGCGAGGCTCTTCGTTCATGAAACAAATTCCGTTCCTTCGGATCATGTTGCTGCATTTAAGGAACTGCAAGTCGATATTGTGTCTCTCTGCAGGATATAACTACTCAGAGAAAAAAATGAAAATGCTATTTTCTTTCCGATTAAGGGGAAATCTATTGAAAGAAGTCCAAATATTTCTTCTTTTAAGATGTTTTTGCTTAAATGATTCCGACACATTCATCCTTTGTAGACAGATTTATTTATCCTTTTATAGAAAGATTTATTCATCATTATAAAGAAATATTCATTTCAATATTTAGCAACAAGACAATAATCAACAACACATGCATCTAAATTAAGCAATACATTGAATAAAATAATGAAATTTAGATGATTGTGTTATGAACCATGCCAGAATTTCAATTACATCAATATCAAGGATAACACAAAAAAGAGAAAAATCGATTATTTCCATGTTTACATATTTATGCTCATCTATATTATAGTTATTGCAGATGTATACACTGGATTTCTCGTTTGATTCAGGGACCGTTATCTATAACAATACAAAATGACATTGAACTGGCCATTTATTTGATATAAATGACAATTATACATCAAACTAGCTATCATCTGGTTTTCATCAAGTTTCATATATATAGCAATGTCATCAAACATTGAAACAGAATATACGTTATTTATCAACATAAGCAGATGAGGTAAACTGAAATTAGAGTCGATAACAGCATATTGAAACCGTAAATCAATACTAAAAAGGGGGAAACTTGTCACGTGTCCAGGAAGAAAACCGAAAACGTTACATTCCAACTTTGAAGAAGAACTGAAGTATCATTTCCCGTGAAAAAAACCCATAATGATTACTAAAGGTTTGTTTATTATGGTGTCACCCCCTATTGAAAGGGCAAGCAAGGTTTGGTTTAGTAGACACTTTTTATTGATTGTACCAAGTAACCATTTAACTAGCTCGCGGCTCACAAACCGGCCATTTCGGAACAAGTCCCACGAGAAACATTCTCCGGAAAAACGCCTCCCGTGGGACTCGAACCTTCGACCTCCTCGTCCCGAGGCGGACGTCTTAACCACTAGGTCACGGTGACGGATTATAACTAAAGAAAATATTGAAACAACTTTTAAACCAAACAAAAGTACTCTAGGCTGATCATGATTAAAATTCACCACATATTTCGAAACGCATCATTTTGCCGCTCGCTCCTCTTCGTGGACGTATAATAAACGTTCAATGCCGCCAAAGATGGAAAAGTGGAGACAGCTTAACGTAATGTAATGAAATTCGTTTCGAACAAATGCCCAAAAGGACGCGCGAAAAACTTATCAACGCGCAAAAAAATACAACTCTACTAATGGGAAACAATCAAATCAGTCTTGACGTCTCGTTTTAAATGACTTTTTTCAGATTAGGTTAGATCTTGTCCCGAATTTATCGCCTCCGTTGAAAACTGAATACGCATATTAACACATCTGTGTTTCTAAGAAATTAGATTAAAAAAAGAGTAAAAAGAAAGAAAAGTATGAAAATAAAAAAGAATTACAGACGTACACATGTAGTGATGAAATGGGTTTAACTAATCAGAATCAGAATAATCTTATTGACTTTAACGAATACAGTACATTGTCAATGTTTTACAATGTGTTAAACAGAGTAATGTATTATTTACGGACTAATTAATTACTTTAATCCTAAACTCTGGTTTTCTCAAAAGCCTTCAAGAAGTTTTCGCTAACCCTTTACCAAACACCAAATTTTTAACTGTCCCAAATCGAAATAATTTGCAGACGACATTTCAAAATGCATTGAAATTGGAAATTGATCTTCTGATAGTGCAGAAAACATCGTGGAAAAAAGGAGAAATTGCTCGTCACGAGCAATTTCTCCTTTTCCCACAATGTTTTCCAGAGTCGTCTTCAACAATGAGGTTAAATTTCGTTATTGTTTGGTAATGGGTAATCGGCTTATAATGCACAAAGTTAACATTTAGAAAGTGAAGTTTATTTTTAAAGCCGAAAGATCCATCAAAGGCTAGCGTCGAATGAATTATTACAGAGTAAATTAATTCCACAGAGAAACAGCCCGCAAACAGAAAGCTGGCATCAATGAATAATTTACATCCTTTCAATTTTTGTTACAAAAAAGCATCTATCTGCAAATGCACCATGCAAAACGGTCGTCGACATTTGGAATGAATAGAGAAAGATATCCTAGTGTATTTATGAAAAGGATTTGACCATTTCAACAGCTTAAGTTTTTTTAAAAAAAAGGTTTAACGCTGTGTCAATCATAATTCACTCTTCCAAGTAGTGTTATATGCCGTATCAGCAATTCTTCCGTTATGCAACGGTTTTCCTGGATCCACAAGTTCTAGGCTAGGGCTCTGAAGTGACATTTTATATTCACCGTACTCACCGTATTTGTTTTACATCGATTGTGAAGGAAGCTTAATGCTTGTTCAAAGCCACTCTCGATGACAGCTTCCTGGAAACTAAACCAGTGATCGCGCCGGTTTTGTGGGTAAGTCCCGGAAATTTTCACCCCGCCTTACGGGGATTCGAAGCCGGGACCCTTGGTGCAAGAGCCCGACGCTCTACCCCTGCGCCAATGTCGCCCACATTGCCAAAGCTCACTCCCACGATTCCGGAGGTTGGGCTTAAACCTCTGGCCCCCGTGTTCTTAGTCCGCAACCGTAATAACTTGGTCGCGCAGGACCCTTAGGTTTGTCACAGCGGTCCTAGGCTAGGGCTTTGAAGTCGCTTGTCAAAGGACACTCAAACGAAACCAGAGGTTTACTTTAAAATTCTTTCATGGCTTTCCCGTTTTTAAACAGAACCTTGATTTGACTCTGAAAAAGGTTATGGCTCTGGAGTGTCTTGCCAGAGGACATATCACGATACAAATTGTGCTGTTGGGGATTGAACCCAGGATCCAAGGTTTCCAAGTCAGGCACCGACTTCTTTGCCATGGAGGACCCCTTCGAATATATCACATGCGTCACTGAAGTTACTTACTTAACCCTGACAGTGCTGGAACTAATTCATGCTTTAGCAAACAGGTTAGTCCCAGGCCAGCCGCCAATTTACTTGGCGGCTGGCCTGGATCTAACCTGTTTGCTTCTCTGAGTATCTTTCCCCAACAAAATTAAGCAGATATTCAAGGTTTCGGAAATAAGACGACACGAAAGTCTATTTTAACAAAATTACCCAGCATTCTAAAAGTAAATAGTGCAAAATGGCGGAATGCTCTTGTTCTTTGTATTTCATTCTTGATAACAGTGTGTACCATTCGCTAAACAATATACGTAGATGAAATGTAGTTGTATTCCTCATCCATGATACTCCTTTACAGTTGAAATTAAAACCTGGAGAACTTGAATAGATTAATGAAGCATTTGTTCGATTGTTAATTAAGGGGCTTACATCTTGTTTTGAAATACAACACTGTCAACACAATTCATACGTAACCTATTCTGGGATTGCAGTGGTGTTTTGAACTTTGTTGGTAATTTTATTCATGCGGCTATTATATCGTTTAATTATTCCTTGGTGGTAATGCACAAGATGGTTTTTGTTATAGATAGGGTAGGGGTACGGATGCACACGAATATGTAGTTTCAAATAATAAGGATCGAACAATCGACCTACCATGATGGTTGGGTGATTTATTGTCGTATAACCTTATACTGTCAGAAGCTTTAGTATAAATAAATTAAAAATGGTATTTTTAAATTAAAAATGGTATTTTGTCAATGATTGGAAATGATTAAATCACCTTTTAATGTTTGTTACAAACAGGTCACAATCTGAAAGATGGGCATTTTAAGTAATGAAAATTAGTCTTCTTTTATTGTCATGGAAGTATAAACACAAAAACATTAGCACACTGTATGTAAAAATGCCTACGCAAGTGAGATTAATAGATAATTAAATAAAGCTTAAAAATGAACAACGTTTATCTACAGTTCGGTTATTTATTTATTAATACAACATAATATTTTATATGTGCAGTAAGTTCTTTTTCTGTTTTGACATTCACTTACACATTTTAATACAAAACTAGGGGCTCTTTTACAAGTCATTTGTCCAACTGTAAAAAATCTAAATATACAAATATCATGAAGTGAGAGGCTATCAAATTTAGTATTTCATCAGTTTTCTTTTATTGTTTGTATTGTTCAATTTATTACTGTTCAATCTCAAAACATATCTACAGTATGACACTGCATTATCCATCAAACTATATGTACATTTTGGATCAATAGACTCATTTTTGCGAGAGACCAACGTACAGACCCCTTCATTAACCCATTACCAAACAATAACGATATTTACGCACATTGTTGCAGACGACACTGTTAAACATTGAAGGAAAAGGAGGAATTGCTCGTGACGAGCAATTTTCCCTTATCCCACAATGTTTTTTTCTGCCCTATCAGAAGATTATTTTTCAATTTCATAACATTTTGAAATGTTTCTGACAACCCTTTCAATGTGGGACAGTCAAAATTTGGCGTTTGGTAAAGGGTTAAAAAAAACTCCTTCTTATTGCGGTATCTTCCCAACACATTATCAGATTTCCGCCCGACATAGTTATTCTTTTAAATGTTTGTTCACAGAGACCCCTTACTTATAAGTCCTCCTTCATATTGGGGTATCTTCCCGATACATACCCAGATTTACGTCCACCAACATCATACCGTTTAAATATCCACCTCTTACTAGCAAAACTATGCACCAGGATACCGTTTTACTAAACAATTTACTTTTGGGTAAGTCTAAAACAACAAGTCTTCTTATTCCTAAGAAATATTGCAAAGTAACACATCATTGAAATTGTCTCTCCGAGATGCTTCCAATGACGTGTCTCATTGCAATATTGTACTTTCATTGAAGATACTATTCATGTTTATCAGTTATGACTTACGCAAATATTTTTTTTGAGTTGTTACGTAAAACAGTACCCAGAAGTCGAAACTCAGTACCCAGAAGTCGAAACTCAAATGTCTAAATGACTACTTTAGGGTACAACGATCCGGAAGTACTGTACGAGACCTTATATAAAAGTCATTGGTATGAGTGTTATGCATGGTTTTTTAACGATGCAATTTAACAATGACCATTTATTCATCGGTAACAAACAATTCTGAGACAGATTCACATCACGAATATACTTCCAAAGATTAAGTACCCCTGGATAAATGTTTAACAAATGTATCATGTTCATGTTACTGTGCCTGTGTCATATAAGCCAGTCCTGTTTATCCAAGATAACGCCTTTTTGTCATTAAAACCGGAGAAGAGATTGCATCTTGTTTATAACAAACGACTGCATATGTCTTAAAGATTGTATGGTCATATACCAGGAAAAGCGTTTGGCTCCTAATACAAGGTTTATACAGTAGCTTTACTTTGGTTCATGAATCAAAACCGGAAACGTTCTAGTGCATAGCTGCAACAAAACCGAAAGCCGACGCAAACATAATTTGAAGGACTCTAAAATTTCTCTTATTGGGTGATATGGATAGATTTATAACCAACACCACCACAAACAAACATGTATATACCACTACCTTAAACAAACAAACATGTATATACCACTACCTTAAACAAACAAACATGTATGTACCACTACCTTAAACAAACAAACATGTATATACCACCACCTTAAACAAACAAACATGTATATACCACAACCTTAAACAAACAAACATGTATATACCACCACCACCACAAACAAACATGTATATACCACTACCTTAAACAAACAAACATGTATATACCACCACCACCACAAACAAACATGTATATACCACTACCTTAAACAAACAAACATGTATATATCACTACCTTAAACAAACAAACATGTATATACCACCACCACCACAAACAAACATGTATATACCACTACCTTAAACAAACAAACATGTATATACCACCACCACCACAAACAAACATGTATAAACCACTACCTTAAACAAACAAACATGTATATACCACTACCTTAAACAAACAAACATGTATATACCACAACCTTAAACAAACAAACATGTATATACCACCACCACCACAAACAAACATGTATATACCACTACCTTAAACAAACAAACATGTATATACCACTACCTTAAACAAACAAGCATGTATATACCACTACCTTAAACAAACAAACATGTATATACCACTACCTTAAACAAACATGCATGTATATACCACTACCTTAAACAAACAAACATGTATATACCACTACCTTAAACAAACAAACATGTATATACCACCACCTTAAACAAACAAACATGTTTATACCAACACCTTAAACAAACAAACATGTATATACCACTACCTTAAACAAACAAGCATGTATATACCACCACCTTAAACAAACAAACATGTATATACCACCACATTAAACAAACAAACATGTATATACCACCACCTTAAACAAACAAACATGTATATACCACCACCTTAAACAAACAAACATGTATATACCACCACCTTAAACAAACAAACATGTATATACCACTACCTTAAACAAACAAGCATGTATATACCACCACCTTAAACAAACAAACATGTATATACCACCACCTTAAACAAACAAACATGTATATACCACCACCTTAAACAAACAAACATGTATATACCACTACCTTAATCAAACAAACATGTATATACCACCACCACCACAAACAAACATGTATATACCACCACCTTAAACAAACAAACATGTATATACCACTACCTTAAACAAACAAACATGTATATACCACTACCTTAAACAAACAAACATGTATATACCACTACCTTAAACAAACAAGCATGTATATACCACTACCTTAAACAAACAAACATGTATATACCACTACCTTAAACAAACAAACATGTATATACCACCACCTTAAACAAACAAGCATGTATATACCACCACCTTAAACAAACAAGCATGTATATACCACCACCTTAAACAAACAAGCATGTATATACCACTACCTTAAACAAACAAGCATGTATATACCACTACCTTAAACAAACAAACATGTATATACCACTACCTTAAACAAACAAACATGTATATACCACCACCTTAAACAAACAAACATGTATATACCACCACCTTAAACAAACAAACATGTATGTACCACCACCTTAAACAAACAAACATGTATATACCACCACCTTAAACAAACAAACATGTATATACCACAACCTTAAACAAACAAACATGTATGTACCACCACCTTAAACAAACAAACATGTATATACCACTACATTAAACAAACAAGCATGTATATACCACCACCTTAAACAAACAAACATGTATATACCACCACCTTAAACAAACAAACATGTATATACCACTACCTTAAACAAACAAGCATGTATATACCACCACCTTAAACAAACAAACATGTATATACCACCACCTTAAACAAACAAACATGTATATACCACTACCTTAATCAAACAAACATGTATATACCACCACCACCACAAACAAACATGTATATACCACCACCTTAAACAAACAAACATGTATATACCACTACCTTAAACAAACAAACATGTATATACCACTACCTTAAACAAACAAACATGTATATACCACCACCTTAAACAAACAAACATGTATATACCACCACCTTAAACAAACAAACATGTATATACCACCACCTTAAACAAACAAACATGTATATACCACCACCACCACAAACGGACTGCTTTTCCATGTGAATATAATTGGCGATGAGAGGTGGAACTATAAGGCACGATATGATATATGTTTTACTAGTTTTTCAAGCTCCTAATCTCAAAACGGACTCGCTTTTGAAAGAGGAATAGACGATCCGTGAATTTAATACCAACAGTTAAAAGCATGTGTTAATCGTGGTTTCGTTTTATTGCAATATCTTGAAGACGCGTTTCAAACCGAGGTTATACGAACAGTTTAAATTATGTGTTCATCGTGATTCCATTTCAATGCAATATCTTGAAGACGCGTTTCAAACCGAGGTTATACGGATAGTTAAAAGCTTGTGTCCATCGTGATTCCATTTCAATGCAATATCTTGAAGACGCGTTTCGACCCGAGGTTATACGACTAGTTAAAAGCTTGTGTCCATCGTGCTTTGATTTCAATGCAATATCTTGAAGACGCATTTCAAACCGAGGTTATACAAACATTTTAAATCATGTGTCCATCGTGCTTTCATTTCAATGCAATATTTTGAAGACGAGTTTCCAACCGAGATTTCAAACAGCTTAATTGCCTGTCTGAAATAATTTACCTGTTACAACATGCTTAACTTATATAACACACATGCAACCACTTGACATAGAAACTGCGCGTTTTCCCATCTGGGACCTGTTAACCCTTTCCCAAACAATAACATCATTTGATTACTTTGTTGCGGACGTTTTAGAAAACATTGTGGAAAAAGGAGAAATTGCTCGTAACGAGCGATTTTTCCTTTTCCCACAAGGTTTTCTGCTCTATCTGAAGAATATTTTTCAACTTCATCACATTTTTAAATGTCGTCTGCAAACTCTTTCAATTTGGGACAGTCGAAGATCTGTTGTTTGGGAAAGGGTTTAACCTCTACATAGAAAGACGGATATGGGTCATGGCAAGCACTTAGATAACTACATGTTTTCGGTTTGAAGCTAAAAGACTGTATCTAATTCGATCAAATTAAGACATTGTATTGACCGACACCGAAGATGCTTGGAAATGATGGTCTTACGCAAGGCTTGTGAAGCGCTTGTTTTGAGAACACTATGTCGGGTCAACAAAATCTGTAATTTATTTATCACTACAAAATGAGATACTAACTAAGTTTGATTCTGCCATCCCTTGATTCGTCTATTCGGATAGAACATTGCCTCCACCTTTATCAAAAGGTAAATATCACATAAGCATGTAACCATTTAATCAGCTTGTACTTTAAAGGCACATAAAAGGAGATTTATGCTATATCAAACTATATTATTTGGTAAACTTTTGGTCAGATTCAAATTGTTATCACCGAAAAACACCATCAGCACAACTTAAACATGAAAGCTAACAAGAAATAACCCAGATTAACCAGTTTAATAATTCAGATTATGTGATTTTTTTACCCCTGACCTTGACAGTTGATACACAAATGTTTGAACCGACCAATCAGAATTTGTTATTTTGAATATGTAAACAAACAGGTTGTTGATAAACATGATTGAATTGGAGACAACTATATTCAAGTACAAAATAACTTATGTCAAAGGAGTCTTTTTAATATGGTTTCAATGCAATTGTAAATTAATTATCATGACTTTTATGAACATAATAAAAGGACTCAATATATATTTTCAGTAATTTGTTTGTGCCCATCTCCTTGTATGTGCCTTTAATACTCTTTATTCGTCGATACTTAGTCTTATTCCAAACAATAGACCCATACAGATTTCAAAAACATTTGTGAATCCACTTGTAAAGTGAAACGTTTCCTTCTTTGTCAACGGGTAGCGCCTTAATATAACCAAAGTAAATGCTTCACACTTCATACTCTATTGATGACGTCTAATGTTAGTTTTGATTTCCACCAACCACAATACCCTAAATGCGGGAATTAATCGACTAAAAGTCAATTAGGTAGACGGAATCACATGTTGATTCGGCGGAAATGTTCGCTGTTAATGATATCAAAAACTAATCGAATTTTACACCGTTAATTCATTACTCATTATTGAATTATCAGCATTAACAAATTGATTGTGATCTTGTTTCGTCAGGTCTATCAATTTCCGTTCATCCACCATAATGGGCTGCATAGTTCACATGCTTTCGCTAATTCCTACAGCTGCAAGATTTGATATATTGGGACACAATAACTCAACCAATCGCCTTTGCAGAGTTATCGTTCGTTCGTTGAACTTTTGGAGCGTAGCGAGCAAATTAACTCGGGTAGAGATCGCTACTCTGTTTTTTTTTAACTTATTAATTTTACATCGATTGTGAAACAAGTTCTTACAGCTTAGATTAATCACTCTCGATTCTGCTTCCTGGATACATAACTAGTACTCGCGTCGAATGTGGATAAATGAAAGTTCGCAAGGCAGATCACGCTACTCACGGGATTCGAACCCACGACATTCGTGTCCAGAAGCCGACGCTCTACCCCTGGACCACTGTCCTCCACATCGTTACTCAGTTTATTTTACGCTCCCCTCTCAGTTGCATACGGGCACAATGTTTTAACCGATTAGATTACACTTATTTATTTCACAACAGTTATGACGTAATATTAAAGCTCATTTGATTCGCCCTCAATGACTGCCACCAGACTCCAGTATTCGCGCCAACTTGTTGGTTAGTCCCGGCATCGTACCCGAAACCATCTGCACAATAATATTTAGTTATTCGTGGGTATAAAACGTATTGTTAATAAGCCGTCAAAGAACAGCTGTCTGTGCATGTTTTCTTGCATTTGGTGGTTTGGTTATATCACCTACAACAACGTAGTTAATTTCCCATCGGAGTAATGTATAACATTGATATCTATATGCACATCTATATCTACCAGGCATTTATGTAGCATTAATAACAGTCGGTGCATCGTAAAAGTGAATTATTCTTTATATAATTTAATTCTACCATGTATTTTCACGTAGCGTTAATATCACTGCGTGTATGAGGAAATAAATTCCTCTTTACATTGATAATTTGCGGTTGGACCAAATTCAAAGCAATACAGACAACGCAATTAGGAAGACGTTGTTTGTTTCCGATATGATTTTTGCTAGAAACCAAAGTGACAAAAGGATAAATTGCTCACAATGAGTAATTTATCCTTTGTGTCTCGTTGGTGGTTTCTAAAGTTCCATATAATGTTCGCTTCGTCGTTGTCAAGAAGGGCACAACTCCAATGTACCCTGAGTACACTGATTTTCCCTGTGTAGGGAATTAGAACAGAACAGACTGTTATTTAGACTTATACAAAGTACATCATCTACAACATATATAAAGTACAAATTGATGTCAACGTGAAAATCATATACTAATTGTTACAAAAAGTAATTATGAAAAGAAAACAAAGAAAGCAATTATTTTGTTATCGTTGGAGGTAAACATAAACAATTTTAAGAGTCAGTATTCAAAAGAGCACTCCTTTTAACAAGAGTTTTTTTCATAAACAGAGAAAGCTTAATCAGTTCATCTCTCTGACAGGTTTGTGAAAAGACAGTCATATGTTAAATTAAGATTTTATTTAGTATTTTCTCTTAACATAGTTTTGTCTGATGCTTGTAAAACATTGACAAATACATGTTAAGTGATATTCGTCTTCGACGTCAGTAGAAATACATAATATACAAGTACTTTCTTCCCTTGGTAACCGGTTTCTGAAATATCTTCCTGTTTGTATATGCAAAGGATGACATATGTTAACATAATTCTAAAAAAGAAATCGAAAGCTTTTAGGATATTTCTATGTATATCTAAATAGGACTCTTATCCAAAAATAGTTTAAACAGACTTATTCCTGTATAAAACAGTGCAAGATTCTAATGCATTGATCCTACCTTGTTTGAACGTTCAAATTCTGCAAAGTACTTCAATGTACCTTGCGACTTTTCAATGTACATGGGTAATTATTCCCACCCAAAAGTCGTTGTAGTAAAGAGGATGTAGGTGGTTGCGTCAAAATACTAGTTTGTCAAGCTGAAAAAATATATTGAGTTGCAAACTTGTCCATTTAACTAGCCTATTAATTGATGGTATACTATAAGATAGGTGTGCTCGAGTTTCGTGAAACCAAAAACATGCGTGAATATATGGGTATCATTGATTTTTATGAGAGTAAATTAATGATTGACAAATATAAGCATTCTAAAAATTTACTCAAGTCTGAAAATAACAAAAGCGAAAGTAACACGACTCGAAAAAAATGGGCTTCAAAAGACGTCTTCCGGTAAAACAACATTTCGATACAAGACTTTTTATGAATAAAAACTGTTTTAAAATACTTTTGTCAATATGATTCGATAAAAACTTAAAATTTACGTTAGTAAAATAATTGATCCTGTAATGTGTGAAAGATGAAAAATTAATAACTTGTAATAAATGCATGATAATGAATAAATTATTTGTAATGAGCAAATGGTATTAAATAAATGCTGTGTAATGAATGCATTGTAGAAAAATAATTAGTAATGATGGAATGATAGTTAATATATAGTTCGTAATGAATGATAGTAAAAAGATAATTTGAAATGAATGAATGATAGTACAAAGATAATTTGTTATGAGTGAATGATAGTAAAAGTCTAATTTGTAATGAATGAAAGATAATGAATAAATGATTTGTAATGAGACAATGATAGTTTATAAATGCTTTGTAATGAATGAAGGATAGTATAAATATATCCTTTGTAATGAATGAATGATAGTAAATGCATATTTTGTAAAGAGTAAATGATGATGAATACATAATTTGTAATGAATGAATAATGGTTAATTGAAGAATTGTATTGAATATACAGTTTTTAAAGAAAATGTAAAGTGATCGATAACAAATCCGGACACCAGGGTACCGTTTTACTAAACAGTTAAGTCCTTTTATTTCAATATTTGGTAAAGCAATATTGCAAAGTAACATATCATTGGAATCGTCTCTCCGAGACGCTTCCAATGACGTGTCACATTGCAATATTGTCCTTTCATTGAAGATACTATCAATGTTAATTAGTTTTGACTTACGCAAATATTTTCCGTAAGTTGTTTAGTAAAACATACCCCAGAGTTGTAAGACCCCCATTTAACCACTGGGCGACGAAGTACGCGCGTAATCCCGAAATGGTGTTATGGTGTATTCGCTTTTTCTAAGAATCGCCCAATTTGACCACGCCAATTATTGTCTAGACGTAATCATTATTTTCGACAGCTCTTGTTGATGGAACTATGTTGAATCGACATTGGTATAAAAGAAAGCCCAAACCGGACACTCTCTTCAATGACGGATCTCTTGGCTTGTGATCCACTAACCCTTTCCCAAACAATAACGACATTTGACAACTTTGTTGCAGACGACTTTAGAAAACATTGAGGGAAAAGGAGAAATTGCTCGTGACCACGTGTCCATTAAGGCTTTCAGACAAATTGGGTAAAAGGTTTCGACCTAACCAAACCGTTTGTTTTTAACCCTTTCCCAAACAACAAATTTTCGACTGTCCCGAATTGAAAGAGTTTGCAGACGACATTTCAAAATGTGACGAAATTGGAAAATAATCTTCTGATATGCCAGAAAACATTGTTGGAAAAGGAGAAATACACGAGGAGGGGAATGTGTATAGCGTGATCTCTCGAATATCGAATACATTAGATACTTGGGACAATAATTACTTAAAGTAATCCTTGCGTTCAGTTACAGTAAAGTTGTGTACGTTATAGAATAGAAATACGTTAAATTCCCTTTTAAAGACTAGCTTATACAGTAGCATGTTCATATTATACTTTCAAAGAAGTTAGGTAAATAAGGTTAGTTTAGAATGAGCGATTAAACGAGGCCAGCAAAGAATTGCCGGGATAAATTTCGTAAAATGTCGGAGACCATTGAAATCGGAGAAATTCTCCATTTTGAATACTCGCGTTGTTGTACAGGATAATAGCATTACTTTTGTGTGTATCACGTGACTTTTCTACTCGTTTTTCCCAGGGATCATCTCTTTTTAGACAAAACTCGGATGTCATCAATGAAGTCAAATTGTGTTAGAATAGCACTTTTAAACATCGATAGTAGATAATGCAGGCATTATATTGTCATGATATTGTGGCGGTCACTATGTTTTAACATGTTGTTTCATGATTTATAACTCATTTTTCCCAGTTTTGTTCAGACTTTAGCGCTATTATGAATTAAATCAAGATCAAGGAACGAACGAAAATTCTGCATGGGATATACAGAAACTGATATTGTTTGCGCATGCTCTGATAGCTCTGTAACAACCCGTTATGTAATAAAGTTGCACTATGTAATAATTATTACAAAACGGGTTGAAGTTTATTACATTTTGCGTTTTTCGATGCGAACCCACTATGTAATAAAGTTGCATAATGTAATAATTATTACAAAACGGGTTGAGGCGTATTACACTTTGCGTTTTTCGATGCCAACCCGTTATGTAATAAAGTTGCAATATGTAATAATTATTACGAAACGGGTTGATTTTTTTTTCAAAGTGATTTTTTCTTTACAAACCCGATATGTAGTAGTATTCATAATGGTAACATGATGATATTTTCACACTAAAGGTAGCCTCTTCCAAGCCAAAACAGGCTTATAAGCAAAAACCAAACGTTCTTAAAATCTTTGTTCGAGCAATTTTCAAGCAAGGAAACCGTTCCAAATGACTAAACGTAACACAAACAGTCAAGCCAAGTATCTTAAAAGCCGAAATGGGCTTATCAGCAAATTACAAAAAATATTTTAAACGTCTGTTTTAGCGTTTAGATGCTAAAAGTAGCATCGCATGTGGCAACAAGTACCGACAAAAAGGCCAACAGAGATGCTTGAAAGCCAATATAGGCATATCAGCGATTTGTAAAAATATCAAAAAACTTGATTGTTCCCCAATTTTCAAACGAGGATACTGTTCCAAATGACTCAATGTACCTAAAGCACGTGACTAAGAATGCCAAAATGGGCTTATAAGCATATTACAAAAATGAATTTGTATGTTTGTTTTTGAGCTAATATGGTAAGAAAAACATCGCAAATGGCAGCACGCATGAAAAAAGAGTTCTATTTTCGCAGTAAAGCTGTTTTAAGTAAAGTTGCATTATGTAATAATTATTACAATACGGGTTAAGGTTTATCACATTTTGCTTTTTTCGATGCGAACCCGTTATGTAATAAAGTTGCAATATGTAATAAAATAAACAAAAAGGATTGATATTCTACAAAGTGAATTTTTAGATGCAAACCACTTATGTTATAAAATTCATAATGGTTACGTGGTGACATTTTCACATAAAAGGTAACCTCTTCCAAGCCAAAAAGGCTCGTGAGCAGAACTTTGTTTGAGCAATTTTCAAGCTAGGATACCGTTCCAAATGACTCAACGTTGAACTATGTAACAATTGTTACAAAATGGGTCGTGTTTTATTACATTTTGCATTTTTAGATGCCAACCCATTATGTAACAAGAATCTATAACGGTCAAATACCGATGTGTTTACACACAAAGGATAATCTCTTCCAGGTCAAAAGAGGCAATATTTAGTTTAAAAATGGCTCAGCTTTGAACAAGCCTTACAAAATAGACACAAACCATTGTTTGGTGACCAAAACGGCCCTTTTATCAATATGAAAAATGATTTTACTTATCACTTTTTAGCTTGACTACTCGAAAAATAAGGATAGCTATACTTGTCACCCGGGCGTCGGCGTCACACCTTAGTTAAGTTTTTAACAGCAAGTATGTAAATTACGAGTTACTGTATGGAATAGGTTGATACTTTACAGTTGTGTTCATAGTCATAATCTAAGGTCCAAATTTCATATATTTTGTATTGAATTGAATCAAATTATGCGGCCTTTTGTACTTTGGGTCATTTTTTTCACATGCGTTTGTAACTAATAAAACCACGGTATGGAATGGACTGACACTTCACACATTTTTTTGGATTGTACTTTAAGGTCCCTGACCAGGTGTCATATCTCTTGTTTTAAATTCAAACAAATTACGCTACCTTTGGACTTTATGGTTAATTTTGTATATGCAAGTTTGCATCTCATTAACTACAGTATTGGATGGTATGGTACTTTACACATGGGTTAAGAGTCATCGTCTAAGGTACAGTATTCATAACTCTGGTTATGAATTTAAGCAAATTATGTGGCCTTTTGTACGTAGAAAATTTTGTTTAAAGTTTGTGCATGCAAGTTTGTACTCAACAGCTTATGAAAGGAATAATCTTAATCTTGGCACCTTATTCATTTTGTAAGGTCCACCATCCCTGAAACAAATAATATTTCACTGGCATTTACCTCTCTCCGACATTATCGAATAGTCGAATACGCTGTTTTATCGACAACTCTTTCGAGATTATATGCGTCACTTATACTGAAAAAGCTTGCAAACGACCAAAATAAGGAAATACACAGACCACACTGCGTCCTTAATGATTTTAGTTATCGATGAACCTTAAACTACCGTCCCAACCAATCATTTTCGTAAAAGAATTACAATATATTCCTTCAAAATGCAAATCGCAAAGTAAAATGGGTCTTTACCAATATTGCAATTTATAGTAATTGACTGGCCTTTAAGGCCTGTCTATGCTGTCGTACGGAGCAGGTTATCCGGATTTCTCTTGACTTGCAAACACACTGTATTTTTAGCTCGGAACCACTTCAGCAGTTTATTGTATTTTTCTAGCAATCGTGACGTTTCGACGCATGCAGGTGCGTATGACAAACACCTCGGTATAGATCAGATCAGTTGCTTTTTATTGTGCTCGAGTTGTATAATTACAAGGCAACACTAACTCATAGAAATAAACCAAAATCAAATTATATTTTATGACGTCTTCTTCTTTCTGTATCTGCTTCTCACGTGTACAATGATGAAAACGTTGATTGACATTTTGTCGTTGTAGCATCCTGATTAAAGTTATAACAAAACCTTAACTAAAGTCATACTCAAACTGTACCAGGCGCCAAATGAAGTTACTCAGTTAAAGTGTATGTTGTATAAAAGTATTATATTTGTTTTATCCATACATCTAACTTGACCGAAGTGTACATGAAATTAGCGGATGGATACATTATCACAAGCCTTTGTATAAGGGTATATCTTTTTTTATACTTGGCCGCGACTTTACGTGCACTATGATATGGTTTATGGAATGCCTATACCAAAATAATCACTAAATACAGTTGTAAAGTTAAAGTATTTATGGAAGTGGGATGGTTATGTCATGGTTTAAAATCTTGATGAAAACTTATTAAGATGCATTCACAGCAGATGATCTTCCTATGACAGTTATTTTGACATGACGTCTTTTATATCAAATGCATTCAAAGATTACGATATTTTTAGTGTCTTTATATCAAAATGACGAGTAAGCTATATAGTACACGTATATCCGATGCAAGGTACATGTAAAGAAAAAAGGGAGAGGATTTTCTTACAATATTTTCTACCCTTTCCTAAAACATCTCCCATATATGTCACAAACTAAACTGGTGTCTGCATTTCTTTTGAACTTAAAAAGATTTAACATTTGTTGTTTGTTAAATGTTTAATATAGGTATAATTTCCTGAAGATAAAACAAATTTCAGGAACAAGGTTTCTTGATTAGGATTCTTGGTACAAACGACGTTATCTTGACCAATGAATTAAAACTTTTCTATAGACACTTAAAGGCGCTCTCTCAGAGCTGTGTGTATTTGGAGTTACAAAAGTTAAAACATTGGTATTGAAAGTCCTTGTCACTAAACTAAAGACCGTTTTCCATTTCTTTACAAATAAGTTGCTAAAACCCCGTGCTTTAGTTAATTAACATGCAGTGAGCCATCGCGTTTGTCTGATCATCTTTGGGAAAGCCGGTTTATAAATAAAAGGGAGAATTCTTCTTCCCGGGCAGTTTGCTTCTGTTACGTGACAACTAAAAATATTTTCATATCAATGACCTCCCTTTACTTTTTAATTTTCACATTATAATTAAGATCACATGATTAATGTTGTCAAATAAAAATTCCTTTCCAGGAAAAAAAATATAATATATAATCTGATTTGAAATGGCATTTGTTCTGTTAAGTCTTTAATCTTGTTTTTCTGACAATACCCGTGGTTAACCTTTTCAAAAGATGTATCGTAGTATCCTATGTATAAATAATGCTTATTTAATTATCCGGATTTATCATGCCCACCGAATGACAAACGCCTAGACGGTGATGGTAGACTCTTACTCTAAGTTAAGACTTTGTTTACAAAATAAACCCGCCCTTAGATATCTGCGATTTTAATGTTCTAGATCCCCTTTGTATAGTTACGAGCAGGGCTGGGAAGCTGTCAATAGTCTAGTTCTATGTTACTTCAGAAATCTTTGTTGTAATTTTTAGAAGACGATTTATTTAAAAAGAAAAATCTCCATCTCTGAGAGAGTCCCTTTAAATATTGAACTTAATGTCTAAAGTTAAGATTTTGTCTGTCTTCTTTCTTCTTTTTTCATCCTAGTTCAAACAACAAGACCCATCTCTTAGTACTATCAGTACTTTGATTGTAACAACAAGGTTTGAGTTTCATCACATTGTGTGTTTTTCAATGTTAATCCGTTTTTAGCTCGACTATTCGGATATAGTGAGAGCAATACTTCTCATTCGAACGTGGGAGTCGGTGTCACATCTTGGTTAAGTTTTTACGTGTTTACGTGCAAGATTGCATCTCATTACCTACAGTACGATATGGGTTAATACTTCACAAATATCTTTAGTGTCATCATGTAGAGACCATGAAATAATCTATGGTACCTGACAAAGTTTCAAATTTCTTGATTTTAATTTAAGCAAATTATGCGCGGCCTTTCGTGCTTAGAAAATCCTGGTTTAGTTCTTACGTGCAACTTTGTATCTTATGAACTACTGTTTGTAATGGGTTGATACATCACATTCGTGTTTGGTGTCGTTTTGTAAGGTCTTTGACCGAGTTTCATATGTCTTGTTTTGAATCTAAGCAAATTATGTCGTATTTTGTACTTGGTTAAAATTGTGTATGCATATTTTGTTACATGTTGCAACTTTATTGCTTTACTGGTTGGCATCGAAAAAGACAAAATGTAATAAAACTCAACCCGTTTTGTAATAATTATTACATAGTGCAACGTTATTAGAAAACAGCTTTACTTTGAGAATTTCATTTTGGTATGTGCTGCTATTTGTGAAGATTTCCCACCATAAAAGTGTTAAAACGGATAAATAAAATCGCCATTGTAATTTGCTGATAAGCCCTCGTCGGCTATCTTAGTTACTAGGTCTAATCTTTTTCGGTACATTGAGTCATTCGGAACGGCATCCTAGCTTGAACATCGCTCAACTAAAGTTTTCCGATGACTTCTGACCTTTGCTCATAAGCCTCTTTTGGCTTGGAAGCGGTTTTCTTTTGTGTGAAAATGTCATCACGTAACCATTATGAATATTATAACAGAACGGGTTGGCATCTTAAAGTTCGCTTTGTAGAATATCAAGCCTTTTCATATATTTTATTACATAATGCAACTTTATTACAAAACGGGTTGGCATCGAAAAACGCAAAATGTAATAAAATTCAACCCGTTTTGTAATAATTATTACATAGTGCAACGTTATAAGAATACGGCTTTACTTAGAGAACTGCACTTTGAAATAAAACCATAGAGTTACCCCTTTTGAAGTCATCATTTAAGTTTGTCATCGGAAAATCTTCATACGACATTTGCTATGTTTGGTATGTTCATAGCATTGACCACTGTGCTAAACCTTACTATCATATTACTTGTACAGCCAATTGATCTTATTGCTTATACGCCAATATATGCTGTTCACCAAAGGTTCTCGCCATATTTTGGTCGTATTCAATCGGTTTTAGTGTTTCACTTACGTCAGATAAAGAGATATTATAGTCCATTTCAATATCGCTGATAAGCTTTATATTGCCGAAAATAACTTTATGTGTCTCGTTTCGAAAGGTTCTGCCATATATGTGTGCCATATCTGAAACATTTATCGCGAACAACCAAGTTTTCTGATATTTTTACATATTGCTGATATGCCTATGTTGGCTTTCAAGCATCTCTGTTGGCCTTTTTTCGGTACTTGTTGCCACTTGCGATGGGATTTTTAGTATCTAAACGCTAAAACAGACATTTGAAATATTTTTTGTAATTTGCTGATAAGCCCATTTCGGCTTTTTAGATACTTGGCTTGACTGTTTCTGGTACGTTTAATCATTCGGAACGGTTTCCTTGCTTGAAAATTGCTCAAACAAAGATTTTTTGAACGTTTGGTTTTTGCTTATAAGCCTGTTTGGCTTGGAAGAGGCTACCTTTAGTGTGAAAATATCACCATGTTACCATTATGAATACTACTACATATCGGGTTTGTAAAGAAAAAATCACTTTGAAAAAAAAATCAACCCGTTTCGTAATAATTATTACATATTGCAACTTTATTACATAACGGGTTGGCATCGAAAAACGCAAAGTGTAATACGCCTCAACCCGTTTTGTAATAATTATTACATTATGCAACTTTATTACATAGTGGGTTCGCATCGAAAAACGCAAAATGTAATAAACTTCAACCCGTTTTGTAATAATTATTACATAGTGCAACTTTATTACATACTGGGTTGTTACATAGCTCATACCTCTACAAATAACGCGTGACTTAACCTGATATTTGTGCACATTAACATGAACTTACATTCGATTCTCTTAACCTGACTTTCGATTTGCGATTTTCCGAGATTGCTAAAACTTTCCTAAGAAAAATAAATAAAGTTTCTGATTTCTATCATTGTACAACAACGAAGTGCATCTTTAAGTAAAAAACGGAATATAGTTCTTTTGCGTCTCGTCAGCGTTTGTATTCTTATACGAAACGGGGAGGCTCAGATACCATCCTAATCAAAGAGCCAATATTGGGATGCCTAAAACACAAGTATGATGAGATACGGTCACGCAAACATCACACCAAAAGCCTTCCTGTCTAGCGAGCATTAATATCAGAAATCACCGATATAACTAATCTTACGGTGAACCTGATTAATTAAATGATATGATTACCCACAAGGAACATGTCTCTATGTCTGATATCATTTCATTAACCCTTTCCCAAACGACAAATTTTTGACTGTCCCAAATTGAAAGAGTTTGCAGGCGACATTTCAAAATGTAATGAAATTGAAAAACGTTTTTCAGATAGAGCAGAAAACCTTGTGGGAAAAGGAAAAATTGCTCGTGACGAGCAATTTCTCCTTTTCCAACAATGTTTTCTAAAGTCGTCTGCAACAAACTCGTCAAATGCCGTCATTGTTTGGGACAGGGTTAAGTAGAATACCTAATAAAAAGGAAAAATCATATTACATCCAATGGAGGCGTTTTGGTTTCAACTGGTCTGATTATTCAATCAAAAGAATGGCTTAACATATGGGTATATGTAACTTATTGTAGATCGTCCTATTTCTGTTACACTTTGCCTTTTTTGCCTTGTTTATATATATGTAAATGCCTATAATTATTGTTTTATGTTTAGGTGATTATATGTACTCATACATGAGTTCTTATAGTGCTTATATATGCATCTATCTAATAGTAGGCAAGTGCATGTATGTGTCTGTGGATATATGTGTATGCATATACATGAACAAATATATGTGTATGCACATGCATAAACCACTATATGTAAATTCTAGTCTTATATATTAGTTTATTCTTCTCCACAAAAGCAATACGCGACTTACAGGTTTAGTGTTAGCAATTGCCTTTTGTATGGACCTTGTATCAACCAGAACCGTGCTAAACATTGTTGTAGCTTTCATCTTATGAAATACTCCAGCAAATATATTGCTTGAGTTTTCATTTTGATAGTGAATACTTTAAATGATATTTTGATATATTGCAACTTTATCCTACATCTAGATACTGGTGTGTCTCTTTAATGTTTACTTCTTTTGTACTGATGGGCCTATGGCCTTATGTATCAATAAAGTATCTATCTATACAGCTCTGCAGTTCCTAAAGATATAGAGGAACATTTTAGTGTGGAATGTGAAGTTCGAATTTCATTTGAAATGTAGATCAAATAATGTGGATAGAGCTTTGAATTTTGTTAAAGGCAAACACATGTTGTATTGTGACGAGGTCTCCGTTTACGAAACGTCTACTTAAGATGACTATTTCACAGATTGATACTTCTGTTGTTTGAAATAAAATATCTCCTATAGATAGAATGAGCTCACAGATTTTCAGATTCACATTAAATTAGTTTATTGATAATCTCTTCAACTCCATTCATAATCGTGTGGTGGAGGTATAGCAGACTTTTGTTGCGAATATAGTAAACAGTTTGAACGGGTTTATGTTGTAAATAAGTATCTAAATTTGAATTACCCATAGGTAAGCAGCGATGTTCTTTTCAGATACAATCGTCATATTGGTCTCACAAACATTTGACTGTGCGTGTACACCTTATTTCATACATGCAAAATTATCGATATGAGTAAGTTTGCCATCAAATCATTGCATGGCATCATCGGTCGTTTCACTCTTTCACCTGTAAACATAGATGGTCAGCAGCTATATTATGACGCATTTGAAAATAAAATGTCTTTCGTTCAGTGACGAGGATTGATTTAACCCTTTACCAAACACCTAATTTTCGACTGCCCAAAAATGAAAGAGTTTGCAGACGGCATTTCAAAATGTTATGAAATTGGAAAATAATCTTCAAATAGGGCAGGAAACGTTGTGGGAAAAGGATAAATTGCTCGTTACGAGCAATTTATCATTTTCCCACAATGTTTTCCAGAGTCGTCTGCAACAAACCGTCCAAATGTCGTTATTGTTTGGTAATGAGTTAACACAGTAGAGTAATAAACCCATCACGTCTGATGCAGTAAAGATGTATATATAAATTAACACATAACGCCTTACGGGTCAACATTTTTATTGTATTCATATCATCCGATACTGACAGCAATATATCATTCGCGGCCCTAGGGGGGTTATAAGCAGTGCTGCAATGGATCATGCATACAGTGTGTGTATAGCAAGTTACGAAAAGTCACGCTATCACCTTAAACGGCACTCGTAACTACTCGGGTTTTTCCGTGATCTGAGACATTCACCTCGGATATAAGTGTAAAGTGACACTATTTCGGGTGAATCGTCCCCGGCAAATAGCTCCCATGTTCGTCGACTTTGAGTAGTTCAATGGGTATGGAGATGTTGAACATCATTTTAAATTATCATTTTTGACCGGTAACTCATATATACTACTGAAATTATAAGTTATAGAGATATATCTGGTTCTTTAAATCATATGAATATTTACAATTTACATTTAAGATCGATATTTAAAAACGAAAGTACAATGACAGAAATCTCGCAAGAAACAATATGGCAGCTTCCATATTACTTCAGAGGAGCTTTCATTGGATTTAAGATCTTTATTCGAAAACAAAAGTACAATGACAGAAGTCTCGCTAGAAACAATATGGCGACTTCCATATTACTCCAGAGGCGTTTTCATTGGATAGACCCGGTGATCAACTCATATTGCAATCGGAACTACTCGGGTATTTCCATGAGCTGTGAAATACACCTCGGATATGAGTGTAGGGTTAGAATTTTTCGGGTAAATCGGCCCCGGCGATTAACACCTTTTTTTAAGCGTGCACGTTAAGTAGTTCAATGTATATGGAAGTGTTGGACATCATTTTAAATAATTTTCATCGGTAACTCATACGAAATAGCGAATCTATAAGTTGTGACATATATAGTTGTTTCCTTAATCAAATTAAACGACTTTTGAGATTTCACATTTTAGATCTATTTTTTAAAACGAAAGTGAAGTGACGTCATTCCGCTGGAACCAATATGGCGTCGTCCCTATTATTTCAGAGGTGTTTTCATTGGATAAACCAGATGTGTTCAGATTGCTCATTTTGGCCTATTACCGCTATTCCGATGACGCGTTGCATTTTGGGATACATAATAGATTTCCGTTTCATAAAGGAATTGCAATGAACCCTCTGTAACTCTGCGGAAATTAGTCTGTCAGTTCATGTTGCCTAAAGAGCGCTGGCATCCATGCCATTATAAAGATACTTGCCAAGAGAAAAAACAGTTTTAAATATCATTTATAAAATACAAATTCGATTGCCCTCGAGTAGACGGAACGCGTAATTGCATCTTTTTTCACTTATCCGCGTATGCGTTTTTCCGATTGAAGGTATATGTTAGTTGTTCATTTTTCGCATTGATTTACGATGGTGCATTTTTCTTAACATTTTTAAATTCACAATAAAATTTCAAATAACTTATCAAAAATTTAGAAAATACTATGAAAGGATTATGCTCTTATAAAACTGTAGAACATGTCCTTAACCGAAATGTGAACAAACGTAAGAAAGAGTTGGTATTTGGCAAATCGTAACTATTCCTGTGAGCTGAGAAGAACACCTCGTACGTAAGATTTAGGTTACAATATTTCGGTTGAATTTTCCCCGGTTTATAACGCATTTCCTACAAGCGTCCAGTTTAGATTTATTTTGATATTTAGCAACAAGACCATAATCAACAAAACATACATCTAAAATAAGCAATACAAATACAATGTCGTTCAATGTTTATGGAAGTGTTGAACATCAGGTTGTCTTAACTTCAAATCCATTAATTTTCAGATATACCGTAGAGCACTTTATGTTTCGCCGCGCCTCAGTTGTACCAAACCCATAATTGACGGAAGCAGTTACCTCCCTTAAGTGTCCGCACGTGATCTCCCGAGCTAACAATAAACGTCTTTACAATTTCAAATTAATTCAACGAAATGGTCGACTTTGGGGGACCCAAGTGCATGTTAAAATACCAAGACGGAGTTCTCAATGCGAATTTAGAGGGTAACTAACTTAAAATAGTTTCAAATGGGTGGTGATTCAATTTACACTCCGCATTAATACGGTAAAATGTGAGTTCATCAAGTCCAATCGTTGCTTCGCTGGAATTTGGTTTTAACGACGTTTTCAACAAAACATCAGTCTCTTGTTTATTATTATTTTAAGCACATAAAGATTTTATCATTATGAGCACACAAAGGTTGTATTATGAATTAAAGTTATTATCAGCAGATAATTCTTTCATTTTATTCTGGGCAAAAATAAATCAAAGCGCTGATAGCGCTGAAGGACTAAGGCGCGTTTAAAGCAAGATGATTGAGGATACATTTGAAAATTTCTTAAAGCAACATCTCGAGGAAAACAGCTGCTTCTTTTACGACCATTACTATAATTATTATTTCTGTGAACATAGACCGAACGATAGTCTATTTTTCGAACATCTGGACATTTTACGATTTCCCATGAGGCAACAGTTATAATAATATAGAGCAAAACAAAGCGAGTAAATCCGGACTACATTCTTAGTTCCAAGAAGGTATTAGTCCGCACAGTGAAGGTGGATGTTTAATGAGTAATTGGGTTCAAACCGCTATTTGTGTATCGATAGAGTACTGTCCCTCAAAAAGTGGTATGTAAATTCAATGGACTAAGGTGCTGACGCACCCTTAGTCCAAAAACAAGATACGAAAACATTGTGATCAAAGGCTGAATTGCAAATCAAGAGGAGTTTCTCCTTTGCCCACAATAATTGCTTTTTTTTACACAATAGTTCTATTGTTATAACATAAAAGTGCAGATTTCAGGCCATAAAGGTGCATTCGCCATGACATAACGACATCATAATCAAGACATAAAGGTATCACAATTACAAGATGAAGTTATCAACTCTTCAAAAATGAACGCATCTTCCAATGGTTCTGGTATTTTCTCAACAGTATCAAACAATATCATAACAAAACACCATAACTGCTTTCACACATAAACAGTACAGAGCAATGGTTAGAGATTATTAAATCAGTTTTTGTATTTGGTTTAATTAACGTTGAAACAAATATGGACTAGAGTCAGGAAACAGCTTCACATGAAAATTCATAAACCGTCATCAGCGGAAACTGTTCAAAATCTATTCTCCGTAAAGCGAGGTGAAATTTGTCGGGAAAAACTTACGAATCGGCGAAAGTACTGGTAGTTTCCAGAAAGAAGTCATCGAGAGTGAAATTATTAACCTTTAAGCTTCCGTAACAATCGATAGAAAAATAAATAAGCTGAAACCAAACATGTCTTTGTGAGAATCCACGTTACAATTAGAATCAACTCGATTGAATAGCCATCCCATAAAGGGACCTCTGTGCTTTGATCGAGCCGGGGGACGGGGTTTAAAGCCTAATTTTAGATCTAATTGACTTAAAATGGCTTCAATGGATGGCTGCAGTTTTGTAATTGCCGTTAAATACTTTATCCTGAAAGCCAAAGGAGAAAGACCTATACACTTCGCATAGCCGCTGACGTATGTTTTTGAAGGAGCTTTAATCCTCATACTGCTTTAACTGACTTCATGCTTATGCAAACAGGTTAGATACAGGCCAGCCGCCAAGTAAATTGGTGGCTGGCCTGTGATCTAACCTGTCTGCTACCCGGGGTATCTTTTCTTATCAAAATTAAACAGGTATTTAAGGTTTTGAAGAGCAGACGGCACAAAAATATATTTTTAGAAAGTTACCAAGCATTCTACGTTAAGAAGTTTTATTTACATATTTTCAAAAGAAAAATGAGTCCATTCAATAAGCAGAATAAAGTTATAACACATGATATCAAATAATGACAACACGATGATCTATATTCAAAAGAATGTAGAACGTGCGAACACCCATACTAGAACAAACTCGTGGTTTCTCTTGAATAATTGATGAATGTGTTTATACGCACGTTCCTTAGCGTTGTTTTACTCTCAAATGATCGATAGGTTAGGTTTTAGGATAGCTTTCAACAGTTATTCATTCACATCGCGGTGGTCAGCGGACAAATCCGTGCTCTTGATATCTTAACCAGGGTACCGTTTTACTTAACAGTTTGCGCTTAAGATTTGCGTAAGTCTAAAACAACAATTCCTCTTATTTCAATATTGGACGAAGCAATATTGCAAAGTGACATATCATTGGAATCTTCTCTCCGAGACGCTTCCAATGAAGTGCCACATTGCAACATTGTACTTTCATTGAAGATACTATCCATGTTTATCAATTATGACTTACGCAAACATTTTCCGTAAGTTGTTTAGTAAAACGGGCCCCAGAACTCCACAATATTCTTTTAACCGACGACTGTTTTCCCGCATGAACATGAACAGAACAGAATTCCGCTTTAGAGTACTCTGACACACAATAGGCCGAGGCCTTTCCACCAAATCAAAGGAGAAACTTTCCTTTGCCAAGGCACAGTGGAAACATTACTTTCTTACATCGTTGACATCGTTAGTATCGAATTCGAGCCCTTTCGCAATCATGGAAAGGTCAGGGTTTTTTATAATTTTTACTGTCACGTCAACAATTTACAATTATATTACAACGTTTGGGGGACATCCGTGGCCTAGTGGATAAAGTCCATAGTTTGAAATCACACGGCCCCTCCCCGTATGTATTGAAATCCTGGTGAGAGCATTAGAACAGGGGCAGGACATGAAACAGGGCTTTGTCGAGATACATAACAGGGGACCATAAAGTCACCTTCCCAGTTGGAATTTTCGATAAAATCATGCAATACCAGCTTTACGGCTTCCCAATTCAGCAATTTCAGCGATAAAATTTTCCAAATTCAACAGGATTTGGTCTCTTCCCAATTCAAGGGCGAAAATCCCTGTGAACGATCTCCTGACTGACTAACGGAATGCCGATTGTTCTACCCGGCTTGACGAGCTCTTACAGTTTAGTATGGGGTCTTCCTCAATCATAATCGCAACATAGCTGTAATACTGTTGATGCGATGTAAAACCCACAATGAAAAAATATTACAGTTTTTCATGAGGTGTATTTCCCCACGAAGCGGTTCGCATTATTCATCGAAGCATCCCTACACATACTCCATCAATTCTACAGGAGTGTTGTCCTGTTAATAATAGCCGATATAACACGCGTCGGCCCTAACGATATATCACTCCGTCGGGGTTGTAAAGCGAAATTGACAAATCTACTTCAATTTAAGCGAACTATAACGACATTTGACCAGTGTGTTGCAATTTTACCTTTTCCCACAATGTTTTCTGCCCTATCAGAAGATTATTTTGTAATGTCATCGCATTTTGAAATGTCGTCTGCAAACTCTTTCAATTTGGGACTGTCGAAAATATGGCGTTTGGTAAAGGGTATATTAATTGAGCAGGCTATGATCTATTGCCCTAACATTGAGATAGACTGCGGTCTAGAACATATAATGTTCCATTATTTAGACGGGGAATATCGAAATAACATGGTGCTAATTGGGCGGTTCTACCGTTCATCAGTTGTTTCGTGTGTGTTCCCGGACAAACGCGTTGTGACGATATTAACAATAGGAAGATGCAGGTCGACATGCAATTCATTCATTACTAATTAACAGTGTTATTAAGGAATGGCTGTTTGATATATGTTCATTTGAATATGAGGAGAGAATGCATTTCCCAATTAACTTCCAACACGAGCGCATGTCATTTAACATAAGGTGTGTATGTGATTAACGCCGTATTAGCAATTTCTTAGTGGTATAACGGCTTTCCTGAATCCAACAGTACTAGGCTAGGGCTCTGAAGTGACTTGCCAAAGGTCACTCCCACGAAACCAGAGGTGTCAGTGAGGCTCAAACCCCCGGGACACCCCGAGTTATAAGTTTTCCACCTTAATCACTTGGCCACGCAGGACCCATCCATTAAACATATGATCAAGTTTCCCTCTATTTGTAATAAGATACTTTACATGATATTAAGTCAAAACGTGGACGCAATTTCCTGAAAGCTATATAAATATATAGACAATTTCACGTCATTTTTTTGTAATGATAAAGCCCATGTTGCTGTTTCTTCCAAATGAGAAATATGAAACTTTTTGTAATGCGTACAGTCCAAACAAGTGTGTGTGTGTGTCATGCTTTTAAATGCACTTTTTTCATAAAAAGCGATCAAAGAATAACTATAAAATACAAGCAATTGTTAGTTTTATCTCCGAGATCGTTTTTCTAAGACAATCCTAAAGACAACCACCAATATAAGGTTTACTGAAGAAATAACGAAGGTAGTAAAGGGAAATGCATCTCTCATCGAGACGTCTGTATAATAACATTGACGGGAAACTAGTTTTATATGGACGGGTAAGTGACAAAAATTAATCAAAATGTATTGTTACAAACGGTTGGACTTCGATGCAATATTTCTAATTTCCTCATTATTGAATATGCATCAGCCACACGCATCTCCCTTCATTGTTCACAAACAAAAGTAATGGACTATGTGTTACATGCATGCAATAAGGTAATAATTGTCAGTTTTGATAACAATATTTCAATCGGGGGGTTGACACATGCAAGTCCACCTGGGACGTGCTTTTTGTGGATGTTTCGTCCTCTAGAAAAGTGGTTTCTGCGCATGCGTGTCCACTAGGGACAGACTTTTTGGTCAACACCTGTTACGGATGTGTTCCGGGTCGTTGTCCCGTTTAGAAAGTTCGAGTCTCGGCTTCTGGTGCATAGTTTTGCTAGGAAGAGAGTAGCTGGTAGAACAGTTACACTAATGTGTTTCCTGTGTAAATGATAGTCCTGCAATACTCTCAAAGTTTGTTTTGATTGCCTATTGCAGGACTGTTTATTTGTGATTTATGAACACAATTGCCGGTACCTCGGCCATATTTGACAGCTTGTGCACTGATTTTCGAACAGTACTAGTACACTTTGCTCAGTAAAAATGAGACGATTGAGATGTCCATTGTATTAAAGTTTTTGAGAGTTTACATACTTGATGTTGCTGTATATAGCTAAGCGTAAGCAACACTATTAATCACTCAGCAGAGTCTTGAAATACCTGGTTTAACTAACACTGGAGTAAATTTACCGAACAAATTCACATTCTATCTAAGATACTGCTCAAATAAAATTCTCGATCCGATGTTTTGGATTGGTTGAAGATAACTTGTGTTAAGCAAGCACCCTTTTAAGCAGCCAACCTGCGTTAAACAACCACTACAGAAAGTCCCATTGTTAGATTTATAGTGTAATTCAATTTGTGATAAGCAGCCAATTTACTCTGTCCCATAGGCTGGTCTCTTAACACAAGTTTGACTGTATATTCAAGGAGTAATCATGTCTAATTATAATAAGAACATGGTATGATCAAGTAAGCATGCTGTTTACATTCAACAGGAATCTCTAGGACACTACAGGCGAAACATTGCTGCTCGCTAGAATTGAAAGCCATCGAATGGATTAATATCAAATTGTATTTTAATACGCCATAATTAACGCGACATGCTGTGTTCAATCCCGAGGGAGCTTTTGTACAATACAAACGCCAATTGATGATTTCCAACGAGAAGAATGTACTCGCCGTATTTAAGGGAATTATATGCAGGACCACGCTTTGTTTTGTGAACATTAGAGTGTTTATGGCAATGCAGAAATTAGGTATCTCGAAAAACATACCTGCCAGGGTACGTTGAACTTTAAATGTGTTAATTGTTTTCACTACAGTGAAGCCTCGATTAGTCAGACCCCCATTATCCGGATGTCTCGCAATCCGAACGAAATTGTAAGGGAACGGAATTGTGGTGCAGTAATTTACTTAAACAATTACCAAATAATAACGACATTTAATCAGTTGTTGCACACCAATCTTGAAAACATTGTGCGAAAAGGAGAAATTGCTCGTAACGAGCAATTTCTCCTTTTCCCACAATGTTTTATGCCCCCATCATAAGAATATTTTCCACTTTCATCACGTCTTGAAATGTCGTCTGCAAACTCTTTCAATTTGGGACAGTCGACACTTTAGTTTAAAACAGCAAATAAGAGTGCAGAATTTTGTCGTTGCTGTCATCTAGTTATGTGTAACTGAAATGTGTTTATCGTCATTTGCATCAACATTTCAGTAAAAACGTAGCGTATGTTGGCGGCAACCAACAATTTCATTTCTGACAGGGAACCATGACCTGTCTACAAAGGTCCGAACAACAGGTTCCCTTGTAAACGTACATATATAGAGAAAAACAGAACATGCCCCTCAGAAAAACGTTTATTAAGACGTGAATGTAAAATTGGTGTTGTACTTATAAACGCATGCCTATTTTACATTCACAAGGAAAAATTACTTATGGGAATCAAAAGTTACGAACGTTTTGCAAACGTAAAAATACGAATCTTTGATAGGCAGCCCCCTCCGCTCATTCTAGTCGTACTGATTTTCTCTATTACCCAGAGTGCCATGGTGCAGGGCATTTTTGCATTATATCACAGACTCCCATAAAAGGCACCTTCCCAATTGGAATTTTCTTTAAATTCATGCAGTTTTCCCAAAAAATCAAAGTCATACCAGCTTTTTGACTTCCCAATTCAGCGATTTCAGCGATAAAATTTCCCAAATTCAACAAATTCGGGTCTCTTCCCAATTCAAGGGGGGAAAAGCCCTGTGGAGGGAAACCAATACTAGTGTTTCTCTTTGGTTTTGGCATCCTCATAACCTCGACCAAACAGGGAAAATCAATTGTCCCCATTGCAAAGCTTGTCCAAAAGTTTTTACGAACAAGCGGATCTTTAATTCAATTCACTACATAACCATTATACGGACAAGTGCAGAAAAATACTTTGCATTTATTGAAAAGAAAATCAAAATCAGGCATTGCCACCCCTACCAAAGACATTTATATTTTTACGAGAGAAATAATATTCAAACTACGTAAATATATAATGACATCATAAGAAATGAGAACCTGTCAGATTTGAGGAAATAACAAGAGTAACTGCAAAAAGGCATTCGTTCAAAAATATGTACTTGTTTTATATTTTAGTTTCCATACGTTCCAAAATGCTTTTCTGGGTCCATTTGCGGTAATTGTGCTATTGTTCGTGTTAAAGATTGTGTCCTTTACTGTATAAATACACCACATAGATTTTCCATGTACACATGCCTTTAGGAGAAGGTCTCTCATTTTCCCTGGAAGCGATGTAATAAAATTTCGGTTATTCCGAAACGTGCATTACGCCGACTCAATACACGGTTTATCATTAGAAATGATCTCGCCATTTCTGGAACACTTCAATGATATAACAATTGTGCCCAAGATGATATCATAATCAAACGCAGCATTATAACCGTGTTTGTTCCCCAGTACATCAACTGTTACAGACATATGTGACAGAAATCGAGCTCGTTTCAGCGATAGTTGAATGTTTATACAAGGGCTCCTTTAAGCTCTCCTGTTTGAATTGATTTGTTTACTTTAGACAAGAACTCATTGTTGAATTCTCGTTTAAAATACATATAAACCCCTACAAAGAATCAGAAGACAACAGTGGCGCAGAGTTAAAGCATCAGCCACTGTGACCGAGGGTCCAGGGTTCGAATCCCTGCGAGACGAAAATACCAAGAACAATCGGGTTTTGCGCATGCAAGTCCAAGTGGCTCGAGTTCTGGTTTCGTATCCAAAGTATCGAAAATGTATCTAATTAGCTCCAAACTTCCGTCGCAGTCGATGTAAAATGGATACGTTTAAATGTACGAAGAATAAAAAAAAAAGGCCAAGACAAAATTACTCTCCAACAAGGTTTTGTATATTTCTAAATCCTCCATCCACGTCGGTTAAACATAGCAGTTCCTGTACTGCAATGAAGTCGGAATTCAAAAGATAAGTGGACATGATTTTAACTTTTATATTAACAAGAACAGCTTTACAAATTACGTACTGTAGAGTGGTTTAGATGTTCTTCATGATGTTAAGTCACTCATCACTGGTTTGGAATTTGAACAAATTATATTCACTTTTGCATTTAAAAATCTTCGTTAAAGTTTTACATGCAAGTTTCTAAACAACTACTCTAGCGATTAAAATGAAACTTCACATGTGTATTTTCATCATAATCTATCACGTTCTCTGAACAAGTCCCATAACTGGTTTTGATTTTAAGCAATCATGTCGACTTGGTACTTTCATAAACCAAGTTAAAATTTAGCATGCACGCACAATTTGCCATTTTTGGTACAAAGAAGACGTCGGTAAAAGTATATATTTCAGAAAAGAAAATAACTGTTCTCTGCCCTTTATCCCTCTCCTACATTTATAGAACAGTCGAAAGCGCTGTGTTTGACTGCCCTTGGTTTTTATAACAATTTCTTGGTTTGGTCGTCAGGGTTTTACATCGCGTCAACATTATTTCATTTACGTAGCAATACTGACACCTCGCCGATCGAGGAAAATTTTAAAAATTAAGCCTAGCTTATAATATTTCCTGGTCGAGGAAAACCATTGGCATCGCATTAGTCAGCCTTATGCCACTATTAGGAATGGGACCCGCTCGAAGAGGGGCCATTGGATTACAAAGGCTTAGGCACAGTACCACACAATGAATTACATTTTTCTCACATTATTTGATTCGTATCCCTTGTCAATATTCCACATTCTTTTTCGGACACAAAATCAATCCTATAATAGGATAACAATCACCTAGGGCTTTTTGACCATTTTATCGGCTCCGAATCTGATTAGCGTAGCGATTCTTGAGTTCCCACGACTTAATTTGAGTTAATACGGGAGAATAACTAGCGCATAATCCAATTATGTTTCTGGCATATCATCACAGAGAATATCATCCGATAAAAAGCTATGTTGTTTCGTATTTTGGCTACTTCAGATTGCGACAGTCAGCGCACCTATTCATGCTTCTGATGTATCCATGCAAGAACTATAGAACTATATCTATGCCATTGACTGCTTTCCCACATTTATATTACTGCTCAGTATTGGTAGGCCAAAACGTCAAGTCGTATTGACTTCATTAAAAGTCGGTAGGAAGATAACATGGGCCGGCTTTCGAGCTTACGACACCTGTACTCTAAGGCGAACACAATTTAAACCGACGACCAGTTTTGTAGAACGATTCAACAGCGATCGTAATAAATATTGAAGAACGATTTTAGTGTTTAAGGTAGAATACCCATAATCCGCCATTTTGAGACCAATTCTTTCATCGGATTACTTCAGTCGTTCTCGGCATACACAGATCGGGCCGGAATTATTCGTGTTGATACAAATAGTTCCGGTTCAGACCGATGTAAATAGAGAACGACCGAAGTCATTCGACGAAAGAAAATTTTCGAAATAACAGATTATGGGTATTTAACCTTAAGCATAAAACCATTCTCCGCAAATAATTGAGCACAGGGTTAACATTATTCAATAAATTGTTATTTATTCGGGCCGGTTGTGCTCTGTTTCGTGTCAGACTTCAGTCATGTTATTGATGTTCCCATAGGCTAGCTATCCTGTCACATTCCTGGGGAAAACGTTTAAGTCGAAAATGACGGATGTACTCTCTTTTTGTTTATAGAGATTTTACATCATGTCAACATTACTTCAATTATGTTTCGATGCCCCACTCTTGCTAAATAGGGGAAGACCCCATACTCAACAAGGTTGCCATTATATCGGTGGAGGTTAATTCATTTCAAAAATATTAAATCCCTATTTGTGAGATAGTCATTTTAATTACGGCAATACAACTTGGTCGTCTATCGCAAGTGATAAATCAAAGAGCATACTGTTAGGTACTCTTAAGAACCGTCTCGACTATTGCAGAAGACATATTGAATAAGTAAATTACACCAATATATGCACAGAAGATCAAACGAAATACTTTCGGGTTTTTTCTGGAAACTGCATTGAGAAATTCTTGTTTCTTCCGTTGATTTATGAAAATTTTCTCGGCAGAGAAATCGCAGTCGACGGGCGCGCATGTCCAAAACAGTCGGTCTTCGACTGCGATTTCTCTGCCCAATGTTAAAACGTTACATCTTAATAGAGCATGGGTTAACATATACCACCAGATCCGGAAAGTTGATGGTTAATTAATTCAGGGTACACGATGTGGCTATCATGCGCAAAAGAAGGTGAAAGGAAAAAGCATAAGATACCTGTGGCGCGGCCATCTTGTTCGGACATATGACCCTAAGGATCGATCACGTGATTTCCCAGCCTGATCAGAGAAAAGGAGGGGACTTAATATGCTCGTCTTTCTTGCTGATAGATATAATTTGCAGAGTCTACTTCAAAGTTCAGTGAGCTCTCATGTAATACACTGTAAGTACTTTGGATAATTACATAGGACATGCAAATACCTTCACGTTAGAAGCTTAGTAAGTGCTTTCACTGCACCAAGACACAGCACAGCAAGTGGATCAAAAACCAATTAAGCAAAACGAAACGCATTTATATGCAATAATGCAATGATTACAGCATTTCGTCATAAAGGAATGTGTATCTATTAGAGGCCTTCTTATATATGTAGATTATAGTTACAAAATACCTTTCAAAATGGCTTTGGAGCAAAAGTAACTATCCATTGCTGTAAAAAGAGTAGTTAATAATAATCAAGCCGTAATGGAAAGAGAGAGATGGTTTTAAATGATAATACGTCTCTGAGAACAAATGTTTCATTAGATATCTATTCATATATTGGTTTTACATCACGTCAACATTGTTTCAGTTAAGTTGCGATGCTCAACTCTTAATGATGGAGGAAAATCCCATACTCAATCGCCCTTAAGGGCTGTAAAAGCTGGGTAAAGCCATTTAACATTCCTTACGTCAGTCGGGAGAATGCATATCTGTTTCATTAGAATCATGTGAACTGTCGCTGAGGAAAAGAGGGATTAGTGGTTAAGGTTTATGACGTTTTCAACAACATTGCAAAACATTGTGGACAAACCAGTAGTTCTTTTCAATATCGAAAGTTCCATTTGAATCATGTGGATTTAAGCTTAGGAAAAGAGGGGATACTCAGTTTGTTTGTTTTTCTGGGTTTTTTTACACAGTTGCTTCTCGGATAAAAGTAAAGCTAAACGAGAAGGATTTTTCACAAAAGTATCACATGTTGACGGGACTTAGCATGAAAGAAAATCTACAACGTTCCATGCGTTTTTATGAGACATACGCTCACTCGGACTATTATTCATTCGATTAAGTCCACTCACATCCTGACGGGGGAAATAAACTTACCCTTTATAATGCTGGAACCGCCTTCATGCCTATGCAAACAGGTTAGATCACATGCCAGCCGCAAAGCAAATTGGCGGCTTGCCTCTGATCTAACCTGTTAGCTACTCTGTGTATCTTTTCTCATCAAAATGAAGCATGTATTAAAGTTTTTGAAAAGCAGACGACACAGAAATCTATTTAAAGAAAATTACCCAGCAGTCTAAGGGTTAAGCATGATTGCAGCAAAAACCGTCTGTTATCCAACCTGCAAAAGCAGTAACTTGAATAAATAAAATACGATACCGTGTCTAAACATGTACATGTATTCAGTTTGTCGCACGGGTTTTGTAACTTGATAAAAAAAAGCCAGCGTAATATATCATGTTTTCCAAAGCATCTGGTTATTTATGTCATTATTTGTTCGGAAGTTGATAGATGAGTTTGTACCTTCAAAAAACGATATGATGTATATGTGTTTATTTTGAAAAGAGATAGAATTATTTGAAATGCATAAGAGTCTGACAGCATGGATCCCGCTTTCAAATATACCTTTGGATATCAATGAAAATGACATAACTTTCAACATTTATTCAATTTCGAAAAGGTACCTATACGTGTGTGTATATGCCTCTACTGCCTTGAAATAATAATAGATAGTTGAATAAGTTAACCAATCATCAATCATACAATTAAACAAGACATGAAATTGGTTTTAAAGCGCAACGACAACCATGCATGTTCAGCTAGAGATGGTATGAAAAGAAACATTCGCCTTTAACATTTAGCATTTGGAACCTCACACCTACTTAATATTTCGGAAGCAATTCATCAATTTTCTTCAAACGATGAATTCTCTCCGTGCTGGCCTGTCCCTTGAGACCGATGCTGAAATCGATGCAGATTATTTCGACCTTCCCTAAGTTGATGTCCCCCAACGAGTGGTCGAGGCAATAAAACATCTCGATTCGACAAGATTATCGCCTCTCTCTCTCTCTGACATTATGCTCCGCACTGCGCAAGCGGCAAACAACTCGGGTATTTCCGTGACCTAAGAAATACAAGTCCTACGCAAGTGTAGGATAGCGATATTTCGGGTGAATCTTCCCTGGCAAATAACACATTTCTTATGTTCGTCCACGCTGAGTAGTCCAATGTATATGGAGGTGTTGAACATCATTTTAAATGGTTGTTTTTAATTGGTAACTCATACAAAATAGTGAAATTATAAGATGTGATACGTATCCGTTTACATAATGATACTAATCGTCTATTTAGAATTTTAATTTAAGATCTTCATTTGAAAACGCGAGTGCAAAGAAGGAGGTCTCACGAAAACAATATGGCGGCTTCCATATTACTTCAGAGGTGTTTTCATTGGATAAACCCAATGAGTTCAGATTCCAAGTGGAGCAAACATGAATCTTTATGTTTTACGATTTAAAAAATTCAAAAACAAATATTCAAAGACAACAAGGCAAAACTGACAGCAGAAGGGACAATCTCCTCTTTTTTTGACAATTAATTCGTGTGCCAAGTCTAATTTAAGGACAATCGCTGTAGTTTTTGTTTGACATCAGATTTTTCTAATTTTTGTATATGTTGGAGATTAACCTATATGATCATGAAAAATCAAATGAAAAACATAGGTCACGGTGCTACTTTTTTTTTTTATTCCCACCTAAAGGTACAGGGGTTATACGGTTTTAGGCTTAATTATTTTTATTCTTTTATTGGATAAGAAATGGTCAAATCATCATAGTCATGGGGTTTGGTTATGATTAACTGATCTTTTCTACTCTATTATACAATGCTTTTGTATGAAATATCAAAATAATAGTTGGAAAAACTCTTTTCTGAGAAAAAAATTGACATGTGCGAAAGTGGGTGGGGTAATTCTACCTGAGCCCATACGTGACAAAAAGGCTATTTAGGGGAAAATATATAAAAACTTGACATCAGAATTTTCTCATTTTCACATATGTTTGAGAAAAATCTGTATGATTATGAATAATCAAATAAAAAACATAGGTAACGGTGCTACTTTCTTTTTCATTTCCTCCTTAATACCCTGAGGTTTATAGGCTAAATTATTTCTATTTCTTTAGTGGATAAGAAATGGCCAAATCACCAAAGTCATGGGATTTGATTCAGCAAAACATTCATTTTCTACTCTATCATACAATGCTTTTGTACAAAATTTCAAAATATGAAAGGGAATAAATCTATTTTTGGAAAAAAAACACATGTGCGAAAGTGGGTGGGGTAATTCAACCTGAGCCCATACATGACAAAAAGGCTATTTCGGGACATCATTATAGAAAAACTTGAGATCAGAATTTTCTCATTTTCACATATGATTTAGAGAAATATATAGGGAACTTAATTAGAATATAAAAAACATAGATCATGGTGCTAATTATTTCTTTATTCCCCTTAAAAGATGCTATGGATGACAGTATTTCACAATGAATAAGGATAAGTGACTGGTAAGGTATGATACAATGATAATAATCATGGATTTTGACTGACAAGAAGATAGGTTTTCGTTTATCATTGTTTGTATATATAACATTATAAAAACATCAAAGAACACAAATGACGTCCTGAGAAAGTTGACTGCTTTTAAAGTGAGAGGGGTAAACTTTACCAGAGCCCTTACATAGTAAAAAAAAAAAATGCAAATCAGATTTCTTTTTCAAACTAACATCATTTCAACAGTATATAATGATTGGTGTTTTAAAAAGTGAAGAACAGTCACATCATAGTTCTAAAGATAATGAAAACTTAAATTTTTGGGGAAAAAAGAGAGCTATGTATGCAAAATGATATAATGAAATGTATTTGATCATGTATCTCCATAATGTACTTCAAGGTCATAATGTCCAACAGCCTTTCCAATTTATTATTTCAACAATATAAGCACAACATGAACTTTAAACAACCAAAACATGAAAGTCTATTTAAATATTTTAAGATTAAAATAGACTTCTCATCTGTAAGACTTATCAAATATAAGACTATTATTTTCTCAACACAACTTCCAGAACATTCTTCTGCTAACATCATCTTAAAAATTTAATGTTACACCCTTTCTTATAAAGAGAATGGAAAAATATCTTTGTAGAAGTATATTAAGTTTCAGATAAAAGGGCATTTAAGATAATACAAAACAACAAAACAATGAAAGAAAAATCATTGCATACATTTTCATCTGCCTCAGTTTCCATACATAACCATTTTTCTAACATTAACAATTTGAGAAAATAAAAACGAACATGTCTACTGCAAAGTCCTTTTTCCACTATACTTTCTGACCTTAATCATAAAGTAAAGCATATTTTCAATGATCTTTTTGGTCTATTCATAGAACTGCAGCTTTCATTTGGACCTGTCACAAATTACATGTATGAGAAAGGTTAGAGAAAGGAAACTTTTCTTTAAAATTTGTTCCTCTAGCTCCAAAGTGTTCTTGTCAAAATGTACTAAAACACAGTCTTCCTTTGCATTTACATATATTGATTAAAAACAGCAGAGAACTAGAATTTTGATTCAAAATAAAAACCATATTGTTTGGGTAACTAATGTTTAATCTAGGAATCCATTTGAGTATTGCAGATTAAGAAATTAAAAGTAATTTAATAGAAATATTGTCAGATGAAAAGGTATGTTGATCCATCTATAGGTATATTGGAAACAATAAACAGACATTAACAAAGTCAAATCCCAAAACAAAACTCAATGATTAAAAACTATGAACCTGCATGCAAATGCTGTTTTATTCTAGAGTCTACAGCCATTGATTGAGTGTCAGTTGACTTCACTTGTCTTGATTGATACACTATTTCCAGAAGTATACACATTGTAGTGTTAGGAAATCAAAGTTATAAACACATCACAGAAATGTGGCATAACATTTTTAAAAAACACACACACATTAATGTCCCTGTCATGTCTCTGTACTTTATTTTCTGCCACTGAACTTCTGACAATACAGGATCTACTGCAGTTTCTTTATAGCTGAGAAATAGAAAAAAATAAAAGAAATGTTTTATAATAGCTCAAGAATAGATGGTTACAAACTGAAACAATTGCATGCAAAAAACACCTGTATTATCTAGTGTCAAGTTATGAAATTATGCAAGCAAAATGGATATAGTTAAGACTTATATAAGTTATATCTTAACCATGGACAATCTTTATCATGGTGTTTGTATAACATCTATATTGACAAATTCACCAGTCTAATAATATTAAATTGTTTTCTTACATTGTTTGTCTTCTCAGACCCTAGGTTTTGTATAATGACAAACACTGTGGCAACAATTTATCAGTTATATTACAGCTAGAAGGTAGCAATCTCATATGGGATGTTGTTGAGCCATTATAATGTAAGTGAATACATAAATAATTCTGCATTGCAGAAGATATCTGATACAATTTCTAGGATACTTGCTTCTCCTTCATAAAGAATAAATATAGATTTACTAATAGTTTTCTGAAGAAAGTGATAATTACCTGAAGGATAGATGTTGTCTCATATGTCTGTTCTTTCAAAAGGTAGTTCAGCAGCAGTAAGTTTAGGGTTTTGTTATGACCATGCCCTACCATACAAACATTATGCCTGAAATCAAGATGAATGTATAATTTAGAAAAGACAGTTACATTGGTACATTTGTTTGTTCATGATGGTCGTTAAAATATTAAATTGACTCAGTCGGTAGCATGCTTGACTAAAAATACAGAGGCTGCAAGTTCGAAACCTGGCTGGTGCCTATCCTTTAAGACATTTGTATATAAAGTCATCTCAAATGAAACATTATTGATTCATCTCTCTACACTGGTTAAATGTGATTAGGCCTGAATAACATCTTGTTGAAAAACAGTCAATGACTTGGAAAGTATATTGTGCAGTTGTACTCAGAAAATGCTAGACTGGAGAATTACACTGATGGTACTATGTAAGTGAAATCCAGATGAAATCCTTACTATGCTCAAATAGATAAAACAAGTATTTAAATGTAAAATGAGACCTTTTGATGTGAAAATATGAATAGAAAAACAACAAATGACTTTGTCCAAGTGGAATTTCCTCACTAAAAAGTCATGCAGATTTTTTTTATCTGTGTTAACAAAGGGATCAATATACTAATTGCACTCTAGCATAAGGAAAAAGTACTCATCAGTAAAGCTCTTGTTTTGTCACAATGTTTTCAACTGTTTTCTGAGACAGCATTTCTATTGAGACTAATCAGATAAACTGTATATATAGTGATATAGTACATATAGGCGTTTAAGCAACAAGCCAGTATAAATTCCATCTCTGACAAAAAAAAAGGATACATAGAGCTAATAGATGTGAATATCAAATTAATTTCTTACCCTGACATTGTTTTGATTTCTTTATATTTTACATCATGCTCCATTCATATACAAGTTCGGCGGAGATTTCACTGCGTAGTCGTTGTTACAGCAAGCCATCAGATCTTTCGAGCCGGCCCGTTGTTTTGAACAACTGGTTGGCAGCGCAGTGTTTACATTGTCAGAAGTGCAACCAAAACACGGAGCTACGTAGCTCGATTTAATGGTATATTCAGTTTTAAACATGAAAGACTTTTGTAACTTTGACATAAACGGCGCTACGGTAAAATGAGCCGAGTGAGATCATACTGCGCAAAAAGATGCGCATAAAAAACTACCGCGAACGTCCTTAAAAGCAACTGAATGTGACAATGGTCTAATTCGAAGAATAACTTAATTGACTTTAGAATGGAATGAAATCATCGTAGGACATAACAGCATTTCTCATTTTTCATTCGGTAGCTTTTATTCATTGGATACTATGCCGCAATACAAAAAAAAAACTGTATTGTTTCAACAACATTTTATTTTCCTTGCAAATTATCTCATGTGTGGAAAGGGAAATTTAAAGTTATTGATGTCATGTATGGTGCTCGTTTATTTAAACATCTTAATGGAATTTGCTTTTCCAATTTCATGTAATGAGTACTTGCATAATAACATGATTGTTCAGGCAATACTTCATAATAAATTTATTGCACTTTTGGGACGGGTTTATTCGACAAAACATGAAATCGTTTTCGTTTTTCTATTTCCATAACATCAGCCTTCGTGCAAAGACTATTAACCAACAAACATTAGACTTTTATGTTTCCTTCTGGGTTATTAATCATTGGTATCTTATCCATCTAAAACCATAGCTTTTTTCATTGAAATACAATGATGATATTATCTCTAACATCGAATCTCTAAACCAGTAATACGGGACATTTTATACAGATGTCTTCTGGACGAACGAACGAACGAACGAACGAACGAACGAACGGACGGACGGACGGACGGACGGACGGACGGACGGACGGACGGACGGACGGACGGACGGACGGACGGACGGACGGACGGACGGACGAACGAACGAACGAACGAACGAACGAACGAACGAACGAACGAACGAACGAACGAACGAACGAACGAACGAACGAACGAACGAACGAACGAACGAACGAACGAACGAACGAACGAACGAACGAACGAACGAACGAACGAACGAACGAACGAACGAACGAACGAACGAACGAACGAACGAACGAACGAACGAACGAACGAACGAATGAATGAATGAATGAACGAATGAACGAATGAACGAATAAACATCTGATTACCTTTCCGAAACAAAATTAGGCAGATATTTAAGATTTTGGGAAGCAGACGACACACAAATATATTCTCAAAAAAGCACATATTTGAGGCACCTCTTGCTGATTTCATGAGAAATCACTGTGACGAAATGATAAATGCTCATTAGGAACAAATCATCATTTTGGTACAATGGTTCCTACTCAATATCTTAACAATGCATTTTTCATGTTACTGTTTTTCGTCTGCTGTTGTGTCAATATTGGAGTAGTCACAAATTCCAACAATGCAAGGGGGTGTAGGCTTAATCGGATGATCTACATAACATAACATAACATAATTTCATTCAGCATTAAACATCAAAGCGCATGTTTATAGCTTACAATATATATGCATACATGATGTGTGAAGACGTTCGTACAATTCACAATATCTAATCATTATCAGAGAAGTAATGGTGAAGTAATGATTAATTAACGCTTTCTAATGTTTATTTTTTCGCTTTATGATTACGTTGAAAAGGAAATTAATGGTGGGAATATTTGTGAGACAGAACCCTGAATTATTCGTTAACCATCGGTTCGAATCAGTACCAACAACACAGGGTGTAGATAATCAGGAACGTGGTTAACTAAAACTAAAACGAACATACTGCTGACATAGACAACTAAGATATCTATCATTCTTTGTATAAAAGTCTTGTTATTCGTCTCGTTCCCTTGTAAATACAACACGTTTCCGAAATGACAAGCCAGACTACTCCATATAAACCATCATATAGATTTCTTTGCATCAATCTGTCATCAATGAATTAAGTCTGGGTGCCTAAGGAGAACGAAGCTTTGAATAAAAGTGTTGCGACAAACATACAATACACCGTGCATAACATTTGTTGTCTTGTCGTTTCTTAAATACTTCAATACCATAACAAAACAAAATAATATTTAAAACCGTTTAGGGTAATAGGACTTCGTATCGTCTAAGATCTTCGCGAGATTTCTCTTTGAAACGATTAAATGATTCGGAGAAAAAAATGAGCGGTTGACTGACAGCATCGTTTAAGCACAGACTTCAGACTCGTTTATTGAATTCGCTTTCACTAGCCTGTACCGATTCAACTTAAAGGTTCTTGTTCACAGACATGACGAAATTTGGAAGTCAAAAATTAATTTCTCCAAAACTGCACAACAGCTGTACTTTTTTTTATTCTTTAAAGTGTGTATAAAGTAAATAAGCAAGTATCTCGATCAAAAAGCGTGACATTGTTTTTGAGATCTACCGCATATAGTAAATTGACATTCCGGAATCAATTACATTCTATTTTGACTTTCAAATAATCTCTTCTCTGAACAAGCGCCTTTAATACGGTTTCAATGTTGACAAACCATAGCAGTGGACACGATGAATATTTTAAGTTTGGTATGACATATTTGTTAAACCATTATAAATTTTCATTCGAATTTCACATCGCTCAACATTTTTTTTCTGTCATAATGCGGTGCCTAGCTTATTATAGATGGATTATGAACTATTAATTAACTACTGAACTACATTGTGTCTTAAAGTGTTTGCGTATTTTACACCGCATCAACTATTTCCGACTATCAATGATGGAGGAAAACCCTATTCTTACATGGTTGGTCAAGCCGTGAAGAACCACCGGCACTCAGTAAGTCAGTCTGGAGACTACCTGTCATGAAAATCCATACCCCTCACCAGGATTTGAACCTACGCGGTGAGGGACCGGGTGATCTAAAGCTCAGGGAACCGTTTTATTAAGCAGCTCAAGGAAAATAAGTGCGTAAGTCATAACTGATACACGTGGATAGTATCTTCAATGAAAGTACACTATTGCAATGTGACACGTTACTGGAAGCATCTCGGAGAGACGATTCCAATGATGTGTTACTTTGCAATATTGCTTTGCTGAATATTGAAATAAGAAGAACTGTTGTTTTAGACTTACGCAAATCTTAAGCGTAAACTGTTTGGTAAAACGGTAACCTGTACCCTAACCTGCAGTCCACAGAGCATGTTCTCTTAGCCCTTGGCCATGGGGGTACCCTTTTCCCGTGAACAGTCGATATTTGACGTGTCTTGGCTAGACACATACCCTTGTAAGCTATTGTCAGGAAATTTTTATAGAGTTTATAGATTTGCCTGGGACGATTTGATTCTCTTTTTATTGACAATCAATTCGTTTCCGCCCGTCAAAATAACTATTATATCATTGAACGCAGACATTTTTGCGTTCTGAAGTCATTTGCTATTGGATTTTAATCGTGACATGGATGGAAATTTAATCTGTTTTCTGAGAGTGTCTGGTAAGAAGGATGCGATTCCAGTCATATTGCAGTTCTTACTTTGCACAACAACTAATGTTCCGAGCGTTTGCCTGGCCAGAATTGCAAAATAGCTTTCATACGAGACGGTTAATGTTTCCAGAATTTGACAAAAAGGCCGGATCTGATTCACACAGTTTAAGGCGATTGGACATTTTTGTTAAACGGGGAACGAGCCTCGAGTATGACCCAGTGGTTAAAATTGGGACCTTATAAACCGGGGGATGCGGGTTCCAGGTTCAAGCCCCACGAGCGCTGCTAGTTTCGAAGAAATCTCCTTTAGCAAAGAACTTAGATAACGAGCATAGTACTGGTGATATAGCTGAGTAAATATTCATTTGTTTGTACGGGGTCTAACGCCATGTTAACAGTACTTCAGTTTTTTTTAATGGCCTTCCTTGATTTCACCAGTACTAGGCTAAAGCTGCGCAGTGTTTTGCTCAAGAATGGGCGCAAGAAAAATCTAAATGTCGTAAATGAGGATTGAACGCAGGACCCCCGTGTCACAAATCCTACACTATAATCTAAGTGTATATAGTCTAATCGAATATACAGGGATAGCATCCTTAGCAAACATACATCATTGTAATGTGACACATTATTGGAGGCGTCTCGGAGAGACGACTTCAATGACGTGTTACATTGCAATCTTTTTCTTTTTCCCATTTTCAGCATAAGAGGGAGTGCTGTTTTGAAGACAAGCAAGTACTTGACATAGGATCTTTTGTAAACCACAACCAAATACTCTAACCACTAATTACGCCACTAGCTTTTAAAACAATGAATAGAAATGCTCCTCTCTTATTTAACGCGGCATAACGCAAATATCATTTGAGGCAGGTCTATTGAATAAACAACGGAGATTGTGTTTAATTTCACCCAACGCAGATGCATGTTTATGTAACGGTTGCATTATCTTGATGGGTTCAGCCATGTTGTATTGTCCCGTGGGTGAACGGGGAAAGATAGAGGCACAAAAACCTGCCAGGAACGGTTAAGGGCAATTAAGCGTATAAGAGAAACGCACATTTCACATGCAGGGCTCTGGGAAGAGACATAACTTCGCATCGTATTCAGTTTTCAACATTGAAGCGTCAGCAATTTGTCCGAATCATTCGGATTGAAAGATGAATTGTTTATTTATACATAAACATAGATATACATAAATCTAATAATATAATATAAGCAAATCATTCAAAGAAAATAATTTTTAATCTGTCAAAGTATATGTATTATGCTCAGCAAAATAGAAATTGCATAACACCTTTAAATGGAAAGCTCTTCTGTAAATCCATGTCTTGTTAAATGTTTGTAAAATTTCTATATAACATGTTATGTTTATAATGTAATAAATGTTATTATATTATGTTATGTTTTTTTGTTTTGGACTTTAACACAGCGACAAAAACAAATCGTGTTTAGATGCCCGCTTCATAACTGTCAAAGAAAGGTCCTTCACTTGACCGCTCTTAAGGGTCGGTTTAGACATGTAGAACCGTTTGTATTCTGTTGATTAGCAGTAATTCAAAACTCGCGCAGCTGTGAATTAAACCAACGCACAAAGGGGGCTGTTGATATTAAGTTAATCGCTCTAATCACTTCGCCATGTAGAGACAGAATGAACCGATCTGTTTGGATATAGTCTAAGTCCAAATCATCTCGAGTATGTAAACAAAATATACTGATTAGAAAGGAGTAGAATACCTAATATATTTGGATTAATTCAGTCATGTCAACTGAATCTAGGGCATGTTCAAACATCAGAAAGTTTTGTTAAACAAAACGTGTAAAACCAATATCTTTTCAGAGGAGACAAAAGTCAAAAGGCTTCTCTCAGATTTTAACAAATGCACTAATTTCTAATAAGCGAATTCGTACTTCTTCTTCTACGTTGGTACGTTGTTCTGACTATTTGGCAATTACACAACTAAGTTTGCTTAAGAATATTTTTACGTAATTCAGCATGTGACACAAATCTCTAATTTATATTTCAAGAGTCTGTTTAATCAAATGTATAAAACCTTTATCATTTCAGAGAGGACTTCGTCAAAGCCCTTCTTATGGACTATGACAGCAGAATTCCACCCAACTATGAGAAAGGTAACCACTTTTCAACATTTTTTTGTGAATGCTTTTAACACTACAATACAAACAATAGTTTTGTTTGAAATTTTACACAAAGCCATTTGCAGATTACAAAATACGAAAATGATTTAAAACAGTAATGATGTTATGAAAGGACAAGATGTAAGTGATGAGTAATATATAGTGAAATTACAACGGGTTCAGAAAGCTTATACATAACATACATGTTACTGTTTGTTTAAACATTTCTATTTCACATCGATTGTGAAACAAATTCTTACGACTTCGACTTTACTCTCGACGTTACTGCTGACCAAACAAAGTTTGTTAAAAGTCTTGATACCTCATGCAATGTAATATATTTAAAAACACTGTGGTAAACGAAAACATATGCTTATTAAAAGGTGTCTACCTAGAAAACCAAATAGAAAGTGCGATGACTGTGTTTTTCACATTAAAACTGTAGTTTAGAATTGCTCTCGCTTCTGACAATTTTATGGCGTTCCTATTCAGTTTGAAAGGAAGACTCTCACGTGGTTATGTTTTTATTAGTTTAATAGGAGTTATACATCGTTTTCAACATTATCCAAGGTCAATAACTACGACCAATACACATGTTTATCACCATCTCTAGGCATGACTCTAATACTACAGAATACACACAATTAACGACCACATGCAGTCCTATCCGAGCCGAGGTGATGGTTTGCTTTTGATTTTCTTATATAAAAACGTTTTACTCCCTACATTTAACATAACCATAGCACCGTAAGAGATATGCAGAGAAAGCTTGGTAAAGATTGGAAGAGGAAGAGAAATTTTCGAAGTAGAAAGCGAAAAAGCCTTAAATGTCTTTTTCAACACTCAAGGGCAAAATGTTCAATTTCCATTGACGGACTTGTCAGATCTCGAAATGTTTGTAGCAAACATTTCAAAAGTATTCGGTGAAGCTTGAATATGACATTCTCGAATTAAAGAGCGGTAAGAATAGTGAAAAGGGGGACGGACGGACGGACGGACAGACGGACGGACGGACAGATCACACAAACAAAGATGGAAATACAATGATGTGTTTTTCTCATACATACTTCCAAGGAACGTTATGCTCTCATTGAGCAATTTTCACTTACTCCTCATTGTATTTTTCTTCACGCTAACTTACATAACTACATGCAGTTACATCTCAACTTTTACCCACTTGGTATCCTTTTGTACACTCCCGCCTTTCAGCTAAACGTATTACAGTAATCGAATTCATTTTGTTTATTGTTACTTTTATTACCAGTAATTACTCGTCAAAAGAACAGAAACACATGGGGTCTCTGTATGCTCCACAATCTACCTAAAAGGGTATTTCCGTCAGTCACACTGTCGAAGACTAACTTCTTCTCTTTCATATTAGGAATTCTGTAATTTCGCGATCACATTTTTCTTTTCATGTAAATTGATTTAATGGATTGCATTTATCAAATTATCATTCATCCAATAAGGTTAAATCCTCGTTACGATACCGCATTATTTCGGACATACTCTCGCTGAGTGTCAGAGGTGTCCGAATGATTTCTGTGAAGGATTATCAATTCGAAATGTTGCAAAACCAATTACGCGGGTACCTTCTTAATGTAGAAGCCCCAAAACCCGCCATTTTGAAACTCTTTCTTTCGTCGGATTACTTCGGTGGTTTTCGGTATACGTCGGTCGGACCGTAAACGTTCGCATTAAACCGAACAGCTCCTGCCTCGACCGAAGTATATAGAGAACGATCGAAGTAGCTCGACGAAAGAATGAGTTTCAAAATGACGGATTATGAAGATTCTACCTTTAAGACTGAATGAATAAGTTTGTTGAATGTTTAGTCCTTGTAAGTCAAAAGAGAGAATTCCTTACATAGTATAAACCGAACCCGCCAAGCTGCGAATCGAACAAACGCTTCAAATATTCAAGTTAAAAAATAATCTTCTGATATGGCATAAACCATTGTGGGATAGGGAGAAAATGCTCGTTTAGAGCAATTTCTCCTTTTCCCACAATGTTTTCCAGAGTCGTCTGCAACAAACTGGTCAAATGTCGCTATTGTTTGGCAATGGGTTAAACACGTTTGCCGTGTCCTTACTAACAATCCATACATTACTAAACACCGTCTTTATCAGGAGTCTATTCCACAAATATTCGTAGCTTTACGTCAACGTTAACTAAACTGTCGTAACCCTTGAATATTTGTAGGTATCTTTGTTTTTATGAGTGAAAAATAGACATGCGTTTAACCCATTACCAAACAATAACGATATTTGACCAATTTGTTGTAGACGGCTCTGGAAAACCTTGTTTGAAAAAGAGAAATTGCTCTTAACGAGCAATTTCTCCTTTTTCCACAATGTTTGCTGCCATATCTGAAGATTATCTTTAAATTTCATCACATTTTGAAATGTAGTCTGCAAACTCTTTGAATTTGGGACAGTCGAAAGTTTGGTGTTTGGTAAAGGGTTAAAAGTCCGATAGATATTTCAAAGGAAGGACTCATGTTCCGTTCACGTCTGATTCAATGCTTTTTTTAGGTATTCTTTTCTTCATTTTTGCGTTAACGAGTAAATATATCGCCCGATTCTTTGTGAGACAGGCTCGAGGTCTACGCAGATCTATTTGAACACAGGAAAACATATTTTTGAAGACATCAATCTATTCAAAATATGTTTCTATTTAACCAGAGAGATATTTCCACCGAGTATCCCTTTCATTGTTATCTAACACGTCGGTTACTCATGGGATAAGACCCCCGTGCTTAGGACACTAGAGTCAATCTTGTGTTAAGAGGCCAGCCTATCGGACAGAGTGAATTGGCTGTTTGAGACAGGTTGGCTGCTTATCACAAATTGGTGTACACTATAATTCAATCAATGGGACTTTCTGTAGTGGTTGTCTAAGACAGGTTGGCTGCTTAAAAGGATGGTTGCTTAACACAAGTTAGACTGTATATGCATTATCCTATCAAGTAAACATACATGTTTGTCACGTTCGTTGGACGTTTATGCAAATTAGGGAACCTAATGCATTGTTGTTGAGAACATGTTGGTATATATATAGACAACAATATAACCGCTCAGTGTTTAGCACTAGTCGGATGTGTTTGTGTCTTTGAGGGGTTCATTTGCTCGGTTTGTTACATGTTCATAAAAGGGGCAGTTCTGACATGCCGTTTTCCTTCGTACGCTATTACATGACGGTTGCACTTAACAAAACTAATCAATCTTTTTTCTACTTAATTTTACATTAGTATTGTAACCGAACAGATGTGTCTAATTTGGAGGAATGACACCACACGTGTTTTTGTATTATTCCTTCCACCTTAACATCTTTCATTGTTTTATTTTGTTTTAGAGAAAGATTAAGATTTATGGCTGAACGCCGACCAAAAAACTTTTTGTTGGATACACGCGTAACCAAATGAGAATGTAGGAAAGGAGTCAGTAACTTTGATATTCTATATCAACTAAAACACTTCCCCTAGTTACACTGTACTTGTAAATGCTCAAACATGCGATAAGTTTTATCGATTTAATCGGTTCCAGCACTATTAGGGTTATTATATACTCATTTGGGTACAAATACCGTACTTAAGTATATTTAAGGGTTTAAGTTAAAGCACGACGTCATACTTATTAGAGAAACGGTATTTCCTTTCGCACAAACGTATTCACATTTGACTGTAGTAAACTATTTCTGCACTTTCATTTCTACATATGTTGTCCGTGGTATATTTGATATCTGATGATGCTCTTTATTTTGGACTGTTACGAGACCACCTCACTCTCTACAGCATAGCAACAATCAATCAGGACAAGATGTAACCTCTGCGTTGTCTTGGACTGTCACCCGGGAGAACCGGGATCGAATCCTCATAGGGGACATAATATCCAAAGTGGATTTTTCTAGCTATGCTTCGTTGCGGACATTGTTCGTAAGAGGACCTTAAATCTCAATACAATGGAATACATTCACATTAAAAATGATGGGTAATTTTCTAAAAATAAATTGTGTCGCCTGCTTTCCAAAACCTTAAATATTTGCTTAATTTTGATAAGGAAAGATACCCAGAGTAGCAAACGGGTCAGATCACAGACCAGCCATCTATTTACTTGGCGGCTGGCCCGGATCTAACTTGTTTGCATATACATAAAGTATGTTCCAGCACTATAAGTAAGGGTTGACTCAGCTAGAACAGATCGCTCGTCAACTGAGGGATCCTGTTGGAATGAACTTTTGTTCTGTTTGTATTTTCCAGATTATCCGTGTGACGTGAACGTCAGTTTGCTCATCAACAGCCTTGACTCTATCAATGAGCAGTCTATGGTAAGTTTTTCAAACTTGCTTCATAAAGATTAATCCACATTCATTTCATTTTCACATTTATTTTTAAGTACTTAAGCTACAATGATAAACACCACATACTCCAATATTGTACAGTTTCTGTTATGGTTAGAACGCCGTGTCAACAACTATTCAGTTATATATGGCTTTTCTTGTATTCGCCAGTACTTGTTTTTGTATACGGAGTTCATGTTTTGTTAAAGCTTTTCTGGAATCACCAGTACTAGACTAGGCCTCTAAAGTGTCTTATCATAAGACACTTTCATGAACCCTACGACTAATGATAATGTATCCACAAAATTAACAACAAGGCCAAACATGACCCCTCCAACTATACAGGGGCATAATTATTCATTAATGCATGATTATAGCAGCTCATATCTTAACAATTAGAAAAACGCCGGCGCGCTGTGCTGATATCACCATAACTTTTATAAGGCATGTTCTAATAAAGGTAGTAACCTCGTAAAAGTTCGTTATTTTTCGGACAAACTCTCGCTGAGAAAGTTTACAGAGGTGTCCAAATGTATTTTGCTAGCGACAGTATGTCCGAAATGTAGCGGAACTATCACGCAGTACTAGCCTCACTCCATGTACATGATCATTGAATATGAGGGTTTGAAAGCATTAGAAGACGATGTTTGTTGCCCAGGTAAATATAGTATCCTCTTAGCATAATGTCTTCTTCTATGAAGAATTAATTGTGCTAATACATTGCGGCGTTAATGAAGTGTAGCCTTTTTTTCAAAACCTATGGACTTTTTATATTGATTGTGTACCACTTCTTACCAATTTGATAAAGACTCATCTATCTTGATATATTTTAAGTACACACTCTGATAGGACTTTGGGCTTTGAAGACATTAAGGAAATTAATGATGTATCTTTGCATCATAATACCTTCATTGATAATCATGCAACGGTTGCAACATTGAATTAACGTACGGCGTACGATAAGGGTCATAAATGCACCTACCTTCATCATGCTGCATGTATTATATCTGAGAAAACCTGAACGCTGCAGCATCATTCAGGTATAAGATAATCATTCATTATGACCCTCGTCCTACGTCATAGTAACAAACCAATTTGTAGTGTATCCAACATACGTTTAACCCTTTCCCAAACAATCACGACATTTGACGACTTAGTTGCAGACGACTTGAGAAAACATTGTGGTAAAAGGAGAAATTGCTTGTGAGGAGCAATTTTTCCTTTTCCCACAAGGTTTTCTGCTCTTTCCGAAGAATATTGTTCAATTTCATCACATTTTGAAAGGTCGTCTGCAAACTCTTTTAATTTGGGACAGTCGAAAATTTGTTGTTCGGGAAAGGGTTAATCAAGTTGTATTCAAACGAAATATCCCTTTGCTAATGCACCATCTGATTAATTTTAGGAACGTAATTACTGGATATGTTGTTTTTATTGTTGCAAGGCTATGTAGGTAAAATAATGTTATATTAAACCCGACATCCTTTAGATCAAGTTGTAGAAAACTTTTGAAAAGTTAGACTGGGCTGGTATTACTTAATGTTCCTACGCAATTTCATAAAGTTTTACACCACAAATTTTACGAATATCCGTTCTTATATATCTTAGGCTAACGACATAAATGAAACATTCTAGAATTTCATATTATACCATTTACGAGTTGTGTAATCATTGCCGACCTAACAACAGCCGAAACTGTCATCATCGCATACAACGAGGTGGTTCCTTTTTCATTAAATTGAATAAGATATGATAATAGGAAATGAATGAATGAGCTTTTAATGTTCTTGGTCACAGGTGACAAGAATTAAGTCAAAATAGTTTTCGTACTGCTGTATTGTGTACAAATGAAAGTAGCTATTGAATTCATAATTTACTCAGGACGCCTCAATATGTCTAAATACGTAAAGTCTTTGTGCAGCGCAAAATCTCAAAACAAGCGTCTTTAATGTATTGAAACTATGAACCCAAAACGCAAAAAGGTTTTCACAATAGACAATGAGAGGAGTATGACCGCTGCAGACCCAAGAGACTAGTATCATTTGGTGAATTGTAATTGTGCTTGTTCACATGTGAGACAGTTTACAAGTCACACTTAATTGTAATTGAAACAGTACTGATTTTGTATTGCGGTAAAACATTTAATGGAAAATAGCTACTGAATGCGTAATTGTTTCAGATTGTGACAATACTTCTAAGTATGAACAAACTATATGTGATTGATATCAAAACCGCTGCAACGCTTTTGAATTCAAAACTATATCTTTTCATTATATAAGGCTCTTAATACTTAAACGTGAACTTAGTTAACTTCCAATAGCTATTCTCAAATACAACAATACAGCTACAGTTTTAAGAAATAACATTTTAATGTCAAAGTTACCCCACATATCGAGGGTTTAATGCAAACCTATAGTAAGTCCTTCACATACGTGAATAACTTACCATAGTTTTGCACTGAACCCTCGATATGTTAACTTTAAAAAAAAAACTTTCAGTCATCATTATTTGAACCAAGTCGTGTCAATGAATCAAGGGTACATAATCGATAGTGATCTATGCACGCAACGAGGAAACTCTTTGGAAAAATAGGTGAGCCTAAACAGACCGCCAATTATCCAAATTACACAAATTCCATTGCCTCTCTTCAAGTGGCTCTCCTACTGATGATGTGTCAACTCTCTGAGTAAAGGTTGTGTAGACTAGACTGGACGTTTATGTTTCAACGAATTCAGGCCGAAAAGCTTACTAAGCGATTAACCCTTTCGCAAACAATAACGACATTTGACCACTTTGTTGCAGACGACTCTGGAAAACATTGTGGGAAACGGAGAAATTGCACAAAACGAGCAATTTCTCCTTTTCCCCCAATGTTTTCTGCCCTATCAGAAGATTGGTTTTCAATTTCATCACATTTCAAATTGTCGTCTGCAAACTCTTTCAAATTGGGACAGTCGAAAATTCTTTTATTGAGAACAGGTTCAGTACTATTCTTTCACAACATTTTGAGCAAATCTCAAAATGTACGCATATTTTCTTGACTAAAACTTCTAACATTAGGCTAAAATAACTTTTGAAAAAAAAAACATGGGGCCTATCACACAAAGATTCGTAACCTTACGTCTACATTTACAAACTATTCGTGAATCTTGAATCTAAAAATCTTATTTTGATTTTGTGAATGAAACATAGATATTCGTTTTAGTTCGATAAAAAGCTCACAAACAGGAACCATGTTGCGTTCATGTCTTAGTTGACGCTTCCTTGAGTCAACCCTATCCTCAATCGGAACTACTCGGGTATTTCCGTGAGTTGTGAAATACACCTCGGATATTAGTGTAGGGTTACAACTTTTCGGGTAAATCGGCCCGGCGTATAACACCTATTCTAAGCGTGCACGTTAAGTAGTTCAAAATGTATGGAAGTGTTGGACATCCTTTTAAACCATTTTCTATCGGTAACTCATACGAAATGGCGAAATTATAAGTTGTGACATACATAGTTGTTTCCTTAATCAAATTAAACGAATTTTTAGATTTCACCGTTTTGATCTATTTTTTGAAAACGAAAGTGAATTGACGTCATTCCGTGAGACACAATGTGGTGTCATCCGTATTATTTCAGAGGTGTTTTCATTGGATAGAGTCGATTTATTCCGATTGCCCTACCCTCTTTATATTAACGTTCATAAGGAAATATATGGTACGAACCTTTAAGAGACATGCCCCTTGATGTTTCTAAACATACTACAATACGACTCAGATCGTATATGGCCATGTGTGCTACAATCGATGTAGAATTGATACAGGAAGGTTGCAATATCAAGCTAATGACTCCATTGAATATATCACGGATTTTCTATTCGTTGGTCTATGACACGTTGCACTATATAAACCAATGCCACCATATGCGTCACATGGCATGAAAAATTATCATGCCGACGAAATACCGCTGACGAAAAAGAAAAAAACGAGAACATGGCTTATAAATTTTTTGCTTAAATCGACTAAACTATAGCAACATTTGTCTATCTGACAATTTGTCTTATGGTGTTTTTATCTTATATGGACCAACACCATTATAAAATTATAAGATATTTTGAGAATCTTTCCCGAATGTGTGTTTATCAAATAATATCATTCATCTATACATGTAATTAATTCCGATTGATTGTGTCGGATATATTCGACAACTTAGACATAACCTCTGGTGCATTGGGACAGTTTGTCTACGGTGTATTTATTTATTTGCTCCATGTATTTCTCAAGAAAGATAAGAAGGGTTGCGTTAATAGGTCGCAGATGTTGACTGGTCATCAGAAGCCTCTGACCTGTTATTCTGACCCAACAGGGAAACTAAAAGGTGTCATCACTTTATACGTATAAAGCGTCTACCAGTCAAAGATGTTCCCCGTCAGGACGGGAGTAATCATGGCTGCTGCGTCTGTAGAGTATAAATCAAACGCGGAATGCCAAACCTACTTTGTTTATGGGGAGAAGGGGAGGGGGAAGAGAGGATAGTAACATATCGTTTCATCTTGCTTGTATTAATGGGATCTAACACCATCTTAAAAGTAGTTCACTTATTATATAGCATTCCCGAGATACACCGGTTCTAGACAGGGAGGGCTCTGCAGTGTCTTGTCCTTAGACACTCCCATTCCCGTTTGTGAAGACTGAACCAGAGACACCTTTCACCTAAATAACTGGGCAACGAATGACCCATAGTCAATATAGTATATATAAGTGCGCTTAATATTGTTTAAGCCTCTGTCAACAACGTTTAAACTATGATACGGCTTTTCCGTGATCACCAGTACTATGTCATGGCTCTAGAGTGGCCCCCCAGTCATAATGCAGTGGTCACTGCACCTTTGTATTTTCTTACTACTTTCCCAAATAAACATATCTGATTAATGGTATATTGATCGTTTGAATCATGTTGCGTTGACCGATTAAATGATGTTACATTGGTCGATTAAATCATGTTGCATTGATCAATTAAATCATGTTGCATTGACCTCATTTAACTTCTGCAAGACTATAAGTCGCGTCAAGTTTCGATCATTGAACCCCGTATTCCTGGCCGAACCTATACCGAGTGAGCGAATTGGGCTCGGTCAGTCTAGTGTAAACATATTTCAGTGTCGCTGCAATGGTCTAAGTGGAGTTAATTACAACGATCTAAAACAATTGGACAAGTCTCTGGTTAATACATGATGCCTTCTGCTAAATGCCAAAGGCAATATAGTATCCATCAATTATTATCTTTGTGTCTCCCATGGACCCTTGGGTGACAACAAGCAATTATTTCGCGCCTGACCGCGATGAGACAATTCGTGCTGCTCAGTGTTAGAGAGTTCGCGGTACAGAACGTGGCTCTACTGACATATAGAAAGGTTGGTTTTTTCTAGGTTGGGGGGGGGGGTGTAAGTTTAGTTAAAACTTGCATCGATTGTGACGGAAGCTTGATGCTTAATAAATCTACTCTCCTCTCGATGACTGATTCCTAGATACGAAACCAGTACTCGCGCCGATTTATGGTAGTCCCGGCATTTTTCTGTGTTATCTCATTGTGTCAGCGACATTTCAGCTAATCTAGTCGCTTCATTCATAAACGATGGTGTAACTGTCTTTTATGTCAGGTAAAGACGGAATAAATTGTTTGTTTAAATGGGGTTCAACGCCGTTTCAACACTGTTTCAGTTATGTTACAGCTTGCGTGGATTCACCAGTACTACAATAGGGCTCTGAGGTGTCTTGCCAAAGGGCAGAGGTACAGGTGGGCTCGAACCCGCGACCTCCGATTTCGTAGACCACCAGTTTAACTACTGCGCCAAGCAGGACCCTAAAACGGGTAGAATCATGAGTATTGTGTAAGTCAAGTTGGACACTACCTCTCATGAAATCAATTTCAAAAACGGGTGCTAAGGCTTCAACCAAAGCGAGGAGGGAATTTTCGATTTCAAATGCTTAATTATAGATAATGCATTGCTTTTCTACTATTCTATTGTCATTGTCCACATGGAATTAACGTAGTCAACAGTATTCTAGTTATTTTAAGACTTTCCTGGATTTCACTAAAACTAGTCAGGGCTCTGTAGTGTCTTGTACAAGTAAACGCCCACGAAAATATGTCATTGTACTATCTTATTCATTTATTTTGTTCACTGCTAAAATATGGTAACATACTATCTTCCTGTATGGAAGATGAATAAATACTTCAGCGCCTTTGTGCAAAAGGGATACCAAGATAGCCCATTATTATCAAATAGGTCGAGTGCCTGCACTCAGCAGAAATACGATAAATGCAATACAGTACTAACAAGTCATAATCAACTAAAAGTACAAGTGTTACCTTCCAATGACATCAATTGCGTTCACTCACGCTGAATATTTCAATGGGGGGGGGGGGGTAGTTATCTTTAAGCATGTCTGTCTAAAACATCACCCGGGATCGAACTTGGTTTAATTTGGCTGTTCAACGAAAAGTTCGTAATGGGAATATTTCGTAATGAGAAATCGCAATGGGGAATCCGTAGTTGTTCACCGAAAAGTTCGTAGCTCCTTCAGCTATTTTAAATGAAGGAGTTACAAAGACGTCTCGGTTAACAAATACGGAATCCCCTTCGGGATTTCTATTGAGTAATTAAATGCTTATTTTTCTTAGAGCCTCACTATGAACGCGGGAAGAATAAGTCCGCGAGAAACATTTCCGTAGCAGATGGGGATTATCACATGATATACCTAGTCTCTGGTGTTTTGTTTTCTTTACCGTCTAGCGATAAAACAAAGTCTAGAATATCTTCATAGTATGTGTTTCTTGGCAGACTTTAAGAGTTTGAAAGCAGTTTTGTAGGAAAATATAAAGGTGTATGTTCTGAGCATTGTATTTTCAAGGAAAATAAGTGCCCCGATCAGCGAGTGAACTTTTGTACAGGTATAGCCGGAATGAGATTATAAGCTTCCATTTCCGGCAAGAAAACAATCATTTCCTGAAGCAAAAAGCGTATGAAACTTTGTACAGGTTTATCCGGAATGGGATTGCAGGCTTCCATTTCCGGAAAGAAAACAATCACCTCCTGAAGCAAAAAGAGAACGAAACTTTGTACAGGTATATCCGGAATGGGATTGCAGGCTTCCATATCCGGAAAGAAAACAATCACCTCCTGAAGCAAAAGGCGAACGAAACTTTGTACAGGTAAATCCGGAATGGGATCTTAAGCTTCCATTTCCGGAAGCAATCAGCGTATTAAACTTTGTAGAGGTATATCCGCAATTGGATTTCAAGCTTCCATATCCGGAACGAAATCAATCACTTTCGGAAACCTTTATTATAATGGAAAATGCAGTTTCTATTCTTTATTTAAGTTTTAAAAGTAGAGTCATTACTCACTGCAAGTGGTGAGGCATGTGTTATTAAAACTTCCATTTAACCTCATAGTTAAGGGATGCCTGATTAAACATTGAACACCCAATAGAGGTGCAGATCAAACATCCGCACGGTATCAGGTTCGAAAACGGTCCGTCTCAAAGGCGTGTTCCTAGATTCTGTTTACATTTTCTTAAAGATGCTTGTTCTCAAATGGGAAGGAATATGGAACACTGTACAACCCTTTCAATTGTACATCAAACAAGTATAGAAATGAACGTATTGATTCGACGACACTTTATTTTGACTTTCAAATGTTCTCTTCTGTGAACGAGCACCTTTTACGTTTGTATGTGTACATTCTGGACTAAAGCGATTCTAACCTTTATAGTGCTGGAAGCGACTGCATGCATATACAAATAGGTTGGATCTAGGCCAGTCGCCAAGTAAATTTGCGACTGGTCTGTGATCTTACCAATGATTTTCTTCTGGAAATGAGGCTGTTTCAGTTATTGTGCGATGGAAAAAATACTGTACAAAACTTTCCATAATGGCATTATTAAGCCTTGTAGACCAGGGTAAAACCATGAAATAAATATTATAAGTTAAAAGACTAAAAAACCCTTATAGTGTTCGAACCGACTTCATGCTTATGCGAAAAGGTTACATCAAGGCCAACCGCCAAGTTAATTGGCGACTGGTCTGTGATCTTACCTTTTTGCTACTCCGAGTACATTTCCTCATCGAAATTAAGCAGAAATTCAATGTTTTGTAGTGCAGAGGACACAACAATATTTATTTTTAAAATACCCAGCATTCTAAGGGCTAATTATAACCCAACAAAAAAGATATTTGTTTCTCATATTCTGCGATCAAAATACGACACGGGTTTCCACGAATGTCCATCTTGTCCTCGGATGTTCGTCTCTAATAAGTTTCTTATTTTTATTTTGTATGGAAAAGCCGAAGGCGTCAGAATGTGGGAAAATAATGGGGCGAACGAAATTGTGTTAGATACAGTAATTATCTCATAAGCAAAGCTGTCTGACTTGGAATTTATGCTATACAAAACAAATACGTTTCATCTCATCCTAGTTTAATAGTGAAGACATTAAACCTGTTTGTACAGTTCCTCCAGCCTTAAGTCATCTTTCAGACCTATCGAATAGGGTAGAAGCGATAAACGGCATATGGAAAATGTGTTTTTTACAAAGGGTCGAAACAAATGTAACTATTGCTCGCTATGAAAATTGCATCATTCAGTCATGTGGACCTGTCTTAGATCAGTTGAAGGCGTTTGTTCACAGATGTGAGACAATTTGGTAATAAAAAACTTATTCCTTTAAAACTGAACAACAACTCTACTGTTATATGATACGCACTAAGGAGTAGTTATTAGAAGGACGTTCATAACATAAGTATGGCAAAATATAGTTTTAAATGACATAACTCACCTTTCAAGAGCCTTTAATCATATACTTTCAGGACTTTACGCTGAGCACATTCATCACACAAGTACGGCAAAAGTTTAACAAATAACATAGTTTGATAAAACATTAATCTCCTTTCATGATCCTTTAATCATATATTTTCAGGACTTTACTCAGAGAACTTTTATAACACAAGTATGGCAAAAGTTTAACAAATAATATAGTTTAATATAACATTTATCCACTTTCATGAGCCTTTAATCATATACTTTCAGGACTACTCTGAGCACGTTTATTACTAAAGTATGACAAAGGTTTAACAAAAGATGTAGTTTAATATAGATTTAATCTCCTTTCACGAGCCTTTAACCCTTTACCAAACGCCAAATTTTCGATTGTCCCAAATTAAATAAGTTTGCAGACGACATTTCAAAATGTGATGAAATTGGAAAATAATCGTCTGAGAGGACAAAAAACATTGTGGGAAAAGGAAAAATTGCTCTTTACGAGCAATTTGTTCTTTTCCCACAATGTTTTTCAGAGTCGTCTGCATCAAAGATTTAATGTTGTTATGTTTTTGATAATTGGTTAATCATGTACTTTCAGGACTTTACTCTGAGTACTTTCATTACACAAGTATGGCAGGACAGGCGCCTCGGATTCCTGGGTCTAATCGATGCTGAGTACCTGGAGTTAGACGCCCGCCTTATCGAGAAGGTATGGGTACCAGATTTGTACTTCCGGAACGAGAAAAAGGCACATTTCCACGCCGTGACCGTCCCAAACCGGATGTTACACGTGTACCAAGACGGAAAGGTCGTGTATAAATCCAGGTTTGTACGAAATTTGTATGAATCTGGGATTTCTTTGTAACGACTTAGCTTTCGTGTCTTGAATCTTTCCAACTTACCAAAGGCTTTAGAAAAAGTGCTAAAAGTACACCACTATGTGAAATGACTTGGCACAGTCTTAAACGTGCAAGGGCTTTCCGTGGCCAAGAGGTTTTAAAACAGAACTTGAAATCACATTGTCTCTTTTGGCTGACCTACTGAATGACGATGGTTGTACTAGGCTTAACACTAAGAATGCTCGGTATTTTTCCAAAAATAAGTTTTTGTGTCGTCAGCTTTCCAAAACCTTAAATATCTGCTTAATTGTGATGAGGAAAGATTCTAAGTGTAGCAAACAGATTAGATCACAGGCCAGCTGCCAGTCTATTTACCGGCTGGCCTGGATCTAATCTGCATAAGCCTGAAGTCGATTCCAAAACTATAACGGTTAGACCACCAAGTTACTGGTGTTAAAGTTTGGGATCTTCAAACATCATTATGCGCAAGGCATTCCAGAGAAACTGAGATAATATTTAAGCGATGTAATATCCGAACACATATGAATCAACGTACACTCACCTGGTTTCAAACCATCAATACTATACATTTCTATCATGGTACATCGGATTGATATTTTATCTAGCAACTAGCCCATTCACTGACTGATATCGCCTGCCTGATATAAATAAGTGATATCAGGTCAATGCGTCACGTGACGTATCACATGATCAACACAGCCGGAACTACTTTTGACCTACTGAAACGACCACCGCATATGTAAAGGAGTCAACACGTCAACAAGAACTCAAGATTCCCGATAATTTTGACATTTTAATTTCAAAATCAAAAACAGATAAATAAACCACCTTGATTATTGAAAAATTACTCTGTATTTCCAGTAATGATTGTGATTTATAGAATAACTTACACCATGACTTAACAATACCCTGCTATGCCTTGCCTTAAGCAAATGATTTTTGATATCACTGTGACAAAAGAATTATTAACAGTTCAATATGAGCAATAAATCCTTTTGCCATGATGATCTCTATTCTCTACCTGATATCTTGAGAAAAACATTATTATTCATATCGTAATCATATATAACCATTCACAACATACCTCATGGGTCAATAACACCAACTTGCTATTTTCTTCTAAATGGCCACAATTTGAAACACTGTGAAAGAAGGGGTTATTACTTATGTCAAGCAAATTTTCCTTCACTCTTTTTCTTTCAAATCTTAAAGAAAAATTACATAGGCAAACTACTTTAAGGTTATGAATGTGTGGAAATGAAACCATTACAATTTCAAAGCAACACATTGTTGACCATCCCAAATGCATAGAGTAGCCTATATGAATTGGAATCATTTTTTGAAAAGAGAAATTGCCTAGTTTAAGAATTTTCCCTTCCAGAAACATTTTCAAGAGTTTTCTATTGATATTAAATAGTATAAAATAATGATAAATGCTGATTTGATACATTTTAAGAAGAAATATTCAGAAATCAATGTGTTGATTTATTGGAAGGGTGGAAATCATTAAGGAAAAATGAAATAATTGGCTCATATTGAAAAAAACTTATTCTTTCTCAACATTTTTTTTTCTAGAGGTGATTGCACACAACTCTTATAACATTGTCATTGTTTGGTTATCAGTTTATAACAGGTGATGTCTGGAATATCCAATACAAGCATAGCATCACAGTTCTTTCTCTCAGACTTGGCCCATCAAGCTAAGTGAATTTTGTTGTAGACATCTGGAATTCCACACAGTCCTGAAAGTAGAAATAAAAAGCAATTTAGGAAATGAATTCTGAATAAACATACATGTACTTCATTTAACATAATTTACACCAGAAATTCAAGACACAGACAAGTTCAACAGAAACAACAAGATATGCAATAGACATTAATAAACTTTATGCAATACAAAGGCCCTCAGGTTTCTCCCATGAATATTCCCCTTTTATCTTGCACAGTTCAATCTTTATCTAAATTTTGGTCAGGCGTGTTTCTAAGGCAGATGATTGGTATGAAAAAAGGACAATCCCGAAGCAATGTTTGACAAGACAAGAATCAATAGAAAAAGAATGACCTACTACCCAGGAATGATATGGTTAAGTATGTGAGGGGCCCAAATGTATTTGTCACCAGTCTAACAGAAATAATGCAAATTACAGGACAAAAATGTTCAGTCGGTGTACAACTAGATCTATTCATCTATTTCGAATGACAATAATAAGATGTGCTTGACAATCTAAGGAAACAAAAATCATAAGTGAAACCCACCTGCAACTCTCGGTTATAGTGATTGTGGTCCAGAATGCTTTAGCTCTCCATCCGCTCACTGAACTCCAGGTTTCTTTTCCACCTATGTCTTCATCCCATCGTTCCAAACATGAATGGTTATGACACCACAACAAATAACAATACATTGAGTTAAATTGCTTCTTTTTCTATGGAACTGTCTTGAATGTCGGATCTATTATCTTTTATCAATGCTATGGTCCAAAGTCCGCAGATAATTCATCGATATACCGTTGTCATCGGGGTTTGTTTTTCGAAATGATGACTGTGTTTACTGTCCTTGTACATTATGTCATAATGTGTAATGAACTCTATGCATGAGTAAACTTATCGAAGCGAGGCCGAATTGGGAACATTTTGTAGGGCGATCTATTCAATAATGAATTGAAATAACTGTCAAATAAAGATATGTCCATCCAGTTATTACATTTGAGTTAAATTGGGTTTAAAATCGATCAAAACAACGAACGAAGTACTTTTTGTCATTACGTCACTTTGCGTACTCTACGTCATCGCGTACTTGGGTCAAAAATTCCTACTTCGATTGATTAAAATAGAGTAAAGCCTGATTCATCGCACTTCAAAAGAATAAGTGTCTGTATCTTTTCTTAAAGTTATCGTTACTAGATAAATAGAATATTATGCTAGTGTCTTTTGTTATCAATGTTATCGGTCAGGGTAAGGATAATTGATAAAGGGCTCGGTAAACCTCGCCCATTATCAATTCTCCTTACCCTGACCGATAACATTGATAACAAAAGACACTAGCATAATATTCTCTATATATCAACCGGATAATGTATGAATTTGAATCATCAAGGTGACCTGGTGGAAGCATGCATGGTGCCAAGTAAATAAAATGAACGCGTGTCTTGCGAAAAATGAATCGTAATTGGTCACGCAAAATGCGTATACTTTACTATAAACGAACATGCCGCCTTTTTACATTTTAAAAGGACAGTGTAATTTGCATGAAATTGGCAACGTATTCCGGCCAGAGCCTGTTACGTTTCCCTTGAGTAATAAACCTTTTCTGATGCCAGACGATATAAACAAATCTCCAAATAAATTTCAATAGTGACTGTTTATTCTTGATAGATAACAATATGCCTCCATATAGATTCCTGGGTTATTACATTAGGGAAAAGGCATGGTTTGGCCTCTTGGAAGTTAACCCTTGTAGTACTATAACCGACTTCATGCTTATGCAAACAGATGAGATCCATGCCAGCCGCTAAGTAGATTGGCGGCTGGCCATTGATCTAACCTGTTTGCTACTCTGAGTATCTTTTCTTATCAAGATTAAGCAGATATATAAGTTTTACGGAAAGTAGACGACACAAAAATATCTCTTTAGAAAATTACCAAGCATTCTAAGGGCTAAAACGAATTACATTTTCAATATAAAAAAACAAACACTCCTCCGCTTTTTACAATTGGTTGAGCTATTCTTCCAAAACAATGATCAATGTTTTTCCTTTACATCAGACATTTTTTAATATTTCCAATGTTTGACAAGCAGCTGTTTCAGCATCAATTCGCCAAAAATCGTCATCAGTGAAACAACTATCAAAACACTACCATACTTTAACTAATTATTTATTTACAATGGGGTTTAACGCCGTATCAACAGTATTTCAGTATGCAAGTTATAGGCAGAGCTCTTGCCCATATATTAGTGTAGAGGACTTAAGAGACCACAATGACAAAGGAATAAACTGCTTCTAATAAGCAATTTTTCTTATCTATTTATGTATATGGATTTTATATCACATCAACATTATTTTAGTTATGTAGCGATGCCCGACTATTAATGATGGAGGAAGACCCCATACTCAACTGCCCTTAAGGGCTGGTCAAGGAGGGTAGAACTATCGGCATTCCGTAAGTCAATCGGGAGACTGCCTCTCATGAAAATCGATATCCCTCTCAGGATTTGAACCCACGCGGAGAGGGGCCATGTGGTTTCAAGTTCTGTACTCTAACCACTAGACCACGGAGGCCCCTTTGCCCATAGATACCCCAATGTTAAAACCCATACTCCACTGGCCAGGTTCGAACCGGAGACCCACGGCTCGTGAGTCATACACCTTAACAACTGTGCCACACAGGACCCTGTTCTTTGATAGAATAACTGGAGAAAGTCAATGGCTAAGATACGCAACACAAATGCATTTTTGTCCAGACGAACTAATGCATTATGACAGCGTAAACGCTGCAATACGTTACGTTATAAACCAATATTGATGTCGAGGCTATTCAAGTAAACATTCATAAGGCAGGCAGTAAAGCGTAGTACAGAATAAATTCAAGACATTACCAGACGTCAAATTATGTTTATCGTCTCATTTAACTCTTTCCCAAACAACACATTTTCGACTGTCCCAAATTGAAAGAGTTTGCAGACGACATTTCAAAAGATGGTGAAATTTGGAAATATTCTTCTGATAGGACAGAAAACATTGTAGGAAAAGGAGAAATTGCTCGTCACGAGCAATTTCTCCTTTTCACTGTATGTTTTCTAAAGTCGTCTACGACAAAGTGGTAAAATATCGTTATTATTTGGGAAAGGGTTAAACGAGTTTACAGAAGACAAACCATATCGACGTAAAAAGATCACCAATGCTGTGGCTGCTACTAACATAATTACTTTCATCATCATTATCATATATATATATATTAATCATTGTTGTTGTTGATGTTGTTAGAAGAATGAGATATGGGAGCAATACTTCCTTTTTCCATGAAAATTCAAAGATGCATTTGCAGTACATATGTGCAAATCACACCATATTTATGGACTTCCTAAAGCGCTGTAGTAAGGCCTAGACGTTCAATAATTATCCATACGATTTGATCGAAGAACAACCTTTGATCTGGCCTTTAACTGCAGTCACTAATCTAATCTGGTTGATACTGGCTTTCTTTTATGGGGGATATCAAAATCTCTAAGGCAATCAATCAATGATTCATGCAAGATGTAGACATAGATGTAGATATTGGGGTATAAAACTAGCTGTGCGCTTGGATCTCGTTGTTTATAAAGTGTTTAATGCCGTGGCAAAAGTATTTAAGGCTTTCCTAGAGTTAGTCGAAACTAGTATGAACTCTCCGATGTCTTGCCTAACGACACTCCCAGTAGGGAGTTTGGTGAGTGCTTGGATTCAAACAAACGTGCATATCAATGACTTATGAATATTACCACCCTACATACTTCATAAAGAGAAGTCAGAAAAAACATTGCAGATTCAATTATTGTGAAAGCCGACTCAAAACACAAGTTCGTAAATACAAATGCATTGATTGATGTTATGTTCTACATCATGGTCTAGATAGATGTAAGTCTAATCTACACACATACTCAATACAAAAGAAACAAAGGAAAAAGATTCACTTAACCTATTATCAAACAATAACGACATTTAATCAATTTGTTGCAGACGAATCTGGAAAACATTGTGGGAAAAGGAGAAATTGCTCTTAAAGAGCAATTTCTCCTTTACCCACAATTTTGTCTACCTATCAGAAAACATTTTCTCAATTTCATTACATTTTGAAAAAGCGTTTCTATTAGCCGTTTCCAGGTATTGAATCTGGAACGTACTGTCTTTAGACATCGATGCTTACCATCACGACGCCATGGATCCAAAAACCATTGCACGATTTCAAAGCATCAATCTTCATAAACAAGCACCCAAATGAATGGTTTCGTCCTATTCAAATATCAAAGATCTACGGATATGACATATAGATGTACATTGTTAATCTTTTTACATATAGATATGACATTTTTGCTTCACATCTTCTTAAAAGATATACATCATCTCACAGACAGAGAATACAGTTCTAGTAGTACAATATTGATGCATAGGCAGTATTTTCGATGGTATTATCTCGTCTCGTTTATATGACTATACCCTTTCAACATTTCCTATTCTATCGAATCCTTTAAATGACGTAAAGTATGTGATAGAAAGGAAGACTTAGCTTTTAAAGTAAATCATTGCGATCTTTTCAACATTTTATCATTATTATTTTTTTCAGCGCGTTTTTTATAGGCATCGTTGCATTAAGGTATAGAAAACGATCAGTATTACCTTTGTCTATTTCTGAAGCGTTTGGAAAAGACTTATGAAAACGGAAAGGAATAGAATTATGAATGCATCTTTCATTCGACGTCCAATTGTGAACCGATGCAAGCAGTTCTCGCTGATAATTTGAATGAGCGAACAAAGAATTCTAAAGCGTCTGTATGATTTCTCGTTTTCGAAGCGCTTCCTGCATTCTCATGCAAGTTCGACTTAACTGAAAGATCCGCGGATAAATTTGGATCTTTTATTTAGAAATCAACCACAGATCAATGCGTGCGAAAATAAGTCCGACTGTAGAGGAAACTACGTATAGTACGAACAAATTCACGATGAAAACGCGTCAGCGTTCTCCCTATGAGCCAGAGGGGAGAAACATGTGTTATTTGTATCTATCAAATGAAAGAAATGGGACTCTCTTGATTGGATCTGGAAAGATCTCGTTGCTAAAAACATATTGTTGGTTGACCAAGGAGTTCTCTTTGCCAAATATCACTTCCACGAAACCAGAGGTGTCGTTGGGCACAGATCCGGGACCCCCGGGTTCAAAGTCACCCACCTTGGCCTCTGGGCCACGCAGGATTCTGACATAGGTTCTTGCAACTTTATTTAACAAATATGCCTTAGTTGCATCACGAGAATTATATAGCCTCTGTAATTAGGGATAACAAGAAAACTACAAGCTTTGACCCACGTAACTTCTATTCAGTGAATGGAAGTTAAAGGCGCATCGACATCTATGGTCATCTAGCTCCCATTTACAAGTGGTGGAATCACGTGGCTAATGTTTACAATCTTATTTCCGAACAAGATGGACGCACCCAGGTATTTTTACCTTTTTCAACTACTTTTGCAAATGATAGCCACATTGTGTACCCCACACTAGTTGACAATTAACTTTCCGGTAGTGATGGTATAGGATAATCCGTGCTTTATAACGGCGTTACGTCTAACACTTGGTAGAGAAATTTTATTGGACATGTGCCCCGCCTGACCTTGGTTCTCACTTCAACACCACAGTTTAGTCGGATTAATCACAAATATTCACGCCAATTTGCGAGTAAGTCCCGGCAATTTTCCCCTCTCATAACGTGGATTCGCACCCGATATTCTCGGTACAAGAAGCAGACGCTCTACCAATGCACCACTGTCGTCCACTTTAGCAACTGGGCCAAGCAGGACTTTTAAGTATGTAGGATATCAATAGAATGTATTTCTATTTTCAGGGTAACGCTGACAGCGTCTTGTCCGATGAACCTCATCAAATATCCGCTAGACAGACAGCGGTGCTCTCTTGTCATTCAGAGTTGTGAGTATTCACTGCCTGAATTAATTGGGTCAGATATGATTGGTCAATAGTGCAAGGTAGGGTGTATAGACTAATCATAACTTGTTAGTTGAGATACGATTGGTCGATAGTGCAATGTAGGGTGTTTAGACTAATCGTAACTTGTTAGTTGAGATATGATTGGTCGATAGTGCAAGGTAGGGTGTTTAGACTAATAGTAACTTGTTAGTTGAGATACGATTGGTCGATAGTGCAAGGTAGGGTGTATAGACTAATCGTAACTTGTTAGTTGAGATATGATTGGTCGATAGTGCAAGGTAGGGTGTATAGACTAATCGTAACTTGTTAGTTGAGATATGATTGGTCGATAGCGCAATGTAGGGTGTATAGACTAATCGTAACTTGTTAGTTGAGATATGATTGGTCAATAGCGCAATGTAGAGTGTATAGACTAATCGTAACTTGTTAGTTGGGATATGATTGGTCGATAGTGCAAGGTAGGTTGTATATACTAATCATAACTTGTTAGTTGAGATATGATTGGTCGATAGTGCAAGGAAGGTTGTGGAAACACACAAAAAACATCAAAAAGTGTCTGTAGATTATCAAGTTATCTTTAGGTTTTATGTTGGGATGCCCGAGTTTGGAATGATGGAGGAAGACCCCATTCTAAACTGCCTATAAGGGCCAATCATACTAAGTAGAACCATCGGCATTCCGTAAATTAGTCAGGAGACTGCCTCTCATGAAAATCCAAATGCCATCATCGGGATTCGAACCCACGCGGACAGGACAGTCATTTTCCAAATAATGATAATATGATAGGTTTGTTTGTATGGGACTTAACGCTGTGTCAACAACTTTTCAGAAATGAAACGGCTGCCCAGGAATCACCAGTACTAGGCTAGGGCTCTTACTTGTCTTGCTTGTACCGCCTTGCCAATGTACAAGCCCTCGAAACCAGAAGTACCAGTTGGGCATGACCCCGGAAGCCCAGAGTTCAAAGACCGTCACATCAACTATTGGTCCATGCAGCACCCAAATTATATAATAGCCAAAACGCTTTAGTAAGGCGATATTCTTTATCGTCCGCGACGAAACATTTTATATCATAAACGACTCACAAATAAAGTAGGCATTAAAAACTTTAACCAAGCAAAGTCATAATTTTCCAAGACAATGCTTTATTTCTCGTTACTTTTCGTAGTATAGATTTCTTACAATTAACCTTAATTTTCTTTTCGAACTTCGGTTCATATATAAGGGGTCAAGGTCCCCAAATTGGCATTAATCAAGGGATCAAGGGGAAACACCGCTTACGTTTCGTTTTGTTGGTTTCGTTCCAGTTGCCTACACAACAAGACGCGTGACCTTCGCCTGGCAGGAGTTTGACCCAGTCAAACTGAGTACCGGGCTGGAGCTTCCGCAGTTCACACCCTACCATATCGGCACTCGTAACTGCTCCCAGTCGTACGAGGATAACAGTAAGTATGCCCCCAACCCGGTCTGATTCTGCATGTTCTGTGCCATTGATCGTGAAACAAGCATATCCCATCAAGCCTTTATTCTATTCTATTCCATTAATCGTGAAAAAGGCATACATCATCCGGTCTGATTCTATTCTATTTTACGTTCTGTGTGAAGAAAGCGTTTTTCATTATTATTTGCACGGGTTTTATCGCCGTGTCAACAATTTTGCAGTCATGTTAAGATCTTCCTACATTCATCTGTTTGCAACAAGGCGAACCTGTATAATTATATCATATTCTACTTTCTGTGAAATAAAGCGTTTTGTTCATTTTTTGCACAGGTTTAATCGCCGGGTCAACAATTTGTAGGTATTCCTGCATTCATCAGATTAACCAGCCGAGTCGACTTTTATGAGTACCAACAATTTAGGGTCTGAATAAGCAATGCAAGAACGTCTAAATTTTTCCTCAACACAAAGCAGTTGTCAGTCAAAATATTATTTCAATTTGGATTTATAATCTTCACATTTAATAACACAGTTTCACTGATGTTTCAGTACAAGTAAAATAAAAAATCAAGAATGATTTCTTGATGGGCGATGTTAATTTTGTAGAATCATCCATATAAAGTATATAGACATAGACAAATTGTATTTACATAAGCTAGTATAGCTTCTATATAATCAAAAAGTGATTAGGGTGTATTGAAGCCTTGATGATATTTTCCATTAATCACGCTTACCTTGATAGATATAGTTCACTAAGGTAGTGAATTTGGCATTGCACCAGTAACAAGCATTTTTAGACTAATTACCGTTCTATTAAGTGTAAGAGCATCGGAAAAACAATATAAGTAAGGCATCTTCTTTCTGCAGTTTCCATTACTTGCCATGTGAAAAAAAGTGTTAGACCAGTTTTCGCACAAATATAATCAGCTGCAATGATATTGTGTCATTCTGGTTGTAAACCATTTTGGTTCTATTCTTTAGATTGTTTTATCCGTGCACAGGGGTGTGTCAAAACCAAGGACAAATATTATTGTGGATTTACATTTGATTGCTAAAATCAAGCAAGTGAAGACACCAAATAGTAAAACAAAAACCATTTTAAAGTACATGTATATGTGTGCTTATAGGCTTCATGTACTTGTTTACCATTGTCGAGATAAATAAAGCTCCTATTACGCAAAGTTCATACCTGTAAGTCCATAATAAATATTCGTGAATAAAAATAACAGTAACAATATTGGTGTGTCCTGAAAACAATCATTCAGTGGAGTACAAATACGCATATGGATTCTTTATTCCGACATAACCTTACAACGTGTCTTGTCATTACAATTTACAAACCAACATACTAACACTACAAGGTTAAAATCAATGGTTTCCTATTTATAACAACAAACATACATATAGAATGTTGAAGAAACATACATCATCCAAGAAGTAAGACTATGATTAACAAGGTGCTTTTAAAAAGTTTACTATTGTGTATTGGCTTAATACTACACGATATTGTACAGGATTATGAATACATGTAAATGAATGTCAAGCTATTTAACTTGATACTTGGAACAGAAATTGATAAACTGAAAAAAAAAAGATTGTGTTATCGGTAACATCATGTTTGGTTGAAAATTATAGGGCTCTCTACCTAGTATAATACGTATACTAAATCACGTATAAGTAATGCGTTTCGTTTTGACGTTAGATGATGCATTATAAAAGCCTCTGAGTATAAAACCCTCCCCCGGACATTCATCTAAAAAGATCCTGGAAGAATTATGACATGAATAGGACGAATAAATGGACTTAAAAGCTATACCTATCCCTAGCAGGCGTTGATCTAATTCGCCCAAATTACACCACGTAGCTTGTCCTTATTTCTTGGAACTATTCCTTAACCCTCATGGTACTGGAACCGACTTCATGCTTATGCAAACAGGTTGGATCCAGGCCAGCCGCCAAGTAAATTGGCGGCTGTCCTGGATCCAACCTGTTTGCTACTATAAGTATCTTTCCTCATCAAAATTAAGCTGATATTGAAGGTTTTGGAAAGAAGACGACACAAATATTCTTTTTTTAGAAAATTACCCAGCATTCAAAGATTGAATTGATAGAGTGTGTCACTCTCTTGGCGTCATAGTCGCTAATACAAATATGGTAAAATATGGTACAAATATGCTGTATCTTATCCATTCGAAAGGCGGAACAAGGACTGGTTTTGGTTTATTTTGATCTTTTGGTATGATTAGCATAGTTCTAGTTCATCTAAATATCTCTCTCTCTCTCTCTTAGAACAAATATTGCTTCGAGCTCTTTACGGAACAGAACAGATCAGATTTTATTAGAACTTAAGCATATTAGCTCATTGTTCTTAAAACACAATTAACTGCATAACAATGGAAAAAGTGTCATTGCATATATATCAACTTAAAAAAACTAAATTTTCATATTTGAACTATATCATAAATTGTATTGATCAAAATATGTATACGAGCTCTGTGTATATCTGTATACGTACTACATATATTGGTATAAGGAGGGGGACAACTTGCTAAGACATATTGATTTATTGACGCTTCTCAAGGATGATTGTCTCCCTTTGCAAATCACAGGCTTCGTTTCAAGCAATCGAGACAGTGTGAGAATAATTTGGACAAAGACGATTTTGTAAAACGTTAACAATTTTCTGGTATTTCCTGAATCAACCCAGCAACCCCGTTAGAGAGTTTTTGAACATTACGCTTTAAGCACAATAGACGGGCATTAAAACTATCACGCCACTGGCATCATAAGGGTTAATGGAGTTAGCGCAAACCGTCTTAACATTGATTGACCTAACCTACAAAATCCCAAAGAGCTCTTTGCTAGGTCACTTTCCCCGATTTCTTGCCAGAATTCCCCCATCGAGAAATATTCCGTTGGCATGTTTTGATTGGCTGCTCAAAGAGCCACGTGATCTGATGTGAACCTGTGCCGTACCAATTACGCGTGGTTACAAAACGAACATGATACATTCGTAATTTAATCAAACTTTGAAATAGGAATGATGTAAAGAAGTGTGCCATGAAAAAAAGGGAGATTTAAATGCCACAGTCAGACGGAACTGGTTGCATGCAGACCGTCTTTTGTATCCTTTACGTTTCAGGGCAATTCCTATCTACATAATAAGATCAATCAGTACGTATGAATTTGAGCGTCGAATCGCCAAGTAATTTACTCAATTAAGACTGTCTATGTTACGTATATGGTTTATATAGGTCAATGCCTTCCTTCCTACAGGATAAGAATCATCCGAGTACAATCTAGTCAGTACGGGCTCAAACATTCTACGGTTTCTTTCTCTATTTTATATGGGTTTTACATCGCATCAATATCATCTCAGTTATGTTACTGATCGTGTTGGAAAAGACGCAAAACGTGATACTAATGAAGGTTGGTCAAGCCGGGTAGAGCCATCGGCATTACGTATATTAGACTGTCTCTCATTGAAATACAAATACAGGGCTTTTTTGCGTTATATAACAGACTCCCATCAAAGGCACCTTCCCAATTGCAAATTTCTTTAAAGTCATGCAGTTTTCCCAAAAATTCAAAGTCATACCAGCTTTTAGGCTTCCCAATTCAGCAATTTCAGCGATAGAATTTCCAAAATTCAACAGGCTAGGGTATCTTCCCAATTGGATGAAAAAAGCCCTGAAATGCCTTCATCGGGACTTGAACCCACGCAGAGAGAGGTCATGAGATTGCAATCGCGAACAAGAGAGAGCTAATAATCATATAATCAACCATCCTGCAGTAGTTTAAGAATGGTTGAATATGATTATTATTATCATTGTTCAATGTCTTCCATTGATATTTATTCCGTTTTCCTTTCATCAAACACACGCACACAACACAAGACTGATTCTAGATGATCGTTGATCAGTGCGTGTTCTAATTCTTGTAAATCAAAATCCTCTATCTAAAAGTTGCATGTGTGCGTCAGAGTAAGTGAGCGTATGTTTCTTTACCTCGGTAAATGCCAGTTATTTGTGCAAGAGCACGCTGTTGTGTTAGCAAATCGCTTTTGTAACGCAATATGGCACACGCAGATTGTATATGGAAAGGCACCTACGAATTACACGGTAAATTGATTATCAAGAAAAAAACACCATCATGTACTAATATGATTTTCTTAAAACTGTATTCTCTGTACAAATACTGTATGAAAACATTCTGTTAAGTTTGTATATATATTGTTTAAACTGATTCTTCCATTTATGTCAGTTCACAGCAGTAATGCGTTTTTTCATCTATTTGTATAGTTGTAAATATGGATTTTCATCACGTCAACATTTGTTCATTTATCTAACAATAAATAGTTGAATGCTACACGGTTCATCTCACATTTAGAGATAAAAACTGCATTTCAATCTCTGTTATTGCAAAAGTGGTTGGACGTGGTTTTGTAATAACCATTGCAAAACTGTTTTCAGTTGAAATTTCGGCGGCATATTCAAGGCGGGGTACAGACAATTCCCCACTAGGACAATAACCCACTAGGACAATAACCCACAGGACAATTACCCACTGGACAATTACCCACCGGACAATACCCCACATTTGTGTCAAACAGGACAATTCCCCACTGGTAAAATGAAATGGTCATAAAACATTTTTTTCAAGAATCTGAATAAAAGAAGTATTAAATATATTTTCAAACCATTTTCTTCAATTTACACATGAAAGTTTATTTATATTACAATAGCCAAACAAATAACACATGGTTGAAAAAAGGTCAAAAGATTGGTCCATTTACATATCTTTTTGTAATGAGAATGAGGACAATTCCCCACTTTAAATAAATAATATTAATAGAATATATCTTTTGATATGTTCATGAATCTTTACTATTGAGGCAATAAATTAAAACTTATCAAAAATCAGTGATCATGGATTTAAGCATATTATTTGTGCATACTGTAAATGTAGAAAAGAATGAATTGCAAAAGTCAAGTTAATATCAATGACCAATTAATTGGACTGTTGATTAAAAATTTTAACCTGATATGAAATACCTTACTTTACTTTGCATATATTGAAGATTCTAATTGAAAAACTCTTTGTATATCAAATAGTGGGTAATTTTCCCAGTGGGCAATTGTCCTAGTGGGTAATCGTCCTAGTGGGGAATTGTCATGTGGGTAATTGTCCTAGTGGGGAATCGTCCTAGTGGGGAATTGTCCTACACCCATTCAAGGCCTTAAGCGGTGAAAAACTGTTCAGATTTCTTCATGGAGGAGTAAAGTCATACGAACAAATTTCTTCGACCAATCAAGTATATAAGGCTTTCTGTATAAAAGCTTTCACCTTCACTTAAAATGTAAGTTTTCCTTGATGGCATCACGCATTTATATGACATTTCTACATCTTCAATTACGCAACCAATCTTTCTCGCTAATTGAGGAGGCCAACTAAATATCTCATCGAAACACTCCTTTCTTCCGACGCTTGTGGGGAAATGTTATACTTGAAAACTCTTTAGACATAATTTCACAAAATGGAAGCTGAAAGGTATTTATCGACAATATGATGTTCCCAATGCCAGTCAAGTTGAAACCTCAACTAGAAGTTCTCCTTGTACAGTCAATCAAATCTACATAAATGGTTCATGCATAAACCGAAGGTGTCGTTAAGTCTAACTATTTCTGTGTAACACCTTGCAGTATGCTGCCATCATCTTTAGAATCAACTACGAAAAAAAGTTACTTTATTCATGCAGAGGAATATATCTTGTCGTCAAAATTGTTGCTAACGAATATCTTAAAAAGATATGTTTTTTTTTATCACTCGATTTTTGTCGCCTGATGTTAACATCAGACGACAAAAATCGAGTGATAAAAAATGATAATTAAGACATATTGAATGTTACAATATGAGGGAACGTGTTAAAGTCGATCGCCCAAATACTCTCTGGCAACTTTCAGGAAATGTAAATAGGCTAGCTTACTTCACCTCTGGAGTTATGCAAAATCGTGAACTATTTGGACGTCTGTCATGTTCGACTCAGATTTACATGATTAGTCCACATTAGTCTGCGCAGAACATGACAAAGGTTTACAATATTTTGAATGCATAATCGATTACCAATTTGCAAATGTTTAAAAATGATTAACCGTATTCGTCAGCAAATAACTTCGTGATACGTAACCTAGTCGCATTCTTCTTTCATTTTTCTAAGAGTACGATTCAGGGCAATTACAAGGAATCGTTAGAAAAGTTAAATTCCATACAAAATATAAATACGAGCGAATGTAGCTTTCTACCAAAGCATCAATGATTTCAAGCAGAAATATTATTTGTCATATATGATATAAGAGGATAACAATCTTTGATTCGACAACAACAAATAAGCAATTACAAGTTTCAATGAAGAGAGAGTGGTTTTTTTTTTGGAAGGGGGGGGGTAGGCAATGTGTTGCAAAATAACACGTAATTGGAATCGTCTCTCTGTTACGCTTACAGGGACGTGTCGCATTACACCATTGCACTTTTATTTAAGGTACCATCCATGTGCAATGTATATCAGTTCTGACATCCGGAATCAATTTCCCTTTAATGGTTTCGTAAACTGGTACCAAGAATTTCAAAATCTTAACACATTATTTCTTAAATCCGGAAAAATGCCCATTCACTACATGTAGCCTATAATATCTCACAGGGACACACATTTTCAACATTCTGAAAATCAGGAATAATCCTGAAAGAACACTTTTACTCGTTTGTTTATCATCGGAGGATCGGGTCAATCAGGGATTTGCTTTGACCCAAACGTATACAGAAAATGACCCACAATTCCTGAACATGACCCTAAGTATCATTACTTGTCACTCACAATGCTGTATAAAAGGGGACAAAAGTCCCAACAATTGGCATAAATCAAAAGGCCAAGGAAAATCCCTGGCTAACTCTGATTCTTTAAGTTTCACTAGTAGTCCAGTTAAATTGGTCATCAGGATAACATGACGTCAACTGCGTATGTAGTAAACTTATATCAAAATTCTATAGCAAATCGAGGGTTCAGTGCAAGACTTATAGTAAGCGCTTCGTGAACATGAAGCATTTACTATGGTATTGCACTGAACACTCGATATATTTTAGTATTTGTTGTGAATATGTATTTAAGAAACACTTTTTCCCAGTATTGCAAAAAAAGCCTTTATCAAGAAAGATAATAGCATTTCCAATAAAACGTGATTTATTGTACATACCTTTTAAAGAGTTTATTTGACATAAAAGTGGAAGAAAGGTCTTTCCATTTCAAACTAAAAGAAATCAATATATGGGCCGCGTCACGCGAAAAGGGGCACTCGGACATAAATAAAAACCGCTGACTCAGCTCTTTCTTAGCGCTATTATTCCAGCATCTAGTCACGACAGTTATCATTTGTATTTATTTAAAGGTAGAACTTCATGTCCTCTAAGATGGCAAACAGTGTAACCCCAGACCAGCGGCTGGTCTGGGGCTACACTGTTTGCTATGTCCGAGTGCCCCTTTTCCCGTGACGTGGCCCATATGTCAATGTGGATATGATTATTCTACCTTAATGAATTCTCATATATAACACAATCATTATGATCGTGGTTAGAAACTCATTGTGACATCATTTTATCCTTTTGTCGCACTGTGGGAAGGTCCTCACTCGGTCACTGATATCGCAGTACATCATAACCTTGCCGCGACATTATGACAATAATTGGCAAATGATTTAAAGATATATATCACAAACTAAAATGAGCCTCCATATGTTAAGTTTTTGTCTCAATACACAAAAAGCACTCAGGTATTCTTAAATACCCATGAAAGGATATGAGTGCAAATAAATAACTTTAAAAAGTATGGAATTCTTTTGTTATGTTCATAATAGTCATGAAAACCAATTCATGAATGCCTCGAGACCCTATTTCATAGATTCCGTTAACAAAAGGCATTTTGTGCTTAAATATAATTGCCTCCAAGTCAATCATGTTTACCAACAATCTGTTTGTTTACATATTTTCAATAACGATTTCTGATTGGTCGGTTCAAAACTTTGTGTATTACATAACCAGGTCAGAGGTGAAGAATCAGGAAATCTTAATCATTAAACGGATTGATCTGGGTTAGTATTCTAGTTGGCTTTCACGTTTAAGTTGCGCTGAATGTTTTGTGTGTGATAACTATTAGGGTCTGACAAATAGTTTACCAAACAGTATATTTTGAGATAGCCTTAATCTCCTTCCATGGGCGTTTAAAAAAGAATCTAACATCGTCATCAATAAAGGTCGGTACAGGAGCGTTCAAGGGAGCCTATCCTGGTACCGCGGTAACTATGTTCGTAACTCTTTTTTCAAGAATAGTGTCCCTTGTTTTCACTCTACTCTCGTAATCAATATGACGTAACAGGGCTTTTTGCGTTAAATAACAGACTCCCATAAAAGGCACCTTCCCAGTTGGAAATTTCTTTCAATCATGCAGTTTTCCCAAAAAACTCAAAGTCATGCCAGCTTTTAGGCTTTCCAATTCAGCAATTTCAGGGTTAAAATTACCCAAAGTCAACAGGCTTTGGCTTTTTCCTAATTAAAGGAAAACAAGCCCTATGAAATAACATACAATTTTCACTTCTAAATGGTCAAAAACAAATACTAAAGCTAAATTTGGAGGAGAAACGGTCAAACACTTAACATCGTTAAGAACTGGAATGTTCTGTTTAAGGTTTATGTTGTACTTTTGACACACAAGCCAGAACTAGAACAATTTTTTGTTCTCAGTAAAGAGATACACGTAATGAAATCAAATATTTCTTGCTGTAAACAGTCGAAAGAGGGCGTTTTTTATGCAAATTGGACTATCTCTAAATATATCAGCGATGACGGGGTACCAGCAGTGAGTACTATTTTCTATAGACTTACAAGTTACATGTACGCAGTTGGCTAGTCTCAATAATGATCCGTGAACGAAGCTTTTGTCATCATTTGGACATTTATCGTGCTTAGCAATAGCCTTCGAGACCAGATATATATGGACTACGCAGTGGGCGTGTCATGGGTAGTGGGATATTATAAAGGAATGGGATTAGCATGGTGAAAACCCAACTATTAACGAATTAGTTAAATTAAGAGACAACTAATAAATTACCTGTTCAAAAGCACCAGTTTATCCACATCGTCTCGCTTGTCACACCTTCGATCTTCGCAAAGTTCAGTCGAAATCAATGAATAAGACACACGAACTAGCTGGCGAATAAGAGCACCATTCTTCGTCCATAAAAGTCACAATTCCAACTTCACTGTTTATCATTGTCTGCGTTGTAATTCTCAATCGAAGACATTTTCGCAAAGTAAAGTCAAAATCAATGAATAAGAAACACAAACTAGACAGCGAATAAGAGCACGAACATTTCAACCATATAAGTCACACTTACAAACTTCACCGTTAATCCATGTCTAATTCGAAATCCAAGACTAGTGTAAGTCGATAAGCGTTGTGTTAGAGTTACAACGTTCGTGTACTTAGCCAATAGTGTTAACGCAGGTAAACCTGCTCACGTGTCCCGTGGGGAATTCACGGTAAGCACGTGGAACATCGTCACGACCAGAACAGAACAGAATACACTGTGCACGCATTGTATGTTTACCACAGGGGTCTATAGTTACCCTTGGGTTAATGTTATGCAATATGAAAACTATTTTACATATTACTGACCCCAGGAAAACTGTAGAACCCTGTGATGTAAGGAAACAATATATGAAAAGAAAGATGAAAAAATATTAATAAATATAGCTCTTATGAATTAAACAATGAGAGGGTGTGATATAATGAGAGAGAAAGAATGTTGGAAGGTAAGTGAGCGAAAATAAAGGGAGAGACACTGGGTATAAGACGGAAAGACAAATAAGGAATGGAGGGACGGATGGTAAAATAAGAATCATTTTGAGAGAGCGACCCGGTATCCCCGAGTTTTGAATGGTTAGATTAGCGGACTTAAAAATCGTGGTTTCCGGGTTCGAGCCCCATCGAAACCTCTGGTTTCATGGAATTTACCTTTGGCAAGTCACTTCAAAGCCCTAGCCGAGGGCTGGTGGATCGAGGGAAGCCGTTACATAACTGAAACATTGTTGCTACGGCGTTAAACACCAAACGAAATAGGGCAACTGAGAAAGACAGATATTGCTAGACAGAAGATGGGAGAGTGTCAAGAAGATAGAAATAGGTGGTGAGAGACAAAAGGAGAGAGAAATAAGTAAAAATTAAAATAGAGAGAGCGAGAAAAAAAGAGAAAGAGAAAGAGAGAAAGGGAGAGAGAGAGAGAGGGGGGGGAGAGAGAGAGAGAGAGAGAGAGAGAGAGAGAGAGAAAGGTGGAAAAGAGAGAGAGAGAAAGAGAGAGAGAGAGAGAGAGAGAGAGAGTGGAAAAGAGAGAGAAGGTGGAAAGAGAGAGAGAGAAAGGGGGAAAAGAGAGAGAGAGAGAGAGAGAGAGAGAGAGAGAGAGAGAGAAGAGAGGGGAAAGAGAGAGAGAGAGAGAGAGAGATAGAGAGGGAGAGAGAGGGGGAGAGAGAGAGAGAGAGAGAGAGAGAGAGAGAGCAAGGGGAAAGAGAGAGAGAGAGAGAGAGAGAGAGAGAGAGAGAGAGAGAAAGGGGAAAAGAGAGAGGTGGAAAAGAGAGAGAGAGAAAGGTGGAAAGAGAGAGAGAGAGAGAGAGAGAGAGAAAGGGGAAAGAGAGGAGAGAGAGAGAGAGAGAGGAGAGATAGAGAGGGGAGAGAGAGAGAGAGAGAGAGAGAGAGAGAGAGAGAGAGAGAGAGAGAGAGAGAGAGAGAGAGAGAGAGAGAGAGAGAGAGAGAGAGAGAGAGAGAGAGAGAGAGAGAGAGAGAGAGAGAGAGAGAGAGAGAGAGAGAGAGAGAGAGAGAGAGAGAGAGAGAGAGAGAGAGAGAGAGAGAGATGAGAAGAGAGAGAGAGAGAGAGAGAGAGAGAGAGAGAGAGAGAGAGAGAGAGAGAGAGAGAGAGAGAGAGAGAGAGAGAGAGAGAGAGAGAGAGAGAGAGAGGGTGAAAGAGAGAGAGAGAGAGAGAGAGAGAGAGAGAGGGGGGGAGGGGTGAAAGAGAGAGAGAGGGGGAGAGACAGACACAGATAATGAGAAAGATAGTGATACATGTGTATACTTATTACGGGAAAAAGCAATGTTCACATGGGTTCAATTTAACATCAATGTGATATATTTCATAAAGACACGTAATCTTTTTCGTATTTGAAGGTGACGAAAATACGTGGCGATGGCTCGTAGCTGCTACTAATTAAAATTAAGCTGAATTACGCTTCTTAGATTCATTCCTTTAGATCCTTTTTAATGAGCAAACACGGTTATATGTAAATGTCTTTAAAGCAAATACTATTTTCGAAGCGTATGCTTTGATTCCCTTTTCGTTCTAGGCTCAGGTTTTGATTCAAAGCATGGTGCTATTAATCAACGTAACGCAGTTTGGTCTTGTCAATTTATTCAGAATCTATTTTATTACAGACTGGTCTTCTGTTTCCGCATATAAAAGGCTATTTGGTGAAATATGAATGGATAGCCGTGTTCCTTTTTTCATATAACAAGAGTTATGTGTCAGTCTGTTGCGAATCATATCGAAGAACAATACGTAGTGCATTTACATTCTTTGAGACGGTATAAGTGTATTTGTAAAAGAAATGAAGTTAATAACGTAAATCAATGGAGTACCTTGATTAAACTGTAATGTCGAGAAGCCGTGTTGGTAAATATACGTTTACAAGTATACAATGGTGTCAGATATATGTCTATTCAAACGTGCAAGCTGACTCTTTTTAAGATGTTTTAAATGCAGAGTTTGTTCTCAAATGCCAGAAAGGGACTACGATTCTTTGCCTAAATAACTTAGTAGAATTGATAATGGAAAAAACTTTCTTGTATTTACACAAGAAATGTCTTATTTTTTCAGCTATTGATTAAGTCAGATATTATATGTAAATGATTTAATCGATAAATTAAAGGAAAGATTGACCAAGTTAATATATTTGTCAAGCCAAGGGATCAATGAAATTGGATAAGCCAATTGCATAGAATCACAACTGTTCTTCCGAACTATCCGATATCAACACTCGGTTGTATTGACTGATGCGATTTATTCGAGATATTGCTATCGGTTTAAAACCGAAGTTCGTTCTTTTAACGAACCAGGACTGACATTTGAAGTCTTTTAAGATTGTTGATAAAAACAACAATACCAACCAACTAAATGATCCCCGGCCTCAACTTGCCCTATTTTGTTCAACAAGGTCGATAGAATGGATAACCCGCCCTCTCTGTAATGTTTCATTAGAGAGCCAAACTACAAAATTGGCAGATGAGAGGCTGGTTCCCATTTTCAACCAAAGTCTTCGTTCCATTAGATATTCGCTACCATATTGATATTTAAAGCACGAACGACAATTTGGATCTATCGTTTTAGGCAACACATGCATTTAATGCCGTTCAAATGTGTAAATTACAAAATACCAACCATCAAATTTCATTATCTGGCCTTAACTTTAACAAATCAGATTTGATACCTGTTCCCATTTTTAACCAAAGTTTTCGTTCTGTTAGATATTCGCTACCACCTTTATAATTAATAACGATACATTTCGACAAGCTAACTATTTTGGATCTATCTTTTCAGGTAACACATGCATCCAGTTGGACTTGTACCTGAGGCGGAATGTGGGCTTCTACATGATTCAGATCTACGTACCAAGCGTCTTGATCGTGATGCTGTCCTGGTTGTCGTTCTGGCTGCACGTCGACTCCTCACCGGCTCGAGTCTCGCTCGGCATCCTGACCGTACTCACAATGACCACCCAGCGCAGCATGGCCACCGCCTCGCTCCCCAGCGTCTCCTACTTAAAGGTAGGGGATTTGGTTGTTGTTGTTGTCGTTGTTGTTGCTGCTTTATGTGTCTTGTAGCTTTCCTTTACCTATCTACGATAGTTCTTTATGTATGTTGTCAGACCTCCATGGCTTAGTTGTTAGAGAACATAATTTGAAATCATATGACCTCTCTACACATGGGTTCAAATCCCGGTGCAGAAACTTGGATCTCCATGGGAGGAAGATTTGTAAATCAGTCAAGTATAGTTACCGCTAATTGGATGATTCAAGGAACGTTACTATTGCAAGTTCCTTTAAAAGAACTCTGCAGAGTGACTTTCCCTGCACAAATGTTTCTCTTTATCAGGCACAATATTTCCTAGTATCAAGTTCTTGTTAAGCGTCACCATTTAAGTTCTTAGCAAGTCCGGACACAACCACACATTAAGCAACCAATATAGGATTTCTTTGGATTGGGGTACAGATATTGATTATCGAACACAAACGCATGTACAAGTACTAGTTTCAACCTCAATAACTATAAAGTTTATTTTCCGTTCTGTAGCAAAGACACAATCAATGCATCAAGCAACCCAAATAGAATTCCTTTGATGGGGTACAGATGCTGTACACAAACGCATGTATAAGTACTAGTTTCAACCTCAACAATTATAAATATGCATGTTACGTTCTGTATAGCAAAGACACACTCATGTACCAAGCAACCCACAGGAAATGCTTTGGGGTTCAGATATTAACAATCAAACACAAATGCATGTAAAATTCATTGGTGTAGCTTCCTTAAGCCTTTTTAGGCTTTTGCCTACACTTTTATTACAGGAAACAAAAAATAAAAACACAAAAAAGCTCAAAAATGCAACAGAAAGGGTCTCTATTTCCTGCTTAAACATAATTAATTCTTGTGTTCAAAAATATATGCTAGAACTCACCTAAGCTGTTTCAGATTGCATTATTTTCAAGGGGTAGCATGTCCCCGGACCCCATAAAATGTCGTGCCTACACATTACTTTCACTCAAGCTACGCCCCTGAAAGAATCAGTTCCAACCATAATAATGATACCACAACTATTTATCCCATCTTTGTATGGAAATGCCTTAAGTGGGGTTAAGATATTGACTATCAAACATTATTACATTATGTAAGTACCAGTTTCAACCTCAATAATAATACCACTACTATTTATCCCATCTTTGTATGGAAATGCCTTAAGTGGGGTTAAGATAATGACTATCAAACATTAATACATTATAAAAGTACCAGTTCAAACCTCAATAATGATACTTATGATGTTTGAATTATCTTGCAGGCAATTGACATCTGGATGGCGGCCTGTCTGTTCTTCGTTGTGACGGCCCTACTGGAATACGCCTTCGTAAACGTTCTTGCCAGGAACAGGCGCGCCAAACTAGAGAGGATCAACGGACAGAACATCGAGTCGAAAGTCGGCCTTGTAAGTCCCTCCTATTATCCCGGGGTGGGTTTTGGAGTGGTGGCGGGGTGGCGGTATGGAGTTAAAACGCTATGTAGACAACTGTTTATATGTCTATATCTTAAGCCTTTTGGGGATTTACAATTACTAGGCTAGGGGACTCTGAAATATCTTTCAAAACTACAGTCCTGAGTCCATGTGATTATTCCTGGGAGTTTATCGAGTTTAACGCTGTGTCGACGATTGTTCAGACACATCCATATATCGAGTTTTCTTGGAATTTACAAGTACTAGGTGAGGGCATTGGACACTTGCCTGTAACTAGTAAATCCCAGGGAAGTCAATACATAACTGGGAAACTAGTAAAAAGGCCAAATGATCGAATTGCCTTCACAGGGGATTAATGGGTTAAAACGCTGTGTAAACGATTGTTCAGGTGTTTTTTCGAGTTTTCAGGGTATTGATAAGTACAAGACAAGGAAACCGTTAACGGGGTCTGTGTCGCTGGATTAGTGTGGACTTCCTTTGGCAATACACTCCAGAACACTAGTTTTGTACTGGTGAATTCAAGGAAGGTCGTTAAAGAACTGGGAAAACACCAGTTTTAAAAAAGACGCCAAAAGGTCAAATCGCCTTCATTGAAATTAACTTCTCGGTTTGATTTTCAGCGAAGAGACACTTAATTTCGCACACATTAGAATGGAGCGCAGGGTGGCGAAATCTTATTTTGATTTATTTGTCCGTAAATTCCAAATCTGTTACTGCATTTGTCTGTATATTGGTTATATAACAGACAGTTAAGACGTCAATTGTCTGTTCAGGCTTTTGGACAAGCTGGGCAATATGGACAATTGGTCCCGCCACCTCTTGGCCAGAACAGAAGCAAAGCGTATTAAACGCACTAGATATCATTGCTTTGAAACCAAAAAGGTAGTACGTATGCTGAAAGATCATAAAATGGTATTGGTTTGAAATCGAGATGGGGCCTCTTGGTTTCATCGCAACGATGTCTAATATTCTTTGTCGTTTTTCAGATCGGCGGAAGCGTGATGACGAAGGATGGACAGCCATTGAAGGACAAGTCTCAGTTTGTGGACAACCTCTCTCGAATCCTATTCCCCGTCACCTTCTGCCTCTTTTGTCTCGTCTACGCACTCGTCTATGGCTCGATGGAAGATGATCTGAGCCTTTAAATGTCCTCAGCGACGCCGAAGCAACAATGGCCAACCCATTTCTGAATAAAAACGAGATCATAATTGTGTTGCTCGGCTAGAAATACTGTCTGACGTATTTGCCTCCTTGACATAACGGTTGGCCATCTTATATACTACATGTAGTATCATGTTTCAAATTTACATGTTTTTCTACTGTGTCTAGCATTTAAATTCAAATTAGGGGAAATAAAAGTTTTATTCCACAGTGATGCCTACGCCACTTGCCAAAACCAAGGGTCTGAATAGAATGTTCATTGATATCGTATGTCCAAGGCTCTTTCTAAAATATTTCGTCAAACATTTTACATCGAAATTAAAAGAGCAATGTACGTTTCTGGCCTTCTACGGTGAAAGTAGCTGTCCAACAATCGGGTCTGAATAAAAGCAATGCAATTTTTTTATGGCGTAGGTTTAGATATTTGGCCAAACATCTTACATTAAAATTAAAGGCTTCCAAGTAAATAAATACGTTAAATCCTCATTGCCTTGCTATCATGTCCATATTAAGTATGTACCACTTTTTAAGGCACTGCCTTGGCTACTGTGTCAAACATTTATAGATGAAGAACTTAACATGTAAGTGTACCTTCTGTTTCTAGTCCACTACGACCAAAATACTTCCTTGTTAAACCAATAGATCTGAATAAATCATATGCCATTAATATAAGAGACGTGTCTACATACCTGGATGACTGACCAGTTGTAAAATGAACTAATTATTATCATCCAGGAGTTTGATTTGTCGTATTGTAACAGATAAAATTAATATTGATTAACTAGTTCAAGATAGAGGGTCAATCTTATATCGTCTTCGTTGGCACCATTTAAGAATAATATAGGTTTCGACAAAATGTTGTTCATGAATCTTGAAGTAGATGTATTTAAGAATTGCGAAAGGGTCACCGAGCAAATATGAGAAACTGATTAACCCATTACCAAACGATAACGGCATTTGACCAGTTTGTTGCAGACGACTCTGAAAAATAATGTGGGTGAAAAGGAGAAATTGATCTTAACGAGCAATTTCTCCTTTTCCCGCAAGGTTTTCTGCCGTATCAGAAAATTATTTCCAATTTCATCATATTTTGAAATGTCGTCTGCAAACTCTTTCAGTTTGGGAGAGTCGAGAAGTTTTCGTTTGGTAAAGGGTTAATGTACCATGTATGGATAAGGTAAAAATCAATCACGTTTTTTCCAATGACTGCTCGGCAATCGCCTTCTCAGAAACACAATATTGTTTTAGTTATGTATGAGTTAAAAAAAAAGGGCAAACTGTTTCAATTATATTGCGATGCCCGCCTTTTTAATGGTGGTGGAGGGGTATATTTACTTATTTGCTAATTAATACTTGGTCAAACTTTCTGGTCAGAACCATCAATGTCCAATGTTCCTACGGCTCGAAATCCGAAACGATTCATCCTCAATCCAACCTCATGTGAAGGAAGGGTAGACTTTTGATTTCAAGAAGCACACAGTATTTAAGACCATTTTTACCATAGACCTCGAATGAAATAACGTGTGTTGAGTTATGAAGACTTTATCGAAAGCTTGGTAAATAAAAACGAGACCCTTTATTGCACAGTCTGATTTATTTGTACTCATCTTCCGATGACACCTTGATATTGTCTTGTATTTGCTAATGTAAATGTGTGTGGACAATACATACTGAGTTATAGTAGCATATCTGTTTGTTATAAATGGGTTATGTATATGACGACGGCAAATGGTTGCTTGACTTGTTTTTTTCAATTCCGAGAAAAAGTAGTTCCGGTCAGTGATATTGTAAGATTTATTCCAATGAATTATAATGTATTTATTCGCCTACCACATGACGAATGTGTGTGTATGAAACTATGAATTTACATTATCGTAATGTGTCTTACGTGCTTTTCGTAAGTCAATCTAGTGTAAAGTATCTGTTAACTCATTTGTATATGTGTTTTTAGATTTAAGTCAAATGTTAAACGTCGAACAAAATGTATGTTGCTCAAACACGAACTGCTAAAAATAAAGGCTAACCAATGGACAAGTTTTGAATTTATGTTTGTGTATGAAATTATGAATGTACATTATCGTAATGTGTCTTACGTGCTTTTCGTAAGTCAAACTAGTGTAAAGTATATGTTAACTCATTTGTTTATGTGTTTTTAGATTTAAGTCAAATGTTAAACGTCGAACAAAATGTATGTTGCTCAAACACCAACTGCTAAAAATAAAGGCTAACCAATGGACAAGTTTTGAATTCATTATGACAAATTGACAAAACCTCCATTCGACAGGTATCTTTATTCTAGCAATGAGGGGAATGATAAAGATTAAAAATAGACGTTGGTCTGTCTATCAACACTTTATATCCGATTTGATGGAATTCAACCCTGTAAGACCGCTAACATTAATTTTCAAAAAATCGATTGTAGATTAAAATGTTATTGTTCACAGATGAGATAATTGGAAAGTCAATATAAAATGGTGTTTAATTAGTACAGTTTTGTATTGTCGTTTACTATACAATAGATATTAGCTATTGAAAGCATATTTATTTCAGGAAGAGTCATTGAATCTAAGTATATACAGTCTCAATGCGGAAGATCTCAAAATCATGTCATGCTTTTGGATTGAAATACATGTTCATTCACTGCAAATGAGTTAACGTTTTCACGTGTGAACTATTTCGTCTGCTCCATCGACAATTTCAAGAACAATTTGTAGATGAATAGAACTGAATATTGATTTGATTTTTTGTGTTAAAAGGGGGATATGCACTGAAACCTGTGTGGTTATAATGAGATGAAGACAAATTGCTTGAACGCAATTGTTATCTATTTGTCAATAGAACGAAAAAAAAATCTGTTTCATCTTTCGTCTGAAGATCTCTCCGCTTGGACTTACCAATCGGAACTATTCGGGTATTTCCGTGAGATGAGAAATACACCTCGGATATAAGTGTAGGGTTACAATTTTTCGGGTAAACCGGCCCCGGCATATAACACATTGCCACAGGGTCCACATTAAGTAGGTCAATGTATATGGACGTGTTGATCATCCTTTTAAATAATGTTTTATCGGTAATTCATAAGAAATGGCGAAATGATAAGTTGTGACATATAAAGGGGTATTCTTAACAAAATTAAACGACTTTTTATATTCCACATTTAAGATCAATTTTTGAAAACGAAAGTAAAGTGACGTCATCTTTGCGGGGAACAATATGGCGGCATCCATATTATTTCAGAGGCGTTTTCATTGGATAAACCCGATGTGTTGGGACGAACATGTACATGTTCTTTAGGTGGGCATATACCATACATTGAATTAATGCGACTAGCACATCAACTCCATCAAACCGAATATCAAACTGTCTGTATTGTGTTCTTGTATATCTTCCCAACATCACGCGTATTGTTTACAACTAGTGTTACGTTATCATGTTAAAAAGAAAATATTTAAGTCTTGTGAATATTAATCCTTATTTTTCATTGTTCACGAATAAAAGTATGTGTATCAATCACAATACGTCTAGGTTTTTTTTAATTCGTAATCATTTCGAAAGACACATCCTTGTTGTCATATACATGTATTACGATTCCTTAAGCTGTATTGCTTTAAGAACATATCGAATGCTTTACTTATTTAGCCCGAATCAGGCATTTGGGTTCAAACAACGACCTTACCGTGCCACCCTAGATGCCTAGATTCCTTTTCTATACGACACCATTGCCGTATAGCGTTACAATAAACAAACACCATAGCATTATCACGGCGTGGGTCCCTGCATCTGGGAGATGACAAGAGCACAAGGAACTTTACATAACCCTTTCCCAAACAACAAATTTTCGACTGTCACAAATTGAAAGAGTTTGCAGACGACAATTCAAAATGTGATGAAATTGAACAATATTCTTCAGAAAGAGCAGAAAACCTTGTGGGAAAAGGAAAAATTGCTCGTTACGAGCAATTTCTCCTTTTCCCACAATGTTTTCTAAAGTCGTCAAACGTCGTGATTGTTTGGGAAAGGGTTAAACAGGTCACAAACTGCTTACCGACCTTCTTATCTATACTGCAAGAGATGTTGTTCCAATCAGGACCGTGTTCAAGAAACAATGTGCTCGCGATACCTTTGTCACTGGTACCATCGCTTACAGTTCTACTACATATGTGTCCGACAGGGGACCAGTGATCGCGCGCCATCGTGTATTCTTTATCTTAAACGAGGCTAATTTCTACCGGAAACACCTTTCGGCGGAATGTTGTTAATATAATAATTGCTTCGATGGGTTCTTGCTTATAATTAGTTTAACACCGTTTAAATAATGTGTCAGTGATAAGGAAAGTATCCTTTAAATGCAGAGTATGTCCATTTCGACAATGCTACGCAAATTGTCATTAATAAGTGTCATGCCACGGAGGGGAAATACTTTCGATTTGCAATTGTATCCCAATTTCCAAGAGTTCCATGTTGGTGCATAGTATTCATAGCCGCGCACTCTGTGCAAATATCGACCTTTTACATGCCAGCCTGAATTCCACACTTTCTTGTCCTACTTACACCAGTGTCATGCAGGATAGTAATCACTAAACACCGTAGCTCTTTAACTGTGTGAGTCCTTCACATAAAAGTGAAAGATAAGGTCTCGCACCTGTTACGGAGTACTTCCGGGTCGTAGTACCCAATAGTAGTCCCATTTAGAAATTTTGAGTTTCGACTTCTGGTGCATAGTTTTGCTAGTAAGAGATGAGCTGGTAGAACACTGATGTGTTTCCTGTATAGATTATAGTCCTGCAATGCTCCCAAAGTTTGTTTTGATTGCTTATTGCAGAATTATTTGTTTGGGATGTATGAACACAAATGCCGGTACCTCGGCTAGATTTGACAGTTAGTGCACTGCTTTTCGGACGGTACTAATACACTTTACTCCGTAGAAAAAAATGAGACGATTGAGGTGTCCATTTTACAGTTTCTGAGAGTTAAATGGTCAAACTTGATGTTTCTGTATATAGCTAAGGGTAAAAAACACTATTCTTCCGTCAGCAGAGTCTTGAAAATGCCTGATTTAACATTGGAGTCAATGGGAATTCAAGATCTCAAATGTAACAGGTTTATGACCATTTACGTTAGTTTTTTTTTTTACAACGTCCGATAAGAACCGTCGATTTGCTGTTAAAACGGCAAAAGTGATCTCCCTTTGAACATATTTCGCTAAGTGACGTTCTTGACGTTCATGACGTCACGTAGTACTTAGTAACGTCACTTGACAACAACGTATATTCTAACGTCTTTCCTAACAGATCCATGACACAAAATTAAGATTAAACGCATTATTTTCTATCAAGGGTCCTAACGGAATAGGTCTGCAGAAGAACGTCAGAACAAACAAGCTAGTCTCTTGGCAGAATCATGAGCTCGCCTGTGCGAAGTTTGGGGTATGCCAGAAAAACGCCGCTCCCGAATTTCGAATCTGCGAAAAGATGGACGGCCGGTCATGCCGAACCGAAGCTGACAGCCAATCAGATGAAAGAATACCTGGCACAATACCCGTCAGTGCTGGAGGAATACCTGATTGAATCGACTTCAGTGGAATATCTGCAATCAATCATCGAGAAGCTTATGAGAAAACAGCCAACTGAAGACTTCATACCCGTTAAAACGCTCCAGAGACCCGTAGCGAAGATCACCACGTTGTATTCGGAGATCGGCGTCGAGGAACTGTGCAGACGCATCATGACCAGTACCACGGACGAGCAAATCTACGAGAAAATCTATGATATCTGTAAGATCATCGGCCATTTTGTCAACGCAGGCGGCGTTAACGTGTACGCCATGGAATCGACGGAGACGGATCTCTCCATGTTCTGTCCGAACGGCAAGACGAAACTCACGCATGTCGGACCCGTCGGGTACAAGATGACGGTGTCTGCGCATGTCTCTGTCGAGAAGAAAGCGCTCAATGCGACCGATATTCATCAAGACGCTCGGTTTCCGAAAGGCGTGCGTCTGGGTGATGATTCTGCGCATCACGTGATGTGTCTACCCGTGCTGTTGGAGTGTGGAAGCGTCTACGCTGTCGTAGAGTTTTCGCGTGGCTGGCAGACGGACCCGTTCTCGTCCGCCGATTTCGAGCTGACGAATGCCATTATGAGCTGGATAACCGCGTGTGTGCAAAAGATGAAGCTGAATAAGGTAACAGGTTATCACATTCATATAACTGAAAGAAAAAAGAACGCGACAAATATTGTGAGTCCTTATGACCAGACCCATTTAACATAACTTGTATTTATTGTATTCTTAATTCACTGAAAGAATTTTTGGCAATAAAATATGTTTAAAGTTAGGACTCGGGATACGAGGGCAGTGGGTTCAAATCGTGTGAGTAGCGGGATCTACTTTGATACCTTTCAGTAATCCACATCCGGTTCGAATACTGGTTATGTATCCAGGAAGCAGAATCCAGAATTAAAACATCAATCTTTCCTGGTTGTATAAACGAAAGAGGGATAGTCAGTATACAATTAAAGATAAATAGATAGTCGTCATTTTGTTAGTCTTGCAGGAGACTACCTCTCATATATTCGATAGATGAGCGATCGGTTCCCATTCTAACCCAATTGTTGAACATATTAAGTTTTCATTTTAAGACTGCTATAACTATGATGTTATTTTCGATGGACTTCTTGAAGTCTTGCAATGAATTCTCCCACAATAATAAAACTGCGTGTTGCAGGTTCAGTAACCCTTAGAATCTGGGTAATTTAATAGACATTATATGTTTTCGTCGTCTTCTTTTCAAAACCTTAAATATCTACTTAATTTTGATGAGGAAAGATACTCAGAGAAGCAAACAGGTTAGATCACATAATTAACTATAATCTTTCCTTATCAAAATTAAGCAGATATTTAAGGTTTTGGAAAGGAGGCGAAACCAACATCTGTTTCTAGTAAATTTTCTGTAATTTCAAATCCATCTACATGTATATGTTACAGATGTTGATGATACAGAGCAAACTGAACAACCATCTACTGGAGTCCACTAAAGTGATGTTCGATGACATGGACAATATAGATAATCTCGTCACCAACATCATGATGTTCACCAAGGACCTTGTGTCCGCCGACCGCTGCGCCCTCTTTCTGGTGGACGAGGAGAGGTAGGTTCGAGTTAACGGGTCGAATGATGTTGGAATAAGAACCTTGTTTTGTAACAAGGTTCGACCTGCATTATTCGGGTATACTGGTGTTAACCGTCGTAAAATATGAAATAGTGATGATAATAAATGGTCGACAGTGGAACAGCGGTAGAGCGTTGGTTTCTTGTATCAACGGTCCCGTGTTCGTATCCCCGTTAGGCGAGGTGAAAGTTGCCGGGACTAACCCACAAATCGCTGCGAAAACTGGTTTATTATCCAGGAAGCTGTCATCGAGTATAATCAAGCTTCCTTTACAATCGATGTAAAACAAACTCTACCAACAAACAAAATCATACACAATGAAATGATATTCTTAGTTATAATATTAACTGTACTATAAATTGAAATATTGATTATAACAATGATATCTTTATTCAATGTTTTAGGTTTATATCGTATTTATAAATAGTATAGGGCATAGAAAAAATGGCAAAAGGGTGTCGATTGAGGAGGCAATAATTGAAGATAAGCTACTATTGCAAAATCCTTACTTCTCGTAACATGCGTGCAATTGGAACCAAAACACTTGTGATAATGATACAGAAAGTACAATCCAGAGGAATCTATAACATTGATGGTTAGTTGTCGACTTGGTTCTTGTACCATCTAGTTAAAGATACCGGTGTCTAAAAAAGCGAAATATACAAAACCTGGATGATTTAGTGCCAGTTCGGGTTAGGAGCGCTTTGTATTCTAACATCCCAAGTCAGTCTAAGTGCACAATTCCATTTTCATTTGCCTGTATGCTGAAACAGTTCAATGTTATTTCAAACAAATGTGCGTGTGGTATGTATGTAAATAGTGGTTGATAGCAAATTAAACAAAGTAATCATTCAACGGAGGTATCTTAAGACAGATAAAGTAGATGAATTGAAATTCAAAAATACCGATCCCTTTTTTTCAGGCAAGAATTGTTCGCAGATTATTTCGACGAGGGGAGAAAGTCGGATGACGGAATTCCACTGTTTACAAAGAAATCTCAGATTCGGTTTCCAACAGAAAAGGGTATTGCTGGATACGTGGCCAAAACTAAGGAGGTAAGACTGCACTAAAATACCTTTATTTCAGACTTATTGAATTAGGACCCATGATGCTCTGTTTAGTTGATTGCTTTACACGAATTTTGTGAAAAGTTGCTCGAATGCATTTATTCTTATATATTTCTTTTTTTTTTTAAATCGTTTATAAACCAAAGTTCTATGAGAGTATATTTTCAAGATTTGAAAGAAACGGGAAACCTACCAAGACGATTATCCGAACGTGATTACCAACTAAACTTTTGTTGAAACATGTTCAAAGCTATACATTAAATACATGGTATTCTCGCAAAGGTGATATTAGTATGAATTGTATAGAAACCTTTGGTCATTCTTGTTATACCAAAGTGTCAATATATAGATTATCGTACAAAGATGACCAATTATAAAACATCAACATCAATTTAAAGGTATTAATTTCAAAAATGTGAAAACATGTTCAGTGTATTAACATGTACATCAGGACAAAGATAATTAATTATAGAAACTTTCTAAAACTATAATCTTCATGAATGTGATGCCATAGGACTTGTCAATAATAAAAAGCACAAGAAACTTTCAAAGTTTTGTAATTCAGACTGTGAATATTTCTGATACCAACAAGCTTTTGATTACAAAGACTTTCTATAACTATCGTTTTCCAGATTGTAAATAAATTAAATGTGTCCAATGATGACCAATTATAGACACACTCTAAAACTATTACTTTCCGGAGTGTGAATATATGGAATGTATTCAGTGATTTTAATTTATAAGAACTTTTTATACCTAATATTTTCCAGATTGTGAACATATGGAATGTGTTCAATGATGATAAAGTATAGAAATTTCCAAACTATCATTTTCCATATTGTGAACATATGGAATGTGTTTAGTAATGATCAATTATGCAAACCTTCCCCAACTATTGTCCAACAGAATGTGAATATACAGGATCATGTGTCCAGTGAGGATCAATTCTAGACACTTTCTAAAACTATTATTTTCCAGATTGTGAACATATGGGATGCGTACAAAGACGATCGGTTTAACCGTGATATAGACAAGATGACCGGATACCACACCAAACATATCCTCTGTATGCCCATTGTTAGCAAGGCCGGAGTGCTTGGTGTCGTTCAAATGATCAACAGGTCGGTAACAACTCGATATCCGTATATGTACTGAAATTAAATAGTCATACAGCTTTCAGAATTAAAATATAGATATGATTTAGTGGAACAGAAAAAACGTTTTTTTTTTTAAAGTTTGGTGTGTTGGATATGAGTTTAAAAGCTTTTACAATTTTCAACGACATTTATCTAATGTAAAGGCATTTTCAACCATATTTATCTAATGTTAAGATGTAAGACATCCACGTTTATCAAATGAAAAGGCATTTTCATTCACGTTTACCTAATGTTATGGCATTTTCAATCACATTCACCTAATATTAGGGCATTATCAACCACATATATCTAATGTAAAGACATTTTCAACCTTATATTCAACCACATCTATCTAATGATATGGCATTTCCAACCACATTTACCTCATGTTAATGCATTTTCAACCATAATAATCTAATGTTATGGCATTTTAAACCACATTTACCTAACTGTATGGCATGTCCAACCGCGTTTACCAAATTTTGTAGCACTTTCAACGACATTTTCCTAATGTTTAGGCCTTTTCATGTACATTTATCTAATGATATGGTATTTTCGTCCACATCTATCTAACGTTAAGGCATTTTCAACCACGTTTAACTTATATCAAGGAATGCCTTGCTTGTTGTTACAGACTACATGGCGACCATTTCACAAAAGAAGACGAGTCCTCGTTTAAGATGTTTGCAGTGTATTGCGCCCTGGCCCTTCACTATGCCCGAATCTACAACATGCTTACCCACCAACAGGTCAAATACAAGGTAGGTCTAAACAGACTTAGTTACACACAATGACGTAGATAATATAATGTCCGTTAACCTATTACAAAAACAATAGCGACATTTGACCAGTTTATTGCAGACGACTCCAGAAAACATCGAGGGAAAAGGGGAAATTGCTCGTTAAGAGCAATTTCTCCTTTTCCCACAATGCTTTCCGCCTTATCAAAAGATAATTGAACAATTTCATCATATTTTGAAATGTCGTCTGCAAACTCTTTCACTTTGGAACAGTCGAAAATTTGGCGTTTGGTAAAGACTTAACCAAATTTTGCAGATACGTACCAAGATGTAAAAAGACTTTTTTATATGAAAACCTGAAGGAAAAAACATTAACAAAACTATCTTATCAGTTAATGAATCAGTAAATGAAGAAAATCTGAATGCTAGAAGCTCTCTAAAAGCCATCCTTAAGAAAATATCATCAACTCTTTCATCACGTCGAAACAGTAAAGATAGTTATTTTTCGATCATTACCTCACCAACTCTTCTCTGAAAACGATTAATTAGAAATTATGAATTGTACATACGTCTTCACACATGCTTTATGAACATATTTTGTAAGCTATAAACATGTTTTTGAAGTTTAATGATGAATACATTTATGTAATGTTATGTTATGTTATTTCACGACCAACGTACATGTTTTTACCTACCCTGGCGTATATAGTCTACCTCATAGAAAGTTAATTATTAAAATAACTATTTTAAACTACAGGTGGCGATGGAAGTCTTGCAGTTCCATCTGTCATGCAAGGAAGAAGACCTTCATGCATTATTGGAGGAACCCACCATACCGGAAGCTCAGCTGCCGCCATTGTTCTCGACGTACAAGTTCTGTGCCTATGACTACGACGACATCCTGCCCAAGCTGTTTATCCGACTGGTGCACGACATGTTCGGAGAGTCCACGTTCGAGTTTGAGAAGCTCTGTCGGTTTACGCTGACGGTCCGGAAGAACTATCGGCCGGTGACGTACCACAACTGGCAACATGGCTTCCATGTGGCACATTTCTTGTGGGTGATATTGAAGGTAATGAAATATTAATATCGCTGGTGATTGCCGTGTGGCACATTTCTTGTGGGTGATATTGAAGGTACATGAAATATTAATATCGCTGGTGATTGCCGTGTGGCACATTTCTTGTGGGTGATATTGATGGTAATGAGATATTAATATCGCTGGTGTTTGCCATGTGGCACATTTCTTGTGGGTGATATTGAAGGTAATGAAATATTAATATCGCTGGTGATTGCCGTGTGGCACATTTCTTGTGGGTAATATTGAAGGTAATGAAATATTAATATCGCTGGTGATTGCCGTGTGGCACATTTCTTGTGGGTGATATTGAAGGTAATGAAATATTAATATCGCTGGTGATTGCCGTGTGGCACATTTCTTGTGGGTGATATTGATGGTAATGAAATATTAATATCGCTGGTGTTTGCCATGTGGCACATTTCTTGTGGGTGATATTGAAGGTAATGAAATATTAATATCGCTGGTGATTGCCGTGTGGCACATTTCTTGTGGGTAATATTGAAGGTAATGAAATATTAATATCGCTGGTGATTGCCGTGTGGCACATTTCTTGTGTGTGATATTGAAGGTAATGAAATATTAATATCGCTGGTGATTGCCGTGTGGCACATTTCTTGTGGGTGATATTGAAGGTAATGAAATTTTGATATCGCTGGTGATTGCCGTGTGGCACATTTCTTGTGGGTGATATTGAAGTGGGTGATATTGAAGGTAATAAATTGATATCGCTGGTGATTGCCATGTGGCACATTTCTTGTGGGTGATATTGAAGGTAATGAAATATTAATATCGCTGGTGATTGCCATGTGGCACATTTCTTGTGGGTGATATTGAAGGTAAGGAAATATTAATATCGCTGGTGATTGCCTTGTGTGGCAATATTAATATCGCTGGTGATTGCCGTCTTGTGGGTGATATTGAAGGTAATGAAATATTGATATCGCTGGTGATTGCCGTGTGGCACATTTCTTGTGGGTATTATTGAAGGTAATGAAATATTGATATCGCTGGTGATTGCCTTGTGGCACATTTCTTGTGGGTGATATTGAAGGTGCATGTAATATTAATATCGCTGGTGATTGCCGTGTGGCACATTTCTTGTGGGTGATATTGAAGGTAATGAAATATTAATATCGCTGGTGATTGCCGCGTGGCACATTTCTTGTGGGTGATATTGAAGGTAATGAAATATTAATATCGCTGGTGATTGCCGCGTGGCACATTTCTTGTGGGTGATATTGATGGTAATGAGATATTAATATCGCTGGTGTTTGCCATGTGGCACATTTCTTGTGGGTGATATTGAAGGTAATGAAACTTTGATATCGCTGGTGATTGCCGTGTGGCACATTTCTTGTGGGTGATATTGAAGGTAATGAAATATTGATATCGCTGGTGATTGCCGTGTGGCACATTTCTTGTGGGTAATATTGAAGGTAATGAAATATTAATATCGCTGGTGATTGCCGTGTGGCACATTTCTTGTGGGTGATATTGAAGGTGCATGTAATATTAATATCGCTGGTGATTGCCGCGTGGCACATTTCTTGTGGGTAATACTAAAGGTAATTTAGATTAATCTTGCTGATTATTGCCTTGTGGCACATTTCTTGTGGATGATATTGAAGGTAATTTAGATTAATCTTGCTGATTATTGCCTTGTGGCACATTTCTTGTGGGTGATATTGAAGGTAATTTAGATTAATCTTGCTGATTATTGCCTTGTGGCACATTTCTTGTGGGTGATATCAAAGGTAATTTTAATAAAATGTGTCACAAGGCAATAATCAGCAAGATTTATTTCAATTACCTTAAAATATGGCTGATAATTGTATTGTTGTATATTTCCTGTGGGTGATATTAAATGTAATTTGAATATGTCTTGCTGATTTTTGCCTTGTGCCACATGTCTTGTGGGTGATATTAAATGTAATTTGAATATGTCTTGCTAATGTTTGTCTTGTGCCACATGTCTTGTGGGTGATATTAAATGTAATTTGAATATGTCTTGCTGATTATTGCCTTGTGACGCATTTCTTGTGGGTGATATTGAAGGTAATTTGAATTAATCTTGCTGATTATTGCCTTGTACCCTAGTACATTTTGTACGGTAGAAAGTTAAGATTTCGCATGGGGAATTCATTTTTTAATTGGAATCTTGGTTTAAAACCAATAAACTAGTCAAGCTATATATGCGCTACGCTACCGTCCGATGCATGTATTCATTTCATCCAATTGTAAAAGACGATGAAAAGAAAGGAAAAAAGCCAAACTGGGATCTGAATAGCAAGAGGCTTATTTAAGAGAGCATGGCGACTAAATATAACTCGCAGAACCAATTCTAGAATACACAAACAATCACACTACATAACCATTCTTATATTACAGGACATGAAGACCTACGAGTTCACAAAATCAGAGAAAATGAGCTTCATCATCGCAGGCGTCTGTCACGACCTTGATCATCGGGGTTACAACAACGATTTCTTCAAGAAGCTGAAGCTCCCCCTAGCGGCGCTCTATTCCTCCTCGACGATGGAGCAGCACCATTACAAGCAGACGATCACCATCCTGCATTCGGAAGGACACGACATTCTCTCCTTCCTTACGTCCAGTCAGCATAGGGAAATGATGGAAACGATCAAGTGAGTGAGGGACTATTTTTTACGAGGCGGTTAATCGGTTTTTGTCTCAGTTTTCTCATCGTATAAATTTAGAGTTTTGCTAAAGTTTGCTCTATTACTACAAAGCTGATAACGTTTCTATCAGGGAGAGGCTAATTGTATCTCAAATATTTTCCATATCCTGCAATAAATTCAAAAATGCCTTTGTCACATCTCAGATGCTTCAGCATGTACGAGATATAATATACACATGCTAAAGGGACCCATATACAGTGATGTCTCGTTAATCCGAACACATCCGTTCCCAACAAAATGTCCGGATTACAGAATCATCCGGACTAACACTTTAAGACATGAACAGTCTGTATGCACATGTATACTTATAACCCTTTAGCAAACGCCAAAATGTCGACCGTCCCAAATTGAAAGTGTTTGCAAATATAATCTTCTGATATGGCAGAAAACATTGTGGGAAAAGGAGAAATTGCTCGTCACGAGCAATTTCTCCTTTACCCACATTGTTTTCAAAGGTCGTCTGCAACAAACTGGTCAAATAATTCCGTTCCCTTACAATTTCGTTCGGATTGCGAGACATCCGGATAATCGGGGTCCGGATTAACGAGGCTTCACTGTATGACCTTGTATTTATAACACGAGAGACATACAGCAAACACCTGTTATTAAGATGACCATGAATGGTCCTACGTGGCTCAGTGGTTACGGTAGAGGATTAACAACACCTTTGGTTTCGTGGGCATTGCCTTTGGCAAGTCAATTCAGAACCCCAGCCTAGTACCGGCGAATCCATGAAAGCTGTAGGAGTCGCAGGCTTAGGCATTTACCCAGTTCCAAACGGTTAACGCTGAATTATATGTTTGGTTGTCTAAATTGTACAAAAAGTTAAAATAAAAGAAGAAAAAGAAAACAATATTCTTGCGCGTCTTTTCAGACAACACATTCTAGCCACTGATCTTGCGGACTATTTCCCGAACAAAGCGCACCTCACGAAGCTGATTGAGAAGAACGAATTCTCCTTCCAAGATCCGGACCACAAGGTGGCGCTTTCGAAGCTCATGATGACCGCTGCCGATCTGTGTGCGATCCCGAAACCCTGGGAAACTCAGCCACGGACGGTCGAAATGCTGTATGAGGAGTTCTACATGCAGGTATGTAGCAATCGGAACTACGCGGGTATTTCCGTGAACTGAGATTACCAATTCGTTCACCAATCGTAACTACTCGGATATTTCCGTGAGCTGAGATAAACAATTCCTTCATCAAACGGAACTCCTTGGGTATTTACGTGTACTGAGATAAACAACGTGTTCACCAATCGTAAGTACTCGGATATTTACGTGAACCGAGAAATACACCTCGTTCATAAGTGTAGGGTTACAAATTTTTACTTTTTTGTCCCGGTTAATAAGACGTTTTCTGGGAGCGTCCACGTTAAGTAGTTCAATGTATATGAAAGTGTTGAACATCATTTTGAATTATTATTTTTGGTCGGTAAATCATACATGATAGTGAAACTATAAGTTTGGATATGCATCTGTGTTCTTAATAAAATAAAATGACTTTTCAGATTTGAAATTTAAGGTCTACATTTGAAAACCAAAGTACAATGGAATTAGTCTCGCGAGAAACAATATGGCGTCTTCCATTCCATGTCAGAGGTGTTTTCGTTGGAAAAACCCGATGTGTTCAGATTGGGTATATAGGAAATGTCGTTTATATCATTGTACGAAACACATACTTTATTTCAATCGTTTTTGAAAAACATAGAAAATAATGCTCGTGCTGGTTCTTAAACATTTTTGAGATACGTAAACATAATCAGCAATCTCAAGCAAGACCGTTGCATTGACCCGCTTTGAAGTTATTGACTTGTATTTGTTCACTGAACGATTCCTTTAAAGTTCATTCGGACTCCTCCGTACCCTTCGTGAGCGATTACATGTCCGAAATACTGAGTACATGACTTTACTATTCCCAGGGTGACGAGGAAAAGAAGCGGGGCATGACGCCCATACCCATGATGGACCGGGACAACAGCAATACCATTCCGAAACAACAGGTAAGATAAGATAAGTTAAGATAAGTTAAGATAAGAGAACGGTAGTTATCAAAGTATTAGAAATAAATCAAGGTATATAGTACTAGAGTTTTGTGACTTATGTTATTATAAATGTATTCTTAATTTGAAATCAGTAGCTTATGATGTTTTAAAACTGTTTTAACAGATTGGAAAGTATTAAAGATTGTAGTAAATGGTATAAATACTTGACTGTCCTTCAACCAACAAATCCTACAAAAGTCATAATGGAAGGTGACAAAGATTTATTGAAAATTCTTGCATTTGAAGGAAAACATAAGATAGCTGACAAGTTTGAATCACAAGTTTACCCGATTATAGACCAATCGAAAGATGGCATACCGGTTTACAGAATTAGATCGCCTGCAGGGACATAGAAAACAGTACATAGGAATCATTTGTTCTTAGATGACAATATTGATGATAACGATATGATCAGTGATGCTGAGAGCGAATCTATGGACATACAGGAACAAAAAAGTGAGGAGGAACGACTGGAAACTATAGACGCTAAATATGATGAAGAAATTGATGAAAGAAAATGTGACGTCACAGATGATGATGATGATGAATCAGGTGAAGAATATATATCCAAGAAATGTATTGTGACGGGGACGCCCATATACCTGTTCAGCAAGAGAAACCAGATGTGCACCCACCAATTCCATCTACAAGGAGAAGTAGAGAAGAAAGGGTAACGGATCATGTGATCAGAATGGAACAAAAGAAACCGGAACTAAAGGTTAAAGATAGTGAACCACATTGTACACTTTCGGAAGAGGTTGTTGACAGAAAACCAATTCCAACACCAAGAAGATCAGAACGGGTTCGAAAGAAACCAGTAAGATACCCAGAATGTCAGGCAAATGTCATAGTACAAAATCCAAAAAAATTGTAGAGTTCATTCGTTAAATGTTTTGATATCATCCGGAGTTTTAAATGAAATTGATTCAGATACAGATCAGAAGCTTCTCGCAGCAGTTACTAAATGAACTTGTTTTTGTACATAATTATATTCTATCTTTTATCAAATATGAACATATTTCGGATGCTTTCTTTTTATTGGTGAAATAAGCCTTGAGTATAATGTACACATGTATAGGGCTAGTTTTTTTTTCCAGATTACTATATTTTTTCGCATTGAACATATATTGTGAGGAGACACTTTTTTAAAAAATGGGCAAGGTTTCCAATATTTTGATAACTTTTGTGAATTATGTATTTGTATTTATTTGTGTATTTGTTGAAAACTAAATCAATGATTTTGATTGCTTGAACCTAGTAAATGTCGAGACGTCATTTTTGCAGTGGGGGAGTGTATGCCAGTGCGATTATCTTATAATGTCAGTTATTTCAGCGCTTTGATTATGAGTTGTACTGAATTGTTTTAAGTATACATGCATGCTGTTTTAGGTGATGAATGAACGATCAACTCTTTGGTTTCATGCTTTAGGCATGTTAGTTACAAAAATCTACTCACCTCACATAGTATATAATGTTCCGGATTTAAATCAAACTCCTCACAGTGATCTCCCTTTATAGGGATGATCACTGCCATCACAAATGTCACATGACCACCTACTTCTACGAAAATGGCATAACAAGATGGCGGCGAAACTAAAAAATTGTAATCCATTAGTGCTTTATTTAAAAACAAAACCAATTTTTTTTCAACTAAACGGGTCAGTAATCAATACAACAAGATAGTGTTACTAAATTAACTAAGATATCCGGTAATCTCTTAACAAAACAGCATCATTTGAATTTCATCCAAATCTGGATGAAAAATCTTGTGGTGGCAGTGATCGATGCAGCGTAGCAAGGGGAGATTACTGTGAGGAGTTTGGATTTAAATATTTATTGCTGTCACACTGAACACATTGAAAGTACCCTATCTTCAAGTTATTAAATCAGAGACGTCTATCCTATAGAGAATGGCGAAGAGGGGTAAAATGTACACGATAAAGGAAAAACATACCTTTTTATTTCAGTTAGGTTTCATCTCGTTCATCTGTCAACCGCTGTATGCCACCCTCGCCACCTTGTTACCGGAAACCAGGGATATTCTGGACGGATGTAAACAATGCAAGGAATGCTGGGAAATGCGCATAACTGAAAGTGAGACTAAGCAGGCGACGCTCAAGGCGTGATGACGATTCAGGAAAAGTCCGCTTTTTGTGTCGTTATCTATCAGAATAGTTTTTGTATGTACATTTATAATTAAACTGTTATGTTTAACATGCGTATTTGTTTGTTTTTGTGTTTATTCACAATTTCCAATTAGCCATTAATTCGTAAAAGTCATTCCTTCGTGTAAATCGTGTTAGGACTACTATAAGGTGAAAATTCATTAGCAAACGACAATTTTAAAGTTTGACAAAAATGAATAAACAAAAAAGTACAAACCAAAAGGAACGCGCTCGAAACAATAAAAAAATTAAGGAACAATGAGAATGAACACAAATTCTCATATTTCAACACAACTTCAAGAACAATGCTTACTTATCAATAATTAATTTTCATAATCAGATGGGTTTTTTTGTCACTGAGTGAAACTATTTTGATGTCGTATGCTCTTAATAAACAACTAATGAAATCCAAAAGTAACTTCCAAATAAGACGTTACTCACTATCCAGAAACAGTATGTTCTAGTTTAATGTGCTTCATGTGTTGGCTGTTTTTCTTTCAATTTTGTGTTGTTGTTGTTTTTGTTTTAACAGCGTCATCTGTTTCCGTTATAGTACGATATCGAGCTCATTATGTATAAAGGAATCCATTAACACGTTACCAAACGCCAAGTTTTAGACTGTCCCAAATTGAAAGAGTTTGCAGACGACATTTCAAAATGTGATGAAATTGAAAAATAATCTTCTTATAGGGCAGAAAACATTGTGGGAAAAGGAGAATTTTCTCTTTCAGAGCAATTTCCCCTTTTCCTATAATGTTTTCCAAAGTCATCCAAAACAAACTGGTCAAATGGTGTTATTGTTTGGTAATGGAATAATCTAACTGCTCATTAGGACCGGTCAAGATGGTTAGAACCCTAGGTATGCCTTTGTTTAAACCGGGAGACTGCCTCTCATGAAAACACATATCTACCCCTGTCGTTAGTTAAACTTATGTAGATATTTTTTTTTTTATTTCAAGTTTAGTACTAACCACTAAGCCACAGATAGTTCCGAGAAAGGCCGTCTTCTATCTTCAATGGAACATGGTATTCAATATTACACACATCTCTATCATGTAAACGTATCTTTATCTCCACTCCTGTATAAGACAAAATGTTAAAAACGATCAACACTTATCATATACAGTGAACCTTCGTTTATCCGAACATGTCCGTTCTCAACAAAATGTCCGGTTTACCGAATAATCCGGACTAATGAAGCAGAGCATGTTCTTATTCACATTAAAACATAAACGGTCTGTATGAGCGGTATATACTTATAACCCTTTAGCAAACGCCAAATTGTCGACCGTCCCAAATTGAAAGAGTTTGCAGAAGACATATCAAAACGTAATGAACTTCAAAGATAATCTTCTGATATGGCAGAAAACATTGTGGGAAAAGGAGAAATTGCTCGTCACGAGCAATTTCTCCTTTACCCACAATGTTTTCAAAAGTCGTCTGCAACAAGCTGGTCCAATAATTCCGTTCCCTTACAATTTCGTTCGGATTGCGAGACATCCGGATAATCGGTGTCCGGATAAACGAGGGTTCACTGTACCCATATGTTATGTAATAACGCCGACATATAAAATATGGTTATATGGCATGCAGACTTTGTTAACTGCATCCAAATATATTCATACAGCTGAACCCAAATAAAATGCCGGAAATAGAACGATTTCTAAGAATACTACTTCACGTCCAATGCAAAGTGTCTAGTTTGTTTATCTTTACTCTCAATATGAGACCAACCATGTATAAAAAGTTTTAAAAGAACAAAGGGTCATACTAAAGGGGTTTCAGTGAATACATACAGCTAAATTAATGACTACTAGTCCACGTCCCAAAATCAAGTCATATTCACTTTAAAGGCTTCTTTCTTTAAGAACTATAATGCAATGCAAAACTAAGTCACGTCCCCACATGAAGACTATTTATGAAAGTTCAACAAAGTCTCATTTAATACGAGTTTAGATGTACATCTAATTATCCAATTAAGGGTGAGAAACAGACATTCCTTTTCAGGATACTTAATGAAACCCGATGTTGTAGAACATTATTTAAATAGTTTTTGCAGAAGATTCAATTTAGTAAACATGCTATTCTGTTTGGAAAAGGGGTTTTAAAGGTGCTAGTTCACACGTGAGAGAATTTGCAAGTTGAAATTAAATGTCAATGAAACTATACAGTTTTCGTTTTGCCGTTGAATGAAGAATAGTAACCGACCACAAAATTGATTGAGAGCGTGTCAATATATCTTTGTATGAACAGAAGATATGTGGTGGATTTTAAAACCGTTGCAACATTTTTGGATATGAATATATATTTATAGTTAACAGATTCTAAATATCTAAACTTACAATGGCTATCCTCCAGTATGTCTCATACAATAGTACATCTGCTTTACACTTTTAAAGAAATAAAATTATAATGTCTAATTTTCCTCGCATCTGTGAACAATCAGCTTTAAAGAAAGCTTGTACAGGAAAATCCACAATTCTGCTAACCAGATACCTAATAAGTCATAACCCGTTAGTATACATATGGTGCTGAACTTTGGGGCTTTGAATGTAATAAACATATTGAACAGGTCCATTCTAAATTTTGTAAATACTTTTTAGGTGTTAATACCTTTGTCAACGACTCAATGGCTTTAGGTGAATGCGGAAGATCCCCTATTGCAGTAAATTACCATATGAAATTTATAAAATATTGGTTAAGACTTATTGAAATGGAAAACCACAGATACCCAAAACAATGTTATTTAATGCTTAAAACACATGATTCAGTTGGTAGAAATAATTGGGTCACAAGGGTACGAAAATTTCTTTTTTCACAAGGTTTTGGTTTTATTTGGATTTCACAAGAAATAGGAGACTGAAACCAATTTTGTAAACTTTTTAAACAGAGATTAACGGACTGTTCTTTACAAACGTGGCATAGTGACATAAGTAACTCAACACGATGTGACTTTTATAGAAATTTTAAATCACTTTTGAATGTAGAACGATATATTAATTCTGTCATCAAACCTTATTATAAACGTGCCTTAGCTCGTTTTAGATGCTCAAGTCATAATCTTACCATCGAAATTGGTAGACATTTTAACGTTGATAGAAATAACAGGTTTTGTCTATACTGTTTTCTCAACAAAGATATTTTGATTGTTGAGGACGAATACCATGCATTTTTTATATATGAAAAGTTTGGAGACATTCGACATATCTATTTATATAATTGGTATAAAGCTCGTCCAAATTTAGATAATTTTTACAATCTTTTTAAATGTAATGACGAAACAACATTGAAAAACCTAGCTTTCTTTGTATCAAAATTACTAGAGCACATTTCTACTTGATTTCCTTTTATCCTTAAAACATAAGAGCAAATAATATAGTGATGATAGTGTAGGGAATATCTGATTTTGATTTGTATTTTGTAATATGTATATGTATTGTGGACCGGAGGCCTTTTTACTGATATAAAATTGTATTGTATTGTATAGTAAGGGTATGCCTTTGTGAAGACTGGCCAGCACAGGATGACATTCGAACACGTGGCTAATCTTCTGCTTAAAATAGCAACACAAAATGAAACACTGCTACCAATGCTTTGTTTAAGTGTGTTTTACATCACATCAACATTATTTCAGTTATATTACGACGTCTGGCTTATCATGGATAGAGGAAGACCCTAACTGAACTGTCCACAATGTTGGCCAATATGACGAGAACCATCGTTAACCCATTGGTCAGCCAGGATACACTCTCGTGGAAATGCGAAGACCGCTACAGGGATTTAAACCCATGCAAAGAGGGCCATGTGATTTTTAAGTTCCATACTCATAACACAAGACCACGTTTCTTGTAAACTAAGGAAGAACACGTTTGATGATAGCATCAAATAAACAGAAAGTACTTGTTCTGTTCATTTCAAAATGGTGTCTAATGTATGTGGTTAAGAATGTTGCAATCGTTAAATGTGTATCGTTTGATGCAGAAAACGATCGATGTAGGTACTAGCTAAAATATAAACGAAATTCCTACTTTTTACACTAGGGTGTTCTGCATGCTAATGCAACTACATGTATAGTCAAGGAAATGCATGTATAATCTTTGGATGAATACCCATGTAAAATAATCCCAAAACGAACTGTGTATACAACAATTGTTGGCAATATTTGATGATGTTGAACAATGTAAAGAAAAGCCTACTTATCCTGTTGGTTATTCATATGCGTATCACATGTGTCCTACCATATATAACCTAACGAGCGTACATGTATATTAGATTGAAATACAATAAAGAAATCTGTAGAACATCCTATGCTACATTTGGGCATAACCATTAGAAATGTTTCCAGAACGGTTATGATTGGTATCTATAACAGTGGTTTTGTAGAAAAATATGTCTTATACAATGTATTAAGATACCGAGATGTATGGTGCGCCCCTCAATACACATAAAAACATGCATGTATGTGCAAGTACTTACATAGCTTATTGTATCAGGTTTTAACACAATATTTCACAACTTTTCAGTCAAATCTCAGTAATGCAATACCAGATGTATTGTGGTTAGAGGAAGACACCAAACTAAACTGCCCATAGGGGCCAACATTTGAATTATATTGTTATACCAGATAGATTGTGGTTAGAGGAAGACCCCAAACTAAACTGCCAATAGGGGCCACTGTTTGAATTATATTGTTATACCAGATGTATTGTGGTTAGAGGAAGACCCCAAACTAAACTGCCCATAGGAGCCACTGTTTGAATTATATTGTTATACCAGATGTATTGTGGTTAGAGGAAGACGCGAAACTAAACTGCCCATAGGGGCCACTGTTTGAATCATATTGCAATACCAGATGTATTGTGGTTAGAGGAAGACCCCAATCTAAACTGCCCATAGGAGCCAATATTTGAATTATATTGTTATACCAGATGTATTGTGGTTAGAGGGAGACCCTTAACTAAACTGCCCAAAGGAGCCAATGTTTGAATCATATTGTTATACCAGATGTTTTGTGGTTAGAGGAAGACCCCAAACTAAACTGCCCATAGGGGCCAATATTTGAATTATATTGTTATACCAGATGTATTGTGGTTAGAGGGAGACCATAAACTGCCCATAGGAGCCAATGTTTGAGTCATATTGCAATACCAGATCTATTGTGGTTAGAGGAAGACCCCAAACTAAACTGCCCATAGGAGCCAATATTTGAATTATATTGTTATACCAGATAGATTGTGGTTAGAGGAAGACCCCAAACTAAACTGCCCATAGGGGCCACTGTTTGAATCATATTGTTATACCAGATGTATTGTGGTTAGGGGAAGACCCCAAACTAAACTGCCTATAGGGGCCAATATTTGAATTATATTGTTATACCAGATGTATTGTGGTTAGAGGAAGACCCCAAACTAAACTGCCCAGATGAGCCAATATTTGAATTATATTGTTATACCAGATGTATTGTGGTTAGAGGAAGACCCCAAACTAAACTGCCCATAGGGGCCACTGTTTGAATCATATTGCAATTCCAGATGTATTGTGGTTAGAGGAAGACCCCAAACTAAACTGCCCATAGGGGCCAATATTTGAATTATATTGCAATACCAGATGTATTGTGGTTAGAGGAAGACCCCAAACTAAACTGCCCATAGGAGCCAATATTTGAATTATATTGTTATACCAGATGTATTGTGGTTAGAGGAAGACACCAAACTAAACTGCCCATAGGAGCCAATATTTGAATTATATTGTTATACCAGATGTATTGTGGTTAGAGGAAGACCCCAAACTAAACTGCCCATAGGGGCCACTGTTTGAATTATATTGTTATACCAGATGTATTGTGGTCAGAGGAAGACCCCAAACTAAACTGCCCATAGGGGCCAATATTTGAATTATATTGTTATACCAGATGTATTTCGGTTAGAGGAAGACCCCAAACTAAACTGCCCATAGGAGCCAATATTTGAATTATATTGTTATACCAGATGTATTGTGGTTAGAGGAATACCCCAAACTAAACTGCCCATAGGAGCCAATATTTGAATTATATTGTTATACCAGGTGTATTGTGGTTAGAGGGAGACCCTTAACTAAACTGCCCATAGGGGCCACTGTTTGAATTACATTGTTATACCAGATGTATTGTGGTTAGAGGAAGACCCCTAACTAAACTGCCCATAGGGGCCACTGTTTGAATTATATTGTTATATCAGATGTATTGTGGTTAGAGGAAGACCCCAAACTAAACTGCCCATAGGAGCCAATGTTTGAATTATATTGTTATATCAGATGTATTGTGGTTAGAGGAAGACTCCTAACTAAACTGCCCATAGGGGCCACTGTTTGAATTATATTGTTATATCAGATGTATTGTGGTAAGAGGAAGACCCCAAACTAAACTGCCCATAGGAGCCACTGTTTGAATTATATTGTTATACCAGATGTATTGTGGTTAGAGGAAGACCCCAAACTAAACTGCCCATAGGGGCCACTGTTTGAATCATATTGCAATACCAGATGTATTGTGGTTAGAGGAAGACCCCAAACTAAACTGCCCATAGGGGCCACTGTTTGAATCATATTGCAATACCAGATGTATTGTGATTAGAGGAAGACCCCAAACTAAACTGCCCATAGGAGCCAATGTTTGAATTATATTGTTATATCAGATGTATTGTGGTTAGAGGAAGACCCCAAACTAAACTGCCCATAGGGGCCACTGTTTGAATCATAAATGCAATACCAGATTTGTAGTAGAAAAAGGAAACCCCCTTACTTAACTGGCTGTCTTGAGAAGTAGAACTGTCTATTTTTGTCTTTAATCAGCAAAGAGATTACCTCTCATGAGAAATCAAATCAAGTGACATCTTGATTTGAACGACAAAACAGAAGGGGTTTAGTGATTTTAATTTCAGGACTCCTTCCACAAGCAAACAGAGGCCCCAATCTGCTTGTTTTGGCTTTTTTATATAGGGTTTAATGCCATTTCAACAGTATTTCAGTTATTTTACGGCATTTCTGGATTTCACCAGTACTCAAATTTGCTTGAGAAAGAACATCAAAGAACTCCTGGAGGGTTCAGTGGAAGACTATAGTAAGTGCTTCATGTTTGTGAAGCACTTACTCTAGTCTTGCATTAAACCCTTGACCTGTTGTAACAAGCAATTTGATCGGTCGAAGGTGAACATTGATGATCTGAAGATTCTCTTGATTACAAAGGCATATCTTGGACAGGACTTCATGATGATACTTTGTGACATGTCATACTTTCGATGAAGCCGCATCTCTGTTATTCAAGGGTAAACAAGCTTTTATATTCAAGCCTTTCGATTGACAAACGTATACATTAAAAATATACAGGGTAGTTGTTCATAATCATGCAACATCACTTAAATTGAAAATCATATAAAACAAGTGGTCACAACTCTGCTATCGTTTATGTTCAGATATGTTGACAGTAAACATTGTGCATGTTAACAAAATACAGGGAAATAGGTGTGTGATAATGTAACATCACCTGGGAACCATCATAAAACAAAAGGTAAAATAATATACACAGCATGACAGTTAAAAATTGTAATACCATATAAGTCATACACATTGCTTCAGAACATTCCTTGAAAAAGGTTCAGCATAATTATTAATAATTATTAATACTATAGCAAGTGCTTCATGTTTGTGAAGCACTTGCGATAGTCTTGCCTTGAACCAATGTTGTGTTATTTAATTTATTACCAGACAATCTTATGCCCCTACAAGTTTGCAACAGTATTGTTTTGAAACTATTGTAGAAAATAGAAATTTCCATAGAGCGTGATATCTCTATTTTCAACATCAGTTTCCTCGCAGAACCCCTGTTTCACAAGAAGAAATTGCTTGTTACAATAATTATTTTCTAAATGGCAATTGATACAGAACCATTGTGACAAAAATAAGAAATTTCTTGTTAATTTTTTTTCTTTATGGCATTTGGTCCAAAACCAATGTGGCAAAAGAAGAGATTGATTGTTACAAGCAATTTATCCCTTTGTCACAGTGTTTAACGGAGAGCATGAATCAACACAACTCTTGACTTTTGACACGCTATCTTAAAAGAGATGATAATATGCCTAGCATACATAAAGTGATTGGGTTATATTCTTTTTATCATTTACTTCTCATGTGCAATGAGTCCGTAGTAAACTAACTACCTTGAACAAGGTTTAACCCGTAACTAAAGAAATTTCTTATTTCTTCCGAGTATCATATATTAAGAGATAACATATTTTGTAATCTACATTTATCTTTTCTACTATCAAACACTTTCATATGTTTAATGCCGTGTCAGGTTTCCTAGATTCACAAGTACAGTGAAGCCTCGTTTATCCGGACCCCGATTATCCGGATGTCTCGCAATCCGAACGAAATTTTAAGGGAATGGAATTATTTGACCAGTTTGTTGCAGACGACTTTTGAAAACATTGTGGGTAAAGGAGAAATTGCTCATGACAAGCAATTTCTCCTTTTCCCACAATGTTTTCTACCATATCAGAAGATTATCTTTGAATTTCACCACGTTTTGATATGTCGTCTGCAAACTCTTTCAATTTGGGACGGTTGACAATTTGGCGTTTGCTAAAGGGTTATAAGTATACACGTGCATACAGACCGTTTATGTCTTAATGTGTATAAGAACATGCTCTGCTTCATTAGTCCGGATTATTCGGTAAACCGGACTTTTTGTTTGGAATGGACGTTCGGATTAACGAGACATCACTGTACTAGGCTAGGGCTCTGCAGTGTCTTGCTTAAAGGACACTCTAATGAAACCAGAGGTAACCATGGGGCTAGCACCAGTTACAGTGTCCGATGTATTCATGTTTACTACCAAAACAGACAAAAATATTAAGGGTTTGATGTAATACTGTTATAGTTCTTTCACAGAGAAGAGACATACTACAGTCTTTCTACAGTAAAATAAACCCGCAATGTGAACCATAGAAGCCTGTCATCTTTGGTAACATGCTTGTTTTGTCAGGGTTTTAAAAGTGTGTCAACAATTTTGTCATTATTATACAGCTTTCCAGGGATTCATTAGTACTAACCCAGTACTGGTGAAACCCTGTAACCCATAATATAACTGAAAATTTACCACACATAAACCAAGACTTGTGCAAAGAAACCAACAGCACCAGTGGGGATTGAACCATGGATCTCTAAGGTAACAAGTCTGCCACCTTAGCCACTGGACTACACAGAACCCCTGGTTCAGCAAGAGTTTCTTTACAGACTTCATTCAGGACAACCACAAACAATTATCAGCATTTACATTCACAGAATTATTCTTGTCCATTTAGATTGGTTTCTTTAAAGAATCTGTCAAAAGTAAGACAATCAAAATGGAGTAAGAGATATAAATGCAGATGAATTACATGTAATCAAAATGCCTTAATGAACACAACACAATCATGTCACAGCGTAAATAAATTGTAATAATAGCTAGACTAACCCTTATAGTGCTGGAACTGACTTCATGCTTATGCAAACAGGTTGGATTCAGGCCAGCAGACAAGTTGATTGGCAGCTGGCCTGTGATCTAACATGTTGGCTACTCTGATTATCTTTCCTGATTATCTTTCCTCATCAAAATTAAGCAGATATTTAAGGTTTTGGAAAGCAGATGACTCAAAAATCTATTTTAATAAAATGACCCAGCAATCTAAGGGTTAAATACACAATACACAATTACATTATCAAAGAGACTGTATGATATGCAGTTTTACAATTCGGAAACAGTTATAAATATCTAAAACAGATTAGAAAGTGGTGTATTTTTGTTGCAAACCACATCATTTCTTTTCCAAGTATAGTTGGTACTCAGTAAAACCGAATTGAGGAAACAATTTTATTAAGTACCCACAATATTTATTTACCAAATAGGTTCTGAACAACTCTTTGAAATGGAATCTAATCTTACCTTATCATCTTATCTTATCCTCGATCTTTAGCACACAAAATTCTTAGAAATAGCACTTTTCATTATATAAAAGTTTATCTACATTTTTTGCACCCTACAGCAAACAGCTTTCAAAAATGCTGCAAAGTACTGAAACATTTCTCACGACTCGTTTAATGAAGAATACAACAAACTCATACCTTGAATGTAATAAAAGGTGTGTTTAAGATGTTCCTTAAAATATTCTTTTTTGACCACAGATGTAACAGAGGGATTGAGAAACCCCAGGCAAAAGGAGAAATAGCTCTGGCCAAACAACCTTTCCTTCTGTCATACCCGTTTTAACCCTTTATCTTATACCATATTTTAGACTGTCTCAAATTGAAAGAGTTTGCAGACAGCATTTCAAAATGTGATGAAATTGATAAAAAAAACAACTTCTGATAGGACAAAAAACATTGTGGGAAAAGGAAAAATTGCTCTTAACTCTTCCAACAATGTTTTCCAGAGTTGTCTGCAACAATCTGGCCAAATGTCATTTTGGTTTGGTAATGGGTTTTAACCCAATATTGCAAATAACACAATTATTTTTATCCTACCTCAATTCATCTGATGTGGCTTTCAAATTGGACAACTCACAAGATCCCTTATGAGAAAATAGTATACAAGAGGGCCCCGAGGACCCTAGTTGGCCACCTGATAATGGAGACATGGGGTGCTTTGTGCCAAAATGAGCTAAAAAGTTATTCGCTTCAGGTTTGTTATTTGCATTTCCTCAAACAAGGGTTTGGTTTTACCAAAACACAAAGTTTACAACAGTTTGAATTTGAAAAAAAAGTTTTGCTCTTCTATTATGATAGAATTTCCTGATATAGAAATCAGTCATTGTTTATACATTTTCTTCTTTTCCTATAAATAATTTTCTAATTAATTTGAAGACAACTCATAAGCACCCATAAATGTTTAACAAAGCATTAATTAAACAAAAAAAGCTCAAGAAAATTAAATCTTTACTTTGCTTTTCCCATTATTTGCATTCAATCAATAAACTAGGATTCCTCACATTGTTTATAAAATCATAATATCATCAAGCCAGATAGATCAATGAAGCTTGATCAGAAAACTAAAGCTTATTCACAAATTGAAACACCCACTTATTGCTTTAAGATACGTTTTCAATCCAATGCCAATTTCACACAACTGAAGGCTCATCTTTGACAATTAAAACAACTCTTTAGCAGCCAATCCTAAGACGATTAAAACTTATATCAAATTGACAGCTAAGAACAGGAGACAAGATCATGAATCATCGGGAGATAGTTATTTTTTTTCTGCAATGTCATCTCATGTCTGCTTTTTAAAGCTATGAGAGCACAGACTTTGTTGTCAAAATATGATTTTTTCCAAATCTAGCATTCTATGCTTAGCAGCCATTTTGAAGGGTAAATGTCAGACTTTCTGCAATAAGCAGCCATTGGAAGTATTCGTGTTAGCCCTTTCCCAAATACCATAATTTCAACTATTCCAAATTGAACGAGTTTGCAGACGACATTCAAAATGTGATGAAATTGAAAAATAATCTTCTAATAGGACAGAATACATTGTGGGATAAGGACAATTTCTCCTTTAACCACAATGTTTTCCAGAGTCGTCTGCAACAAACTGGTCAAAAGTTGTTATTGTTTGGTAATGGGTTAAGCTGTAGCAAGTCCTTCACATATGTATAGGTGAGAGACTTGCTATAGCCTAACACCAACACTTCAATTTGACATTTCAGTAAACAGTGACCGACAGTATCTTGTATACTTTAAATGCATTTTACGCCCCTCCCCTAATCCCCACCCCCCCTAGTTTTGTCCGTTTAAATTGTTATTGCCACTGTATACAGATCATGTGGCCATAGAGGATCTCTGTTCTTTATACCAGTCCACAAACTCGTCCAACAACACTGGCCCTGAAACACAAATAACACATGTAATTCACTTTTATCTTATTGGTGAAGGGAGTCACATGACTAATGTTTACAATTATGTACAAACAAGATGGCCGTGCCCAGGTATTTTTGCTTTCTTCACCTACTTTTGCCAATGATAGCTACATTAGGTAAGGGGGAGAAAAATTTGAATAGGCATAAAATCTAAGAATGACATCTTTATACAGGAACACTTGCAAGGCATATCCTCAACAACCTTTTCAAACTTAGAATCTGTAAATATTTCTTTGATTTGAATACATGTAATTTGTATTGGAAAATATTAAAATCATACAAGCAAAGGTAAATACATGTATATAATAATGAGTAATAAGCTTTCTTTCTTATCCTTTTTACTGTATTGTTTGTAATGCCTCATGTATATCATTTAAAAAGTGAGCCTTGATAACCAAATAACGTATGAATCAACATTTATCAAACTATTTATGCTAATTGACTGAAACCATTTCTCTGCTAGGTTTTCAACTAAGATACAAGAAAATGGGCAAGCCCTGTCTTCCTTTGACCTAAATCACTATTACACTGTTCTAACAAATATATAAGAAAAACCTTGGCATATTACCAAACAATAACGACATTTGACCAGTTTGTTGCAGACAACTCTCGAAATCATTGTGAGAAAAGGTGAAATTGCTCTGAACAAGCAATTTCTCCTTTTCCCAAAACGTTTTCTGCACTATCAGAAGATCTATTTCATCACATTCTCAATTTCTGAAATGTCCTTTGCAAACTTTTTCAATTTGGAACAGTCGAAAATTTGGTGATTGGTAAAGGGTAAGATAAAAACTCCAAATTCGAGCTGCTAAATCCTTTAACATAAGTACTTACATGCACCATCTTCATCATAGTTTGACAGATCTGGGGCAATACTCCGACTGAATTCTAAAATGTTGCACCATTGATCCTTGTTTATCACTTTGTATTTGGATTGCTGAAAGATATGACATAGTGAAACAGGAATTCAGTATGGGTTACAATATCTGTCTTAACCCTTTCCCAAACAATATCGACATTTGACCACTTTGATGCAGACGACTTTAGAAAACATTGAGGAAAAGGAGAAATTGCTCATGACGAGTAATTTTTCCTTTTCCCACAATGGTTTCTGGCCTATCAGAAGATTATTTTCCCAATTTAATCACATTTTGAAATGTCGTCTGCAAACTCTTTCAATTTGGGACAGTCGAAAATTTGTTGTTTGGGAAAGGGTTAACAATACATAAAAGTAGGGATGTGTACGGATATCTGAATATCCCTATTACTGTAAAGGACTTAAGAAACCTCAATGACAAAGGAATAAACTGCTTCTAATAAGCAATTCATCTTATTTATGTATATGGATTTTACATCACATCAACATTATTTCAGTTATGTAGCGAGTCCCCACTCTTAATGATGGAGGAATATCCCATAATCAACTGCCCTTTGGGCTGGTCAAGGCAGGTAGAACCATCGGCATTCCGTAAGTCAGTCGTGAGACTACATATAATGAAAATCCATATCCCTCATCAGGATTTGAACCCAGGCAGAGAGGGGCCATGTGATTTCAAGTTCTGTACTCTAACCACAAGGCCATGAAGCAATTTATCTTTTCAATACAATTGTTTCAACCTTACGTAGTAGAGATGATATATACTTAAGATCTTTTTTGTGGTCTGCCTTTGCTTTCAATTTGGAGCGCACACAACATTATATATTTAAAAATGGGTTAAGAAAAAAACCTAAGCAACAAAACTCATTTTATTTGATCTCTTAAGAATCCTATCAATGATAAGGATAATCCAAAAAGAGTTTTCACAATAAAAGGTTAATAGGAGAAAAACCATAGCAAGCAGGCATATTCTTTTTTAAACTTAGCCTCTTATTTTGGATGATAAAACATGTTTTGTTAGGTAAATACTTAAGCTTGCTCTTTGATATCTCAGTTCTCAGATACATCTGTAATACTCACATCTAAATATTGATGGAACGAGCCGAATAACGACCACTTCTTCCCCAGTAATAATGCTAACATTGCTTTGGCTGTATCGATGTCCATACTCCTCTGATATTTATCCTGAATTTGTGAAACAAAGAGAGGTTTTATCACTTATATTAAAAACTTGTTCAGAACTTTATTAGATATAACAGATAAACACTTCTACAAACATTTGCTCTGGAATTTGTTTAGAGAATTTGGACATTTTTCTTTTTTCTAAAATATGAAATGACATTCTTTTCAAACTCCTTCAAGTTTTGTATAGAAAAGAACAAAGTTATGAGAGTAAGAAAGACTGCCATTAAGAAACAATTTTCATTTATAGAATATTAAAATGTCAACCATTTTATATTTTTCAAATCAGTTGCATAAGCTAAGATATTGCATGTTAGTTAAACATGGTGGGATATTGATAGCATTGTATGCCTTTATCAACAATAGTTCAGTCATACTGTCATAACCAGTGCACCTTGTAATGCTCCTGATATATCCTTATCAGTACTGCAAAGGACACTCCAAACTGATAACGCTCTTCCCACTTGAACCCAAACTGATCAGCAATAAGAGCCATATAAATCAAGTTACATTAACTTCATTAAAATAAAAAAACAATGGCCGAGTTAAGATCTTAAAAGTGAAGCAAAGCAGAGAAATAATAGGGAATTAACATACATTTTTTTTAAAAATAATGTTAAATCTAAATATCTTAAGCCTAAAAGCTTACTCATGATTTAAAAGATCAGCCAATTTAATAAAAGTTGGACATTTGGCAACAAGCATTAAATCATTTATTGCAATAATAAATCTTACTCTATACAAATATCAATATCATGGTTTTTGAATATCAAACAAATCAAAATCATAAGAAGACACATTAATAAAACCTTTGCACCATAATTTAACAATAACTTAAATACTCATCAGATTTTTTTTTATTACTTTTGCTTATGAATTTAAGTATTTGGTTCTCTTATTGTCTTATATATCTATCATCATGCTTCTTTAATGAAGGACACAAAATAAACATGAAAAAATCAATCATAAACAAAATGTAAAGCATAATAAAAAAAAAGTTTAAAAACATTTTGTTCTCTTTAATCTAATTTAACTGCAAATCTTCTTTAAAGCTGCACTTGAAACTTAACACTATGACTTATGAACATTGGAAAAGCAAGCTTACCCTTGCAAAATCAAATGCAAATCTGTAAATATTTTTAAACTGAACACTGTCCTCTAGTAGGGACCGGAGGTAGTCTAATTTCTGTTGTACTTTAGCGATACTGTCGCATCTATAAAAAAAACACAATAAAACACAACAAGTTTTTCATATGGGTTTTACATTCCTTTAACATAATTACATTATGCTGCTTTGTCATGTTCATAATGTAGGTATTTTTTAGGTGTTCACAAATATTCACCATTACTGTCCGTCGCTGGCGATATGGGTTTGGTTAACTGCCGACATAGACGTTGGGTCAATATGCTCCGACTGTGGAATCGGATTGTAAATATGAGTGACAGTCGCATTCCAAAAGCTATTTTAAATTACGACATGAATTCAAATAACAAAACATGGTGTTCTGAAATCAAATCCATTCTGGAAACGTCAGATTGCTTACAATTCTTTAATTCGAAATCGTCTGTTGATTTGAAATACGTTCAAAATATACTTTCAGTAAAGGCGTCTGAAAGCTGGGGTATTGATATTTATAATAAACCAAAACTAAGGACCTACACAAAATTTAAACAAAAATTTTACACTGAACCTTATATTCTTACTTCAATCCCGAAAATAGAAAGATCGTATTTAGCACAATTTAGATTTGGTATTTTACCTTTACATATAGAAACTGGTAGATATATTGGCCGCCCCATACACGAACGTATATGCATCGTATGTGGACCTGACGCTAACGAAGTAGAAGATGAACTTCACTTCTTATTAAAATGTTCAAAGTATAATGACTTAAGACAATGCTTGTTTATCAAAGCTTACAATAAAAACAATGATTTTAATACTTTTACCGATGACGAAAAACTCATCTTCTTACTAAATAATGCTTACATATACACAGCAAGATATATTTATAATGCTTTCCAAAGACGCAAATCAATCATCTATAATTAGTTTTTACATTTCTATTCCTTAATCTCGTTCCTTCCCATGCACTGTCTTGTATATATATATATGTTGAATATTCAACTTATTTACTTTTGTTTAAAACTTTGTAAAGTGACCTATAGGCCCAACGTGGCCGGGTGTTGTTAAATTGTTTGTATATCATATGTTGTTTGTACATAACACATGTCACTTAAATAAAATGTTCGTTCGTTCGTTCGTTCGTTCGTTCATAATGATGGAGGAAGGTCAAAAACTTGAGAACCCATAAGGGCTGGTCAAACCTGGTCAAACCACCTGCTTTCCTTCAAGTTTAACTACTCTTCCTTTTCAGTGATCTGAGAAATACACCTTGTATATATATGTATATGGTTAGAATACTTCGGATGAATCGTCCCCAGCTGATTACACATTTCCTATGTTTGTCCACGTTGAGTACTTCAATGTATATGGAGGCATTGAACATCATTTTTAATCATTATTTTAGATCAGTTATTTATAAACGATAGCGAAATTATAATGTGATAAATATCTGTTTCCTTCATCAAATTAAAAGACAATTTAGATTTTACATCTAAGCTCTATATTTGAAAATGAAAGTACAATCAAAGAATCCTCGCGAGAAACAATATGGCAGCTTCCACATTACTTCAGAGGTGTTTCCATGTGGTAAACCCACCAAGTTCAGATTTGCATTACTTAAGTCAACCAGGCAACTACCTCTGATAAAAATCCAAATTTCAATTCCTGTAGTCTAACCACTAGGACACAGATGCCCCACCAATTCATAAACATCAATGACAATGAATTATTACATAAGTCAGGTTGACAATCTATGTATGCAAGTTTTGCAATAAAATTGATCAAGTTATTCTATTACATTAGTTCTTTTCAACAATGAATTACAGTTTAAAAATTCAGTCTTGAATTTCTTTTAGTCAACCATCTTAGTTGCTCCAAACATCTTCATACAAGAAAAGAAATGAATGTAACAAAATATTGTCATAGCTTTTTTTCAGAACTTTTACAAGATTAGTTACTCCTATGTAACAGTCTGTTTCTCAAAATATCTAATTGTATATTAAAACATGTTTTATACCAAACTGCCGTATAGTGTAGCACACTACAAAACTTAATTTTCAAGGTCTTTGTTCAACACTGTATTAGTATTAAACCACTTTATACAAAGTGAACTTTTATCTAATAGCTTAAACCTCTTTTTATCAGGGCTTTAAAAATCCCAAATAAAAACTTTTAGATGAAGGATCTTATTTAAATTTTCATTTGTGAATTTTTCTATTTTGGAAATATAAAACATCCAAAGGAAAACAAACTTACTGTATTTCAGTCATTCCTTTTAACCACTCTGCTAACGTGAAGAAACCCATTGTGTTTGCATCTAATTTATAAGCTATTGACAACATTACAATCTGAAACACAAAGTCAACAAATAAGTTGTGGAACAGACATCTGTTGGTTACTACAATACATACAATAAAAAACAAGAATAAATGAAAGTGATTGAATTAGAATTATAAGTAGTTAACTGAAATGCTTAAACTGAGAGCAACCAATATCTCTAGTGACATATTGAGGGTTTGATACAAGACTATTGCAAGTCCTTCACTTTTGTAAAAGATTTGCTTTAGTCTTGTACATAGGGGTCTGTCGTTATCCTGGGGTCAGAACTACGTAATATACTATAGATGAATAGCACATGACATAGTTATGAGCCCAGGATAACTACAGACCCTTATATGGTCTTGCAGTCAACCCTTATGATGGAGTAGGAGATAAAGAAAGTTTATAAAACACACTTAACCCTTTCCCAAACAATAACGACATTTGACCACTTCATTGCAGACGACTTTAGAAAACATTGAGGGAAAAGGAGAAATTGCTCGTGATGAGCAATTTCTCCTTTTCCCACAATGTTTTCTGGCCGTTCAGAAGATTATTTTCAAATTTCATCACATTTTGAAATGTCATCTGCAAACCCTTTCAATTTGGGACAGTCGAAAATTTGTCGTTTGGGAAAGGGTTAATAGTACATTTATCTCCATAATCCTGAAAATAATTCGGTTATTATTATCCCCTCGTTAGCCTGGGGTTCTGGCCCATGCTATATCCCCTTGTCAAACAATGCCCGAGGCGCATATAAATTCGGGGGGTTTCTTATATGAACAATTAGGCATGCTTGATTGAGAAGCACTAGTGACACTCTTGTTCCACAAAAACGTATTAACCACATTCATCCAATATTTAATGAAGGGGTTTAATGATGCATGGTATATTGCGAGAATTATCAGGCTGTTATTTTGTAGAGTAAGATAGTATAACAAGCTGCATTCCTCTCCGCTGCAATGCGTTTCATTATTATTCAACAACTTTATTGGTCAAAGAGGTATCAGATGATTTTGGCCATCTCTCCAACCAATTGGGGTTTGGGGATTTTCTGATCCCTGACTATATTGCCAATAAAGGAAACTCAAGACGGGTAGCTATTTGCATTCTTTTTATCAGACAGGTGATTACTTGCATAAAAGCTAAAATTCAAGCTGAGAAAAGAATAAAAACCGATGCAGAAAGGAAACTAGCTTGGGTCCACAACTTTGACCTGCTACAATTTTCAAAAGGGACACACCAATAACAGATGTGAGAATGTGGCGGACAGTGGTCCAGGGATAGAGCGCTGGCCTCTGGTCACAAGGGCCGTGGGTTCGAATCCTATGTCGGGGGATCCGCCTAGCGACATTTCATTAATCCACAATCGACATGAGTACTGGTTATGTATCTAGGAAGCAAAATCAAGTGATTAATATAAGTTGTAGGAACTTGTTTCTCAAATGATGAAAAAATGAATAAGTTTAAATCACTATGTTAAAACTATGTTAATTTATTGCGGATCAAACAATAGTTTATTGCAATGCTATAGTAAGCTCTTCACATATGTGGAGCACTTACTATAGTTTTGTATTTAAAGAATTAATGGCAGATTAAACGAGGGTTTATTGCAGTTCAATAGCAGATGCTTCATATATGTGTATTGAATCCTTGAAACGATATTAACCTTAAAGAAAAATAGAAATAACAATAATAATAATAATGGGGTAGATACATTTTCTGGTTCAACTCCGATATCTTCACAGAACTTCTCCATTCCTTCTGGTCCCAAAGTGTCTTCATCTGCATCTGAAATCATGAACAACATGTGACAGAGATATTATTTGTGGGAGATTCTTGAATTTGATAATTCCATACCATACAAAAAAAGCTCCTTTTTGAAAGTATTTAAAAGTGTCTCGATATCATGAAACAAACAAGTACCAGTAATAGAGGGTTTACAGGCGAAACAAAGAAGTTTTCATTAGAATTTTGCTTCTTTTTACATCCTCTGGATTTTTTTAAAAAATTTGTTGTGCATCTTTACATACACACTGTTCAGTTTTAGTTTGTAAAATCTATTCAGAGCTATTGTCCCTTGAATTAGATAGAGTCTGGTCTGTTAATTTTGGGAAGTTATATCGCTGACATTGATGAATTTGGAATATAAAAAGCTAGAGGGACTTTTAATTTTCTGGAAAACTGCATGATTTTATAGAAATTTTTAATTGGGAAGATGGCTTTTATGAGCCCATATGACAAAATGGGAAAAAGCCCAGCTTTTATGTTATATGCACATTGATTATATCTAAATAAAAGACATTTTAAGACAGAGCACAAACACAATGAAAAATGTTCCCAAGATATTTTACCATCAACAGTATAAAACATTTAACCATCAGTCCTTACTTGTATACTCATGAAACCAGGCTATACACCGCTTTCCACTAAAACTGTCTGCCGATGATGCAGCTCTTCTCTGACTAAAATAAACAAATAAAGTAAGAAATAAAACTATGAAAAGTTAAGAGCTAGAATAAAAACATGTTTTCCAAATTACAATAGGTCCTCATATGTTTACAATAGAAGAAGTTTAAAAGCATTATTTCAAAAGTAAAAAAATTCTCAAATGAGCAAATTCTGCTTTTATTGTGACATATAAATCATTCAGCTTATGATGAGGATTTAGATTGACATACACTCATCATGTAAGAGCTATTTCATATAAATAAAACTGATTTTTCTATTGTTTGTCGACTACAAAATGAACAAAATACCTTTAGCCAAAGTATCCTTTTGTCAAAATGGTTTCTATCCAATATTACAAAGTAAAATGTCATTTAGAGAGTTTCTTCTCTTTAATCTTGTCCTCTGATATTGCTTTGAATTTGGGCAAGCAATTAAATAATATATTTGGTCAAATGAGTTTGAGGCAAATTTGACCATGCAAGAGTCAAGACAAACCTTTTTCTCCCATGATCTCCATTTTCAACAGTATTCAATTATATCATAACCGTCTATGCTCCAATCCTTGTTTAGTTTGGTTAAAATCATTTGTTATACATCACTTGTGAAAAAAGTTCCACTCATATTTTTCATTTATGAATTTGCTTCCTGGATAAATATCCAGTATTCAAGTTGACTATTGACTAATGAAAGGCCAAAAGGTTGACCCAACTTCTCACAGGATTAAAACTAACAACCATCGTGTCCCTAGGTTGACGCTCTTCTGCTGGACCATTGTCCTTCACTCTTATTTTCCTTGTTCTGGAATACCCTAAAAAACCCCATCAAATCTGTTATAACAAGGATAAATAGATTTAAAGTACTAACACTTGTGACTGTGAAAACTTTGCTTTCTTTGATCTGGTTTCCTCCATTGTTGGAGAAGATCTTTTCCGTCGTCCTGGCATGTCTACCACAACCCCTGAGGTACAGCCAGTCTCGATAGGTGTTCCAGCACTCTGATCTCTTATACTCTGAAAACAAAATCAAGAAACATATTTAAGCGAAAACGAGAGGGAATCAAAACACAAACAAGAAGGATATTAAACCACAAACAAAATGGGTATCGAAGCACAATCAAGAAGGGTATCAAAATACAAACAAGAAAGATATCAAAGCACAAACAAAATGGGTATTCCCAATGTTTTTATGGGAAAGGAGTCAGCAGCTTTGAGCTGTTGTGTTTAAACTCTTTAACCACTTATCATTAAATAAGATTACTTTTAAGATAAGTTCTTTCACAGACATGTGTGTTTAATTAACCGAAAACTGCTACAGTACATCATTCTATATAGATTACTTCTTAAAAGAATATTGTGCATTACTGGTGATAAAATACTAGGAGCATGGAAAGGTATGATATGTCCGAAATATTGTTGAAAAATAGTACTGAATCCCCATCTGAATAACTATTAACATAGACTTACTGTTTAGTGTTATGCTCTGTATCTCTTTTTGTGTCATAATACAAACATAACTATTATCTTGACCACTGGTAATTCTTATAATATCATAGGCAGAAATTAAGGGCAAAATATGAAAAAAAGTTATCATCCATGGCCAAAAGAGTCAATACTACTTACCAATGAGTTAAGTTTGTTAAAAAAGTATCCAGAGAAATGACTGTTTTCATCCAGCGTTGACTGCTTACGAGGATAACTAAAGGTATCTTTTCAGCGTAACATCAACTGGTGAATCTTTAGAGCTTAAAATATAGAAAAAGACAAAAAATCATCATCAATTGACCTCATTTATACAGACAAAGACTCAGAGAAATATACCTTTAATAGACTTATGAATCATAAATAGCGAATATACATCAAAATAAACATTTTCTCTATTGCTGTCCATGCCTTCTACTTGACATTATGGAGATTACACTAGAACTTTGAAATCCAGAGGGTTTTAAAGTAAATATCATACCTAAACTTTGCTGCATCTGCTGTAGAAATGATAGGAATCACTGTGACAAAAGTATTAACTGTTTCTAAAGAGCAATTTTTGTCCTTTAGACACAAAGGTTTATACACTTCTTACAATTGTTCAGACCAGTTGAAAATTTCATTTTAAAAAGGGATTAGAGCTTCACCATTTGTTTGGACAGCCTATAGTAGATTGTTTCTGATCTTGGTTTTGTGACGGTAATAGGGTTTATACATGTATAAATACTACTTCTACAGTCTCACTGTGGAAGCCGGCTTTTAAGGGTAATTCGGTAGAGTGGTTGGCTTTCTCTCGAAGTTAAGCAACATACTAAGTGACTAGTACCTGGATGGGTGACACACAGTGGCTTTACTCTGAGAGGGGCCCGATACACGTTACAGTTTGATATAATGGAAAATTGATTTTGGTCTGTTGATTTAATGTTTGTCTTCAGTCGTATTGTTGCAAGGAAGGCAGCTTACGTACAGGGATTTTTTTTGCCTTTTGGGAAGTATTTTCATTGATACTGCTGAAAGGGAAAACCTAAAACCTGGCGAAACTTTTGACATTGTGGAAAATTGCATGATTTTAAAGAATTTTTCTATGGGGAGATGCTTTTTATAAGCCTCTCTTAAAAGGTGTTCACAAACAAGTTGTGTATCAAATATTAGGTTCCCTTGCTTTCAATAGCAGTTTTCATGATTTTTTTCATATGAATTAAGTGGATGGTTACTGGCGAAACTATGAACTTTCCTGACACTGCTTTAAGAAAATCAAAATTTAAGATGCTACGCATCTAACATTCTGCTCAGAAGATTTCGATACTTCAACTTATTTTAGACTATTTCCTCACTTGCAAACATAATACTTGAGATTATAAATGATGATCATATATCTAAATCTCTGCATTTAATCAGCAATTTCGGAAGTTAGATTGATTAGATCACATGGACATGGTTAAAGATCAACTGCCCTAGCATGTATGCACTTGTCTCCTACTTTACAACTTGTACTTGGATGTGCAAAGTTAGCGTTCAACAACATGTCGCAACATCTTTGCCTTACACAAAATACTTTGATGGGTATATGTCTGAATAATTTGGCTCTTTAGTAAGATTAGAGGATAGCTGTTATGTTAAGATTCTCAATATTTCTCACCACTACAATTGTAACGAACCGAGCAAATGAACCTCTCAAAGACACAAACACAGCCGATCAGTGAAAAACACTGTCATACACTGAGCGGTTGTGTTCACTGTTGTCTATATGTATACCAGCATGTTCGGTCAAACAATGCATTAGGTTCCTAATTTGCATAAACGTTCAACGAACGTTACATAACTCCCACTTCCGAGAAGACTCGTCCCGAGTCTTGGCCCTTGGAAAACACGTGGGGAAGGCAACTTTGATTAAAGGAGAAGTCTTAATACCATTGCTGCCACCAATGTAACGAACCGAGCAAATGAACCTCTCAAACACACAAACACAGCCGATCAGTGAAAAACACTGTCATACACTGAGCGGTTGTGTTGTCTATGGGTACCCGTTGTCTATATGTATACCGGCATGTTCTCTCAAACAATGCATTAGGTTCCTAATTTGCATAAACGTTCAACGAACATTACACAATCAACATGCACACATCTAGGAAATTGTAAACAAAGCATCTAATGATCTATAGGACATTTCATGTCAAGGGGAAATTGCGTGTACAGCCATTATAAAAAATAACCTTGGTTTTATATCAAGAAACAGAGCTTCGTTTGCAATTATCTTCAGCACATATTGATGAGAGTGGGAGGGGTAATCGGCCTAGCAAAGTTTTGGGAAAAAAGGTCATTTTAACTAAATCAAAATCTACATACCCAGGGAATGTGGTAACTCGTTTCTAAATCAAGTGTTAACCGAAAAAATCCGATTCAGAATTAGTTTGACACCCACACTTTCAGCCTAGAAGTTGTGCGCAAAAAGAAAATAAAACATTAACTTTTGGCTGTTATGATTTTGCCTGCTACTTTTTTTTAATCAGACGGCATAAAGGGCCTACTCGATTCCATTTCTTCCGGGTAGAGTTTGGGCGTTTAATCTAAAACATGCGTTTAATGATTAATGTGGGTCAAATACGCTGACAATATTTTGTACAAATGCGTTAAAAATATCTTTAATGTTATCACTGCATTTTTTCACATTTCTATCAAATCCTTTACTCTCAAATTTTAAAGTCTTAGCCGACTTAAAACGAAAGTGAATATTTGTCAGTTTATTTAGCTTTGAAAATAGAATTGGGTTTAGTGTGAACTTCTGAATCAACTTACATAACCAACATTGGGGACAAAACTTCTTTCATAGGCTATCAATAGTTCCATATAAGTGTCAAAGTTCCATAAACCCAAAGTAAGTTCGATTCAATTCATCATTTAAGTACAAAAAAGGTGTGCAGTAGTTGTGTTTGTTTTATATTTACATAAAAGTTAAACGATCAAAACAAGTTTTGATTTCTAACAGTATTTTCTTCTCTACATATTTTCACATCAATAATAATAATTTACATATTATGTTAACGGATTTATGTGATGAATAAAACTATTTTTTGCGCTGTAGTGTTAACATATTGAAACTAACTGGACACTAGAATATTTCAAAACAAGTACAAACCCAACAACAACAACACAATGAATTTTTGATAAAATTTTGGATGTTTCGTCTTATTCTGCTATATAAATACTTAGTTTGTCAAAGAATTCTATGAAATACAGCTGTGTTTTCCAGTGAAATGATATTTCATCTTTAGAATAAACGTAGGTATGAACTCAAAGCATGCTGAAACTTCCAGAACGGCCTACATTTTCATCTGGCAAGACCCAAACAATTTTGAAACCGGTGTTAATTCAGGAATATTTCCAAAGAACGGTTGAACCTATCTTGCGAAAGCATATAATTATAGTCTTTATGTGCATGTTTTTTTATGTAGATAACCAAGAAGTGACCAACAAGTTAAAGCATTAATCCTGAAAGCTGACTGGGTATACATAAGTCTTGGCCCTTGAGGCAAGTCTGATAGAATGAGAAGTCTTTATTACCGGTGCCACCAATGTAAGATAGACCTATCTTAGACACAACCACATTGATCAGTCAAAACCATTGTCAACCACTGATCAGTTGTGATGTCTAAACAATATCTTTGTATGTAAGATGGGGAGCAAAAGACCTCTGAAAGACACACCCACAATCTATCAGTTAAAAACACTGTCGGCCACTGGTCTATTGATATGTCTGTATATGTACAGGCATTATCACTCTACCAATATGTTAGTTTCACAAATTTCCATATGCTCTCCATTTATGTTATACTATTAAAGGCGTTGAATAGATGTTAATAACTTTGTTAGAACTAGATAGTGATTTATTAAATTTATACATGTTTTCAAAATCTAGATCTGTTATTGGAAGGTAACTTAAACAGTTTTCTTTTACATTTAATTTTAAAAGATCCCTGAGGCAGAGTTGTCATTAAGAGCTGGCCGCAGGGCAGTTAGACCGCTTCAAATGACTTTTTGGTCTGCTAAAATAACAAAACATGATAGGTGGTCATAAGTAACACCTAATTTTTGTTGGGTGTTCGCTTCATTGGCCTCCTCAAATGGAAAGTTGGTCTCTTACTCCAAAAAAATAATGATAACTTTGCCTGAGGTATTGCTAACTTTCAGAGCAGAATGTCAACCATTGATGATGGAATGTGATGAGCACTGATCCGACGTCTCTTGATGATGGATGAGGACTCATACTATGACGATCATGATGACCATGATGATGGTGCACGGGAGGAGGATTCAGGTGCCGTCGCCTCCCTAACAGGTTTTCTGTTCGGGAACATCAATGAAAAAGGAGAGCTTGTAGAAGACTTTTTGGATGAGGTTATTATTGTTTTGCTTTATGTGATTGATATCATACATTGAAATACAAAAGCTATGTACCAAAAAAAAGTACATGGAACAGTCACTAAACATTATATGCACCATTCATTATTTACTTTTTACTTCAGATACTTCACAAACATATGTTGACTTAAATGCACAGTGATTAACAAAGACAGGGAACTGCTCAAACTGAGCATCATCCTCCATTTGAAACATTGGTTTACTTAAAAATGAAAAAGAGTGTTTTAGATTTGTAACAAATAATTTCAAAGATAGCATATTTTTGTAGTTGTTTTTATCTTCTCTACAAAAGAGAAAAGAAGATGAGGTTAGTTGTTTTGCATCATTGATGTCTGTAATAAAATCCTCTGCACACTTCTTCTAACCATGGACTCTCTGTGAATTTTGTAACAGGATGAGGTTTACATTGAAAACTTCTTTGCACAAAAACTAAATTGATCTTTTACCTTCATATTCATATTTTTTTTTATATATATATTCTTTTCATTTCGTCAGGAATCCAAAAAACACCTTGGGTCCTTGAATAGTTTGGGTATTGGAGGCTATGTTAAGGAAATTACGGATGACACTGAGTCTCCATCTGAAACAACAGATAATTCATCAGGTAATTACAGAAGTTCTTTCTTTTCCCATATTGTATGTCTATATAATTATGCTCTCTTTGACTCTTAACCTTTTACCAAACATCAAACTCTTGTTAGTCCTGAATTGAAAGAGTTTGCAGACGACATTTCAAAAATGTGATGAAATTGAAAAATAATCTTCTGATAGGTCAGAAAACATTGTGGGAAAAGGAGAAATTGTTCTATAAGATGTTTTCCAGAGTCATCTGCTATAAAATGTCGTTATTGTTTGGTAATGGGTTAATCAAACATGACGTTTTTGATCATCCATCATTGAAACCTTTTTAAGATATTTCGAGTCAAGATATAATTAAAATTCATTCCTCAACAGTTACTGCTGTGAAAAGGATATAGATTTCCCATGTCGTCCCCTTACAAAAACAGCTTTGTTTTTCTTCAAGTGATGCATATTTTCGACTGTCCCAAATTGAAAGAGTTTGTAGACGACATTTCAAAATGTGTTGAAATTGAAAACTAATCATCTCATAGGGCAGAAAATATTGTGGGAAAAGGAGAAATGCTTGTTTCAAACGTCGTCTGCAACACACTCGTCAAGTGTCGTCATTGTTTGGTAATGGGTTAAAAATAGTCCATGAAAGCTTCAATGAAACAAATACAGTATAATAGTATTTGCCTAATGGTTAATGAAAAATAATGTGCATCCTGTTTAAACAATTTGAGTCTTTTTAACTGATGAAGCTTGATTTCTCTTCTAGGCTTTGAGACCAAAGCCTTCGATGCAGTCGACTTTTCGGACATCACTGAAACAGCAGATGACGATGATGAGAAAGCAAGAGTTTTGTCCTCTATGTCAAGCCTTTCTGTTCCAAAACAAGGTATGCAGATACAGTTAGTGAGATTTCTACTTGTAATTGGGTCTTTAGTTTTCAGCTTGAAAATACTTGGATTAATCAAAGGATTGTCATTGCCAATTATGTTCATCTACATATTAACATTTTGTAAACTTGTTTATCTTTTTTATCAAAACTAGATGGTTAAACTATTTCAAATCACAATGTTTCCAAATGTTAAACTGTTAGATATCATTGTATTTTTGAAAAACATAATGATATATTCAACAAAAAACTATCGTATTATAGATGATCTTGTTATGAATCAAACAGTTGGAGAGTCGACAAACTAACTTGGCTGTGAAAGGAATCTACGTTTGATTCATCTATGTATTACAGCCAAGTTATTTTCTCTTCTCGTCTACCGTTTTGTTGAGGGTTTTTGTTATTTAATTAGTTTCTAGTTTTGTAATATGAACTGAGAGAAGTTAAAGTTTTCAATTCAATTGAATCTTAGGTGTGAGTGTGTGTGTGTGGGTGTGAGTGTGCATATGTCTATATGTATTCATGCCTATATGGACGATTGGCTTCCAAGATGTCAAAACTCCAGTCTGAAGCAAACTGGGGTGGGACATCTTGGAACCTAACCGACAAAACATATTTATTATGCCTCGTTATTTTTTTGTTTGTTTCATATCAATGCACCTTTTGTTTTCTGTAATAGGAACTAAGTGAAATAAAGGAAATAAAGGAAATTGATTGTTAGAGGAAATCCCTATGGTTTTAATCTCTGGTTGCATGACCCAGTGGTGAAGGTGAATGACTTGTGTCACGAGGCTCCCACATTCAATTCTTCTCAGCAGCATTGGGAGTTTTTGTGGGAGTGTCCTTGGGCAAGACACTGCAGAGCTCTGCAGTGCACTGTTTACATGGTGTTAAACCTGATATAAACAACACAATAAACTCAGGATACGTATGTACTGTTTACATGGTGTTAAATCTGATATAAACAACACGATAATCTCAGGATACATATGTACTATTTACATGGTGTTAAATCGGATATAAACAACAGGATAATCTCAGGATACATATGTACTGTTTACATGGTGTTAAATCTGATATAAACTACAAGATAATCTCAGGATACGTATGTACTGTTTACATGGTGTTAAATCTGATATAAACAACACAATAAACTCAGGATACGTATGTACTGTTTACATGGTGTTAAATCTGATATAAACAACACGATAATCTCAGGATACATATGTACTGTTTACATGATGTTAAATCGGATATAAACAACACGATAATCTCAGGATACATATGTACTGTTTACATGGTGTTAAATCTGATATAAACTACAAGGTAATCTCAGGATACGTATGTACTGTTTACATGGTGTTAAACCTGATATAGACAACAAGATAATCTCAGGATACATATGTACTGTTTACATGGTGTTAAATCTGATATAAACAACACGATAAACTCAGGATACATATGTACTGTTTACATGGTGTTAAACCTGATATAAACTACAAGATAATCTCAGGATACATATGTACTGTTTACATGGTGTTAAACCTGATATAGACAACACGATAATCTCAGGATACATATGTACTGTTTACATGGTGTTAAATCTGATATAAACAACACGATAAACTCAGGATACATATGTACTGTTTACATGGTGTTAAACCTGATATAGACAACACGATAATCTCAGGATACATATGTACTGTTTACATGGTGTTAAATCTGATATAAACTACAAGATAATCTCAGGATACATATGTACTGTTTACATGGTGTTAAACCTGATATAGACAACACGATAATCTCAGGATACATATGTACTGTTTACATGGTGTTAAATCTGATATAAACGACACAATAATCTCAGGATACGTATGTACTGTTTACATGGTGTTTAACCTGATATAAACAACACGATAATCTCAGGATATGTATGTACTGTTTACATGGTGGTTAACTTGATATAAACAACACGATAATCTCAGGATACGTATGTACTGTTAACATGGTGTTAAATCTGATATAAACAACACAATAATCTCAGGATACATATGTACTGTTTACATGGTGTTAAATCTGATATAAACAACAAGATAATCTCAGGATACGTATGTACTGCTTACATGGTGTTAAATCTGATATAAACAACAAGATAATTTCAGGATACTTGTGTACTGTTGACAGTGTTAAACCTGATATAAACAACACAATAATCTCAGGATATGTATGTACTGTTAACATGGTGTTAAATCTGATATAAACAACACGATAATCTCAGGATACGTATGTACTGTTAACATGGTGTTAAATCTGATATCAACAACAAGATAATCTATAAGTATGTACTGTTTACATGGTGTTAAACCTGATATAAACAACAAAATAATCTCAGGATATGTATGTACTGTTAACATGGTGTTAAATCTGATATAAACAACAAGATAATCTATAAGTATGTACTGTTTACATGGTGTTAAACCTGATATAAACAACAAAATAATCTCAGGATATGTATGTACTGTTAACATGGTGTTAAATCTGATAAAAACAACACGATAATCTCAGGATACGTATGTACTGTTGACACAGTGTTAAACCTGATATAAACAACCAAATAATCTCAGGAAATTTGTTATTAACAGCTCATGAGGATGACTATGATGTTGATGATAAGGATGCTCAGTTAATGCCACCTCCTTCCTGGCTTCCAACAAAACCCAGAGATGATGGTTAGTAAATACTCATAAACAATTGTGAAATGCGTTTCGTTTTTTGAGTGCAAGACTTTAATAAGTCCATCACATTTGTGAAGGAATTACTATAGGCTTGCACTGAATCCTCGATATATATTTTGATCAACATTTCCTTAATTCAATATTTTGTTGTTGACATTTATTGAATGATAAATCTAGATACCTGACTTTTAATGCATATGCAGCAGAAAACCTTTTTCGTAGCTCGAACATATTTAACAGGAAAATTGTAAGTTGTTTTATGTCCTTCTTTTCATTTGGAGACCTGATAGTATGAAATGATGTTATCCCGAACACTTCAAAGTAAATATATTACTATGATTATCAGTCTCAAATGTATTAAAGAAAATGGGTTTGACACGGATTCAGGTAGATACTAATTTTTCTTCAATTTGTTTCAGGTCAGACTGGTATTGATAACCGCGATTCTACCGAATTGTCCGAGCAGAAAAGAGTCGAACTCAACACTCCTCTCGCTGCAATGCTCCCCCCTGAATTGAAGCGTGTGGATGTGACGACTTTGTTTCCGGAATTCAGAAAAGATAAAGTATGATAAATCTCATCATTTTTCGTGTGCTGATAATCAGATCAAATATCATGTTAGTTGTTGATGTATCTTCATCACTGATGAGATTGCCAAGCCTCTTGACATAATGTTAATGTCCTTAATCATTTATTAGTATCTGTTTAAAAGCAAATTTAAAGGCATATGAAATCCAGTAGTCTCTTGACTAACGGAATGCTGATGATTCTACCAGGCTTGACCTGCCCTTATTGGGTATTCTTCCATAATAAGGAGTTGGGTAACGCAGTATAACCAAAATTTTGTTGACGCGATGTAAAACCCATATGAAAAGAAACTGAAACCCAATGCCAAATGACTAATGGGAACGTCACAGGTCATAGACAAGGAATGATGGTTGGTTAGAATGTTGGGTAATTTTCTAAAAATAGGTGTGTCACCTGTTTTCCAAAACCTTGAATTTCTGCTTAATTTAGATAGGGAAAGATACTCAGAGTAGCAAACAGTTTAAATCACAGGCCAGCCCCAATTTACTTGCTGGCTGGCCTGGATCTAACCTGTTTGCAAGCCTTAGGTCGGTTCCAGTACTAAAAGGGTTAAGGTAACACGTGTGATTAGGAGATAAGGTTTTACAACTAACTCATATAACCCAGAGTTTAGTTTAAACCTATATATTTTACTTTGATTGTGAATCAAGTTTCTTCAATCCTTTGGTGATTGTTGGTCATATTTGAACATACCTAGTCTGTACAATTATCCAAATATTTCAAACATTCTGTTGGTCCTCTGTGCCCTAGTAGTGAAAGTCTTTAACTTGAAATCACCAAGCCATTCTCCTAATGGATTCAAATCATGTTTCATGTAGATTTTAATTCCCATTAGAGGTAGTCTACGGGCTGACAAATTAATACAAATGTTTCTTCTTAATTAACCGACTGTTATGGGTAATTAAGTTTGGGGTCACATTCCAAGATGCGTGTTGATAGAGAATAGATGGTTGGTGTCGTGAATCGGAAATGTTATCGGGCAAGGCGTAGGAATATTATCCGGTGAGCCGAAGGCGAAACGGATAATATTCCGATGCCGAGCCCGATAACTTTTCCTATTCAAAGACACCAACCATCTATTCTATTTATCCTGTTACCTTCATGGATTATTATTAACAAACAAACTGAAAACAAAATACAAAATAAAGGAAACAAAAGACAGAAAACAAGTAGAGAATGATGCACACATGACGTCATATGCCATGACGTATATATGACGTCATTATTTCGCACGTGAATGTGTGATATATGGTTAGTGCCGGATATCACAAATGTTATACGGCACCCTGTTATCGGTCCGTTCATTGCGCTGGTGACAGGATAAATCTAAAATAGAACAGGATGGAGTGTACAATGTCTTTCTAAAGCTGTTTTACATGTAAATGTACTATGCTGTTTATTGTCTTAGTTGTCGAAGATCCAATGTAAGTAAAAGAGGTTAACTAGTTTTGTAGTTTTGTGTTTTATTTTCATTTCCTTTTGCTCCTTCATTATGAGCTAGGCATCAAAATATAATTGAAAGATTGTTGACACAGTTTTAAACCCCATAAAACAAACTTTCTATTGTAGGTGCTGAGATTTTCAAGGCTCTTCAAGCCTGTTCACATGCCACATATTTGGAGGAAGAAGAAAAAGAAGAAGCCAGAAGAACAAGAAAAAGAAGAAAACAAGGAGGAGAAAAAACCAACAGACGAAGGTAAATTGATTGCTCATCAATAAGACTTATTATTGTGCAGCACTGGTCAGAAATTACAGGAGCAGTGATAGGATCTCTGAGTGCCTTGATTTAATTGACGTACTGGTGTTGTTGTTTTTCTAATTGTAATTAAGTTATGTCAACAGGTTTATTGAGATTCACTAGTACTTGGCTAGGGTTTTGAAGTTTCTTACAAAAGGATACTCCTAGGAATCCAGTGGCACAGGTGGGGATCTTACCCAGGACCAAACGATTACCAGTCACCGCTATGGCCATGCTGGACCCCGAAATGAAAGTAATTTTCTGTTTGTTGTAGGAGAAAAGAAAGAGCCAGAAGATGAGAAAAAAGCACCAGAAACTAAGCCTAAGGAAGAAGCAGACACGACTGAAACTACCTCAAATGAAAAAGAAAAATCTGATGAAACTTCCACCACAACGCCTGCAACTCCCGACGTCGAAATCAAAGTTGAGCATGCAGACGAGAATGGTGTTGCGCCTGGTTCCCCAATCAGCTCACAGGACAGTGGAATGGGTGAGGATCAGCAGGGAACCGATGTTGATGAGGATGAGGAATTGGACCTGGGAGAGTATTTCGGTACCCGGATCAAGCTGGATATGGGGAGGCCGCCAAAACCTGGAGAGATTGCCTTAGACTATGAGGTAACTAACTGTATCAATGATTGCTTAATTGCCTTTGTTTGTTTGGGGAAGCTGGTGCAATATTAAACCTCATATTGGAATGAAAGATTGATCCATGAAATGACTAAAAACTTGACGATACTGCATTAATCCACATAAACATGTGCTTTTTTCCAAATTTGAAACAACTGCAAAAGACATTTGTTAAATACAAAAGATAATATTCTCTTAGAGATATTGGGTAAAAACCACCTTGATAAAAGGTGTTATTGTTTGACTCAAGCAATATTACTCAAGCAATATATCTTTTTGTCAAAAGGGTTTCTAATTTTGTCTGACGCTGGTGCAGAAAATCAAGAATCTCAAGATTTCTATGTCAAAGGAAATGTGTATTTCACCATAGAATATCAAGCCAGCTCAAACATGTTATTTCAAATTGAAATTTATTTGTATCCTATTAGCTTAACCTTATATCTTCCTCATGTGTAATCACACACAGATGAAGGATACTGGATTAACATACAATCTGAGGCATGAAATATAATGATACTTTTTTAAATGATTTCAGAATCAGACAAGTATTTTATATAGTATATTATATATATCGAAAGCCCTTTACCTCATTTTACCTTATAAAGGAGGTATATTGGCATAACAATCTTTTCTATCCATTCCCTTCCAGGAGAGGCTTAAGAACAGTGACCTTGACCCTGCAGCTAATGGTGAGAAGAACCTTGATGGTAGCGTCAAAGAGCGGGATTTGGACGTGGCACCGTGGCGGTACGGACCTGCCCAATACTGGTATGACATGCTGGGCGTCGATCCGAAAGGGGAGGGCTTTAACTATGGGCTCCCTGTGAAGGAGGAGGTTAACAGGGAGGAGGCAGAAGTGGTATGTATGGCTTGGTTGTTTTGTTTGTTTGATTTGATTTGTTTTACATCAATTGTGAAGGATACTTATTTAAACCTTTATCAAACACCAAATTGTTCTACTTTCCAAAATTGAAAGAGTTTGCAGATGACATTTCAAAATGTGAAGTAATTGAAAAATAATCTTCTGATAGGGCAGAAAAAAATGTTGGAAAACGAGAAATTGCTCGTTTTGAGCAATTTCTCCTTTTCCCACAATGTTTTCCAGAGTGGTCTGCAACAAACTGGTCAAATGTTGTTCTTATTTGGTAATGGGTTAAGCCTGAGGGCTGATTTGTGGGTTAGTTCCCGGCAATTCTCACCTTGCCTAACAGGGATTTGAACCCGGTACCTTTGGTACTAGAGGCCAATGCTCTACCACTGCACCACTGATGCCCACATTGCCTTAGATGAACCTTCCTCTTGTCTGAAGGTATCAGGAGATTCTTTTCAATGGGAGTAAGGAATTAATTAGATATTGATACATAATATTTATGGGAAGCAAAGTGCATGAGTTAAAACATGAGAATAAAATTGAAATTTGCATAGCAAAAATGATTGATTCTTCTTTTTAACATTTTTTTTTTAAAAACAAAATATTGTAAGACTTGCATTGTTGGCTAACAAATCTGAGAAGTCAAAACATTATAGTATTATGTCTTTTTTTCATATATGAAAATATAAACAAATTGGTTTTAGATCATGTCAACTAACAGTAGACAATTCAGCATTTTGGTCCGACCCTGCAAAAATAAAGTTGAAAAAAAAGAAAGAAAAAAAAGATCTGTGACTTCTATATTTATTATAAATACGATGGATGTTATTGGAATAAAAAGATAAGTACCTTGTTTAATCATTTATCAAACCAATCAACACCTATACTTGTGACAAAGTTTTCTATCATTGAAATCCAGTTCATTCAACTCAATACCATTCCCTTATCGTATTTTTTCCATTTTTTATAGAAACAGGAACCAGTTATTACGGTTAAACAGGAACCTTCCTCTGACATCGACGATGATGGTTTTCCTGACGACGCCTTTCTTATGGTTACCCAGCAACAGTGGGAGGATGAGATCATTTGGAGCGGGGAGGAGGCGCGCCAGCGAGTCATGCAGTCCCAGAAAACAAGGGCCCTGGCCGCAGGCTGGATACCCAGCACCAACCACAGAACTGCTACCCAGTTTATACAGCAAAGTATGCTTTTTGTTTCGTTCTTTTTATCAGAATCTTGATTTGAATACGGAATGTCATTTGGTCAATGAAGCTTTGTTGAATTTTTTTGTTTTTCATTTTGATCTCTGATTTACGCTATTTCGGTTGTTCTTAGTATGCTTCAAGTCGAGGCCGGAGCTATTCGGATACATGCAAACTATTCACACCCCAACTGATGAATACCAAAAACGATTGAAGAAATTCAATGAACCAATGCATTTCATAATGGCACATTATGGGTATTGTACAGTCTATCTTGTGTTAAGCAGCCACCCTTTTAAGCAGCCAACCTGTCTTAAACAACCACTACAGAAAGTCCCATTGTTAGATTTATAGAGTACTTCAATTTGTGATAAGCAGCCAACCTGTCTTAAACAGCCAATTTACTCTGTCCCATAGGCTGGCCTCTTAACACAAGTTTGACTGTACCTTAAAACCAGGGAAAAGATGATGACAATGTGAATGCTATTTCAGATCAACAGCTTGCCCAGATGCGGATGAGTCAGAACAACGCCGCAATGGCGAGGTCCATGTCCAGTCAGTTTGGAGGAAAAGGTAGGCAGCCGATGTTTTAGTTTTGAAGGTCAGGAAAAGAGGGCTAAAAAGAGGTGTTGCATGTACTGTTTTAGGACATTTGATGTAAAACTTTTCTTTAGGTACTCAGAATAATGAATTCATAGAGATGATTATAATGGTTGCTTACAGTATAGGGTAAGAGCAAAACCTTTCTTACCTAGAACATAGCTATTCCTATAGACATATTTAGAGAGAACAGAATTGGAATTTACATGATACAGTCAAGAATAGGTTTACAGCCTACTATCATTACTACATCGGATATCCTGATTTTCTCGATATGTCGAGGTAAGCTCAATGTTCCAACTTTTTTCCTTCTTCATCAATATAAAAAATCATCGCATATCTCAATTACCGTTATCTCGATTAATCGCATATCTCGAGGTAAAAATCTGTCCTGAGTCCCGATTTCACATGTAATTACAGTGGTTTATCTCGAAGTGTGAATCATTCCCCGCATCTCGGCCAAAGGTGTGAATTTCTTTTTTAGACTACCTTGATGCTCCCACTAATGTGTGGTAGATAATTGGTATGTTAGTCGCGTCAATATCGCCAGGTGCCTCGTTATCCATTCCACACTTGAGAAGGGCATGTGACTTTAACTTAAACTGCAATAATAACACAGCCCTTAGAATAGAAGTTGTAACTGCCTCATTGTTCTCGGACACGGTATTTGAACTCGCCAGTACAATTGTAAACTCTACTTGATAGAGTTTTTCCATTCCATCAATCGTTTTTGATTGGATGTAGCTTCTCTGTTGGATATTGGGCGGGGCTAAGAACTCCATAATTTGAACATTTGTGAAAAAACGAGCTAATGCAAACTAAATACGGATTTGAAGGTGTATTATAACTCTCAAATTTGAATTTTAGAGCAAATTGATGATTCAGATGTAATGAGAGTGTAATTCACATGGTTTATGGGAAAGTTGATTTTGCACCGACAAGTTATGAGTGTGGAATCGTATCATGTTTGGCCAATCTACATATACCTTTCAAACTGCAATAATGTACGTGTTCTTCTGGGTTTTTTTTCAACAAAGAATCCAAAGAAATGCACATTTCATCTCACACGTAATGTATATGCCGTTGTGAGTGTAATGCAACATGACGGTGACAGCTTTAGTAGTTAGAATTTTAACACAAGTTTTTTTTTTGTGCAAACGCCTTATCGGATATCTCAAGCTCTTGTGATCTCGATATTTTTCCTTGTTCCCGGCGACTTCGAGATAATAAGAGTAGACTGTATATGTTTTTTAGGACCCTATCATAATTTGGGAATGATGTTTCCTTAGTCACTGTGAGGGATGATAAGTTGGTTACAAGTTTCCATTGCAACTGATCAAGCCAGCAGTCTTTTTGAGCAGTAAAGGTTAACTGTGAATGAATGAGCTATGTAACTATGAGTATTTGTGAACAGTCAAGGTTGATTATGACCAAATCCTTGTAGAGTAGTCGTACAATATTTTTCACCCGTACATATGATGCTAATGCCTATCAATGAACCAAGAAAAGTCTATGCACACCTGTATAATATATTGCTCAAGAATATGGAAAAATTTGGTTATTGTAAAATGAAATATCCAATAAAATGCATAATTTCCTTTTCCTTTTAGTATTAATAGTAACCCTATACCAAACAATAAATTTTTGACTGTCTCAAATTGAAAGAGTTTGCAGACGACATTTCAAAATATGATGAAATTGGAAGACAATCTCGTGATGAGCAATTTTTCCTTTTCCCACAATGCTTTCCATAGTCGTCTGTAACACAGTGGTTAAATGTGGTTATTGTTTGGTAATGGGTTAAACCATTTTCCCTCTATTTTATCAAGAGATCCCGATGGCGAGCTCTGATCCAAAAGACAACACATGGTACTCTATCTTTCCTATTGAAAATCAGGATCTTGTATACGGAAACTGGGAAGATGATATTATATGGGATGCGGAGGTAAGTTAAGAAGCGTTTACTGTAATGTATGACGACAAAGATATGAGGGGCGTCCCTATACCTCTGTTTACAAATAGAATTTATTGAGTACCTTGACTGAACTCATTTGATATTCTAATTTATTTGATGCTTACTCACAAAAATACTTAAAAATATCCATGAAAGAAATCCTTATATCTAACAGCTAAAAAATAATTATTAAAGTTTAAACATCATTACATAATATTCAATATTTAAAAAATATAGCAATTATGTTGACTAAACCAATGCTAGATACAAGATGAATTTGAATTTGCTGAATTGAGTTTGTAATCTTTGCCTATTCCAAATATGTTAAGTTGCTCGATTGTAACACACTCAGTACAGGTTGAAGGTTTTTAATCCAGCTTGTTTTATTTACAGACTATGGAACGAATCCCCTCCCCAAAGATTATGTCCATTGATCCGAATGATGAGAACATCATCATGGAAATACCCGATGATATAGACCCAGACGCCCCGGCACAACCTGCAAGCAAAAAGGAGAAGGTGGGTGGAGCTTTATTAAAACAAGTTCAAATCTTCGCAATCATTATTTTTTTTTTATCTTATAGGACTATGTGGATTGTTTCAATCATTTTTTTCATTTATATATATATTTGGATGCAAGGCTCGTCATGGATGGAGTAAGACCCCCCAGAGCCCCAACCTAGTACTGGTGAATCCATTAATGGTGTAACATAACTGAAGTATTATTGACATGGTATTAAACCCAATATGAGCAAATGACTTTCTTTGAAAATCAAATTTTAAACCCATATGCTGCAAGTTGTTTAGAATAGAGACAGCATTAAATCCTGATTGACTGGACTATGTTCTATTTGATACAGGCTGAAGTGAAGAAATCAAGGATACTCCTGGGTAAAGCGGGGATTATTAAGGAAGAAGAGGAAGAAGATGAGGTAAGAAAACCATCAGTTGATAAGTTAATCTGTCACCCTTAAAGTTAGCCAATCATGCTGCAATTTAAAGTTGTAAATATAGGAGGCAACAGCTAATAAAAAAGTTTGAAAAAGCCCAATCTGATTTCCAAACTTGGACGAAATTACTGTAAAAAAGGTAGTAATTGCTTGTTACACATGTTTTCTTTTTTTTGCCACAATGAATTCTTAAACATTCCACTGAACAAGAGGCACTAGGTTATTGATTCTATATGCTCCTTTTATGTAACAATTTTTATTTTCCTTTTGATGATCACTTTATTGTAAACCCTTTTCAATGTTTTATCTGGTGCCATGCTTATCAAGTAAAAAAGATATTTATCTTATCACTTCTGTTATAGATGTATATGGTAACTTTGAAAAACTGATAAAGGGAATCTTGTTTCTTTTCTCTTAAACTTTTTAAGATAAGAACATCTTCGCATTCTTTGAGAATTTAAACATGTCGATATAATCTTCAACGAATGCCGAGAAATGAACGGATATGCCAAATTTGTAATAATGGAGACGTTGCAGATGAATATCATTTTGTTTTGAAATGTCCACAGTATATCTCTATAAGAAAGAAATACATAAATGAGTTTTATTTTAAAAGACAAAGCATGTTTAAATTCATACAACTATTAAAATCATGCGATAAAAGTTTGGCAATATATCTTAAATTTTGCTTTTATAGAAAGAATAACTTTCACACATAATATAACCTAATTGTTTATGTAGTTCATCCACATTGAAATGGAAGTAATTATTTAAAATGTATGTAATTGTTTTTTTGATAATTGACCTGTATATATTGTATGTTTATTTTGTTTGTATTGTAAAAATGACTATACACATGTGTGGTGGTCAAATAAAAGATATCTATTTATCTATCTATCTATCTTAATCCCTTCTGCTTTCATGGGACAATCCTTGTTAAGTACTCTGGGATCCGTAAGCAATGTTATTGAAAATTGTTGATATAGCAATAAACACTCATACCAAGTTAACTCTTTTATCATTTCAGCAGGAACAACAGCAAACTAATTCTAACTCGGATCCGTTCAATCTGTCAAACGACGAATTCTACAATCCCAAACTGCTTGATACTGCACTTAGACCCAATATAGGTGTCAGTCTAATACAGGTAATTTTTTAATGTTTTTTTTGTGACATTTTACCTTATTAGTTGTTTTGGGGCCTTACATTTTCCTCCATATGGCACTTTGCAACAACAAAAAAACACCAAGCAAAACATTTATTTTTTTTAAGATTTGGAAGACCAATTTCTATAATTCTCTCCTAATTTCTAAGTTAATCAAAAGTTTGCACATGATCTATTGTCATTTGTAACAGATACTATTCAAATGTCATTAGGTAGTTAAAACATGTTTATTTAGTGTTTGAGTTGAAGTAATGATAAAACTTTACGTTTAAACCTATTTGCTAATTCTCCTTTTCCTCATGGACTCTCCTTCCCTGATTTTCAGCATTCAACGCCGGGTGTGGAGTTACAGCAGCCATTTTTCCCCACCTTCATGAGTGAGACCAAGTTGAGGACCTTTCACAGAAACCCGCTGAAGAAGTATTCTCACGGAGCTATTGCTACTCCAGGCCCTCACCCTGTGGAACCCCTGCTTAAAGTGATTAAGAGGAAAGCAAGGGTAAGTATGGATATGTGGATGGTTAAGTCTGCCTAGTGCCACCCTTTAGATGTACAGAGCAGGGACTTTTAGCGCGCGCTGGGATTCTTGACCCTGGGGGAGTGATGTTTGGCATAATAGCCGGTATCTCCTTCCCTTGTCAATTTCTTTTTAAATACACATCACAAAGTAGCAAGTTCATAGCTGCATTTTTGAACTAAAAACAACAAAATACTGTTTTTAAAGCAAATCAAATGTACTTAACAATGTCAAAATCAAATAGGCTGCTTGTGGTACAAATTTAAAGGGCTGTGGACAAACCTTTAGCACAGTAGATGTGCTGGGGAAGTGCTTATTTTGAAATGCAGGCGCTTCAGCGATTAATATGCCTGGGGAAGACCCTGCAGAGGTAGTGTTCAGATTGTATATAAATGAATTCCCTCTGTTTTACCTGTCTCGACCAAACCTTATGGACAGTTATTCTTTGAAGACCTGCGTATCGCAATATGACTGAAAATGATTGTTGATGTGGTTTTTAATCCCAATAGCAGAAAGTGGTGCAGATAGCCAGACAATTGTATGGGTTATTTCAAAAGCTTTTCTGTAAAGTGTTTATCATGAATTCTTATTATCATCTCCTTGTTTAGAGAATTGAAAAAAGAAGTAACTTCCTGCATGTCCAGTGACAAACAATCTGACTTGTAATGAGAAACCATCCTTAAATAAAGCCTGGATAGATGCTTAGTTATGTTTTCATGTGATTGCAGGCTGCAGGTCATGTTACTGAGCTCTTATAGCAGCAATCTAAATGACTAGCACCCTACTTTGAATAGTCACTTATTGTACAATACATTATGTACCTATCTCTGGATGGTCTCTAAATTCAAGATGATGAGGCTGTTGTCTTGCATTCTATGAATTTGATTGCACAAATTGATTTAGATTTTAAATTCTTGATTTGGTTGTAACACAGATTGATTCACCTATTGATTTGTTTAATTCATTGTTAAAGGTCCCTGTTCACAGATGAGAACATTTTAAATTCGAAGTAAAATAATGTTCAAACAATGCAATTTTTGAATTAATCTATAATATATCTATTGAAAGCATGATTAATTCAGGTAGCGGCAATAGAATAAGTATTTACAGTTTGTATGCGGTAAATCTCAAAACCATTGCAACACTTTTGGATCGAATTACATATAAATTTACTGAATGAGGGCTCTATAGACTTATGTAAGAACTTATTTTACTTTCAATGGCTATTTGTCAGTGCATATCAAACAACAGCACAACTGTTGTACAGTTTAAGAAACTATATTTTAACTTTAAGATAGCCTCACATCTGTGAACAAGCAGCTTTAACCCTTTACCAAACAACACATTTTCTACCATCCTAAATTAAAAATGGTTTGCAGACAACATTTCAAAATGTGATGGAACTGAAAAATAATCTTCTGATAGGGCAGAAAACATTGTGGGGAATGGAGAAATTGCTTGTTAAGAGCAATTTCTTCTTTTCCCACAATGTTTACTAAAGTCGTCTGCAACAAACTGGTCAAATGTCGTTCTTGTTTTATGGGTGGAAGTGTTCAGGATTATTCCTGAATTTCAGGACTTTTTGTCCTTATATGCTATAGCAAACATGCCTTTTCAACTTTCACCCATGTTGTTTGGTAATTGGTTAAGCAGTTGTTTAATTTCTATTTGACTATGATTTCCAATTGGAAGATCAGTGTTGATTTATGTTGCTTCAGCAAAGAGAGCAGGAGAGACAGACGTACGGAGGCGGAGAGATGTTCTTCATGCGAACACCCCAGGACCTCTCGGGAATGGATGGGGAGTTGATTCTCTGTGAATACATGGAGGAGTACCCTCCCTTGTTAATGCAAATCGGTATGGCAACAAAACTGAAGAACTACTACAAACGGGTAAGGGCTTGGTAATGATTATTCACAGATTAAACCTTTCCCAAACAATTTTTTTCGACTGTCCCAAATTGAAAGAGTTTGCAGATGACATTTCAAAATGTGATGAAATTGGTAAAGTGGTCAAATGTCCTTATTGTTTGGGAAAGGGTTAACTCTTCTGTGATAAAATAACATGATTTTTACAGGTCCTCTGAATGGAATTTGAAAATTATTATTAGATAGAGAAGAAATTCATGTTACGGAATTCTGAAAACTGTTATTGGAAAGAGAAAAAAATTTATATTCCAAGTTCTTTTAATTGGATTAGAGGAAAATTTATAGATTCTATTAGGAGATATGTACCTGTTTTGTTAAAGTGGTTTCCAAAGAATTCTGAAGTAAGTTTCAGATACTTAAAGTGAGACTATGGATTAAGGGGTTAAAGCAGACAGATTTTTTTTTTGAATTTCTTAATGTTCGAAGAAATGTTTGTTAATGAAAATAATCTTCTGATAGAGCAGAAAACATTGTGGGAAAAGGAAAAATTGCTCGTTACGAGCAATTTCTCCTTTTCCCACAATGTTTTCTAACGCCGTCTGCAACAAAGTGGTCAAATGTCGTTATTGTTTAGGAAAGGGTTAAGTTGTTCTGTGAAAAGTCTACACAACTTGTTAGCTCAGTCGGTAGCATGTCCAACTCAGATTCCATTGGTCCTGAGGTCGAGACCCAACTAATTTTCTTTCAGACATTTAATAAAGAAAGTGTGACATGATATATATCTCTCACCACCAATCAAGTATGTTCATGTTGGAAAGCATTACTCTTTGGGAAGAACATGATATATATGTATGTACTAGTGAGGAAACACTAGCAGCATGGATAGATTGGCTGACTGTTGAGATTGAAATAGTGTTGGAAAGTTGTAATACCCTGATCCAACCAAACAATCAACTCAGTTATTTGTTAATATATCTTCCTGCAGAAACCTGGTAAAGACAGTAACCCGCCACAGTTTAAGTACGGGGAGTTATCATACGCACACACATCTCCATTCCTTGGTTCCCTTTCACCGGGCCAATCCATTCAAGCATTGGAGAACAACATGTTCAGGGCACCGATATACGAGCACAATATGCAGGGAACCGACTTTCTCATTATACGAACCAGGAACAAGTAAGTTAATATTTTGTACTTCTATCAAAAATATTGATACAACTTTATGTACATGGTAAACTCAATAAGCTTGTATTTTTTTCTCTGAGTTTTAACGATACGATGGTTTGTTAAAATATGATCAATTATGGGTAGTTAAAGGCCTAGTCTTTGGAATGTCTGGTATCTTATCTCCCACTGGGCACCCTACAGGGCAACAATACAGTTCCACAGCATGGAGCAAATTTCCTGTATATTACTTGATAAGGAATGGGGCATTTCAGTGGTCAGATTACGTAATACCCCAACCCTTCGGTTTCTCATAATGTAGAAAATTGATAAGAAATAAGTGTTTGGATATAGTTTTCTTTATCCAAAACAATGATTTACATAATTAGTAGATTTCTCTTGATAAACTGATAAGAAATATGAACAAAATAATGAGTTAGTTATTCAATGAATTAGCACTTGTTATAATCATAAAATGGATGATGATGATGATAATGATAATGATGATATACTATGAAGATGATGATATACTACAGAGGAACTAAAATATTCCCTGCTGCAAGTCATTCTTATATAAATTTATCTATATATAAGGTGCAAATTTAAAAAAAAATCCCCTAATCGTCTAAGAAAAAACATCCAAAATTCAAAAAATATATTAATAATATAATAAAAAAAATGTCATTCTGCTTAGGTTTTCATAATGTGGAATATTGAATAGAAATAAGTGTTTAATTCTTGATTTCTTTATTCAAAACAATGATTTATAAGATAAGTAAATTTTTCTTAATAAACTATTAAGAAACATGAAGAAAATAATTAGTTAGTTATTCAATAAATTAGCACTTGTTATAAATATAACATTGATGATGATGATAATAATAAAGATAACAATAATGATGATGGTGATGATGATGATGAGTATGATATACTACAGAGGAACTTAAACCATTCTGTAAGCCATAATTACATATATTGATCTTTATATAAGGCACCAATTTCTAAAAAAAAAAAGATAATCCCCTACGAAACAAACCTTTCTAACTTCAAAAAATAAATATTTAAAGCCTAATTTTTATTTATTATCAATTTTGTTGCTTAAATGTCCTCTATAAAATAATTGGTCAAAAGAAACCTTTCAGTTTGACACAGTGCTATACATGGTGTGACGTAATCCCCATTAATTATCACAGCTGGTCATCACCCCGGGTGGGCATCTGGTTATTGGTTTTGGGGGGGGGTCACTTAAAGAAGGACTAAACTAGGCCTTTAAGTGAGAGAGGTTCTGCGTGGCCAAGTGGTTAAGGTGGCTGTCGTTGAACCCAGGGGTCCAGGGTTCGAGCCTCATCTGTACCTCTGGCTTAGTGGGGATGTCCTTTAGCAAGACACTTAAGGGCCTTAGGTTAGTATTGGTGAATTTAGGAAAGCTTAAAGTTAACTGAAAAAATTTTAATGTGTCGTTAAAACCCATAAAACCAAACAAGTTGAGGGTTCCACGCAAGACTATAGTAAGTGCTTCATAAACATGAAGCACTTACTATAGTATTGCATTAAACCATCGAAATAATTATGCCAGATGTCTTCCATTCATTATGGACTTAACACCGTTATATAACTAATAGAATAAAAACACAAATTATTGGCTCAATTAAACCAAACTAAAAGCACATACCATTTGTTTCAGTTTCTTCATACGAGAGGTGGAGAATATTTACACTGTTGGTCAGGAATGCCCACTCTATGAGGTTCCGGGACCAAACTCGAAAAGGGCGAACAACTTTATAAGGGACTTTCTACAGGTATTTATTGCGATTTTTAACTTTTATAAGGGGCTCTAATTATAAAGGATTTTCTGCTTGTTAACTTTCTAATTGTGCGCTAATTGATTCTAATGAGTGCGCTCGTTTATCGTATAATAAAGTGGATGGTTAAGCTTCAGATATGCAAATTCAACTGGAACCCCCCCCCTTTATAAAAGCCTGATAACAGTATTGTCTTTTGAGATAACAAAGATTCACCTCTCATGAAGAATTGGCATTAGATCCATTAGCCATGCAGTAGGGAAGTTGTCTTGTTTGATGTTTTATTAAACTCTCCTCATTCATTCTGAACTAAATGTCAAATCTGAAAGATCATGGTTTATCCTTCCAGTAGTCTTGAAAACCATGTCTAATGAGAAGAAATTTCTTTAAATGAGGTGTTTCTTTTCCCACAATATTTTCAAACCCATCTGCAGCAGGCCGAGAAAATGATAAAGAGATAAGAACAAGTGAAAAGTATGATTAATATGATTCAGTTGCATATGATCTGTTTTCCTTGTTTAATTGATTAACCCTTTCCCAAACAATAACGACATTTTGTTGCAGACGACTTTAGAAAACATTGTGGGAAAAGGAGAAATTGCTCATAATGAGCAATTTTTCCTTTTCCCACAATGTTTTCTGCCCTATCAGACAATTATTTTCCAATTTCACCACATTTTGAAATGTCGTCTGCAAACCCTTTCAATTTGGGACAGTCTAAAAATTGTTGTTTGGGAAAGGGTTAATAAAAGATGGTGGTACAAATATAGAATTGTTCATTTAAGTAGAATTTTCTTCAACCTTTTATACCATACTACCTCACTTTGATGTTTCTGTTGGAAAAGTGTATAGAAACTGCTGTCACAAAATGATAAATTGCTTATGATGAGCAATTTATCCTTTTGTCACAGTAGTTTCCTACCAATATCTTTAAAAGACTGTTTTTGTGTCATGTTGTTACCTAAAATTTCAAACAGACACAAGTCCCAATTGGTGCAATGGATGATCACTGATTCTGTCACATTGTAGTCTCAACTGACCAGTAAATAATTCACAGTTTGAGTAAACAGATATCATGTTTAATCAATGAACTGTTTGGTAAACTTCTGAAAAACAAATGCAAATGGGATTTATTTTTGTAGCATTCATGGGACGTTTATGCAAATTAAGGAAGCTAAAGCATAGAGAACATGCATGTATATAAATAGACAGCGCAATTGATCAGTTGACAACAGCTGTTTTCACTGATCAGATATGGTTGTGTCTTTGAGAGGTTAAATTCCCTGATTCTTTACACTTTTAAAAGCTTCTATTCTAAAAACACCTCCATCAAACAAATGGGGTAGATATGTTGACTGAATCATTATGATATATTTAATATTCTTTTTTGCCATTTAGGTATTCATCTATCGTCTGTTTGCGAAAAGTAAAGACAATCCTCGGCGAATCAAGATGGACGACATTAAGAGGGCCTTCCCCTCCCACTCAGAGAGCAGTATCAGAAAGAGGCTGAAGCTTTGTGCGGATTTCAAAAGAACAGGTGAGTCTTTCTCTATCTATGCTGCTCCTATATAGCTTAGTCTGTAGCATGTTTGTTCTTGTAATGCAGGGATCCAGAGTTTGAGATTGGTTCAACTAATTTGTCTTTCAGTACTTTATGAAGTCAATGCATCATTTGTTATTCATTTCTCACAATGGATCAAATAGGTTCATGAAGGAAAACAGTCAGTGGCTTGGACACATTTTTGTTCAGCACTGGTGAGAAAATAGCAGGAGCATGAACAGGTGTGCTGGTTGCTGCAATATGACTAGATAATGTTGTAAAACCCAAATCAAACCAACCAACTTTCTCTATTTATCTGTTCTATTACAAGACAATTTCATTACTTGACATTTTAACCATAACTTTGAAATACTCTCAAAAGTATGATAAACCCAACCAACTTTCTCCATTTATCTTTCCTGTAATTGCACAATTTAATTAAAAGGCATTTAAAACACATAGTACCTGCAATGTTTTCTCAAGGAACATGTGTGAGACTTGAAGCCAAATCCCTGAATAACCCTTTGCTTTGGTAACCATTGTGACAAAAGAAGAAATATTTTATGAAGAACATATTTTCCTTAAGTCAAGGTGTTATCACATTATTTTCACTGGCATGGTGTTTTAAGTTGTGTTAAATGTGTAAGGGAATGTTTGTTGTAATTAATTAAAACTGAAATAACACAATATTTGAATTAATTAATCATTTTCATCGCTCTTGCTAATCATCTTTTAGAAATTGCAATACTTCTGTCACATAGTAGTAAACATAACTGACTTACACCCTGCATGGTTATGGGCTCATTCTTCATTTTTTGTATTCATGTAGATCACAATTTTTAACAGGTGGGGGAATCACATGACAAATGTTTACGATCTTATGTTCGAACAAGATGGCCACGCCCATGACGGAATATGTATTTTAGCTTTTTACCACCTATGTTTGCTAATAATAGCCACATTGTATACCCCCCCATGAGTTTGAGTTGACCATCAACTTTCTGGCTCAGATGGTATGTGAAAGCCCATGCTTAATTATGGCGATATGTCTAAAACTCTGCAAAGAAATTGCAGTCAAAGACAGACTGTTTTGGACATGCCAACCTGTCGATTGCGAGTAATCTGCAGAGTGTTAGACATAAAGCATTGGTTATCGTATACCACCAGAACCGGAAAGTTGACGGTCAACTCATGCAGGATGCAAAGTGTGGCTCATTGGCAAAAGTTTGTGAAAAAAAAGCAGAAATACCTGTGGCGCGGCCATCTTGTTAAGACATAATATCTTGGACATTGATTCCCCCCAAACCACGCCCCCAACCCCCAGCCTGTTTAAGTAGATATGTCACTCAATTGCCACACATGAAAAATCCTACAGAGTTTATGCTCGATAGTCATTGGTTGACCCTTCATTTTCTTTTTTCCATGAATATCACACTGTTTAACCACCTAGATATATTACTGTATTGTCACTCAGAAATAACATATCTAGTAGTATGAGTAGTGTAAACTGCATATTCTATGGTTATGGTCTCACCCCTGATAAATTATTTTCATTTGGTAAAGTATTATGACTTAAATACTGTTGAAAATGATGTTTAACCCAGAGCCATCCAACTAGTGAACCATCAGTTCTGTGGATGGGTTTTGGTTTGGGATCATCATTATTTTTTTGTCAAAGTTGGTGGTTTTCTATAGTTATATAAGACTTGGATCAGAATGTATTGCACATATCACACATATTTTTCACTCATATGGTGTTGGTTCATCTTTCGTTTTTACATTTTTCACTTTGTACAATTATGTTATAGTTTGGTCACTTAGTAATCCTAATAATGGGGGCCTCCGTGGCCTAGTGGTTAGAGTACAGAACTTGAAATCACATGGCCCCTCTCCGTGTGGGTTCAAATCCTGAGAGGGATATGGATTTTCATGAGAGGCAGTCTCCCGACTGACTTACGGAATGCCGATGGTTCTTCCCACCTTGACCAGCCCCTATGGGTAGTTGAGAATGGGGTCTTCCTCCATCATTAAGAGTCGGGCATCGCTACATAACTGAAATAATGTTGAAGTGATGTAAAACCCATATATATATATATATATAATCCTAATAATGACTTTCACATGCTCTTTGATTATATTAGATTGTTATTCCTTCACCCTATTCATGTGTTTAATTTGTCTCATCAATTATGTAAACCCATTCGTAAGGAAACTCATTACTGATTAAACTTGAAACAATAGCAGACGACAAATAAAACAAAACATGTACAGTAACATTTTCATCTAAAATGTATAGATGAAATCACTGTGACCAAAGGATAAATTGCTCACAAGTGCAAAACTGCTCATTAAAGCAAATTATCTTTTTGTCACAGTGGTTTCTAAAATGTTTTTGCATTAAATGCGCCAAAATGAAGTGAAGTATTGGGTTTATGTAGTATGATCACATACAGAATTTATTAATCTAATAATTAATGCTAAGGTTCATCTATTTCTTTATATAGGCATGTAAAATGTTTTGTATTTTTGCGTTTGATTTTGATCTTAGGAGAAGAATCAGCAAGGACACTACTTATCTGCTTTTGATTTCTTCATGCATGTACATTGAACCCTCGTTTATCCGAACACGTCCGTTCCCAACAAAATGTCCGGTTTACCGAAGAATCCGGACTAATGAAGCAGAGCATGTTCTTATTCACATTAAGACATAAACGGTCTGTATGAGCGGTGTATAGTTATAACCCTTTAACAAACGCCAAATTATCGACCGTCCCAAATTGAAAGAGTTTGCAGAAGACATCAAAACGTGATGAAATTCAAAGATAATCTTCTGATATGGCAGAAAACATTGTGGGAAAAGGAGAAATTGCTCGTCACGAGCAATTTCTCCTTTACCCACAATGTTTTCAAAAGTCGTCTGCAATAAACTGGTCCAATAATTCCGTTCCCTTACAATTTTGTTCGGATTGCGAGACATCCGGATAATCGGGGTCCGGATAAACGAGGGTTCACTTTACATTGTAATGCACTTTGTATGGTTATGTTCTAGTTTGGTCAAATACATATAAGCACTTCTGGGATGGTGGGTATGACAGTTCACTGCTTTTCTTACACAGTTCATTGTTCATTAAATAACATGCAGGCTTTTAGGTCAGGGCTGCTGCTAAATGTCAGGGAGAGTGCATTTACCTAATCTGAGTCATGAGATTACATTGTGGGAAACTTTGTAAGATTATTTTAATGAGCGCTGTTGTTACAACAAAGGTTTGCCATTTGTCAGGGTACTTCAGAGCTCAAGCCTAGTACTGGTGAATCCAGGAAAGCTATGATATAAATGAAATTTTGTTGAGACAGCATTTGAACAAATAGGTTATCCTTATTACAAAGTAGATGTAATTGTTATAATCTAAAGGGCAAGGAAGGAAATTTAAATCAAGCTTTTGTAAATCATATTGTCAAAACTCCTATTTTATGAGTACTATTGTCAAAACTCTAATTTTGTAGGTACTCAAAAGAATCGTCTAATTGAGGCAATTCTATTGATTTCCCATTATATAGGGTATAAATGAAAACTTTAAGTAAGTTAGCATGGAAAATATTACTCTTTGCTTAAATTCCGATTAGGTCACGGTCCTTCTCCCTTTCTGATCGCAAGCTTTGACCTCCTAAAATGTGTTCATTTTGTGTTATTGTTAACCCTCCTTATGTTACAGGGGACATTCTAAACTGACTTACCCTTTGAACAGGTTTACTCTACTGTCCTCGTGGTTAGAGTACAGGGGACATTCTAAACTGACTAACCCTTTGAACAGGTTTACTCTACTGTCCTCGTGGTTTGAGTACAGGGGACATTCTAAACTGACTAACCCTTTGAACAGGTTTACTCTACTGTCCTCGTGGTTAGAGTACAGGGGACATTCTAAACTGACTAACCCTTTGAACAGGTTTACTCTACTGTCCTCGTGGTTAGAGTACAGGGGACATTCTAAACTGACTAACCCTTTGAACAGGTTTACTCTACTGTCCTCGTGGTTAGAGTACAGGGGACATTCTAAACTGACTAACCCTTTGAACAGGTTTACTCTACTGTTGTTAGAGTACAGGGGTGAACAGGTTTAGAGAGTACAGGGGACATTCTAAACTGACTAACCCTTTGAACAGGTTTACTCTACTGTCCTTGTGGTTAGAGTACAGGGGACATTCTAAACTGACTAACCCTTTGAACAGGTTTACTCTACTGTCCTAGTGGTTAGAGTACAGGGGACATTCTAAACTGACTAACCCTTTGAACAGGTTTACTCTACTGTCCTAGTGGTTAGAGTACAGGGGACATTCTAAACTGACTAACCCTTTGAACAGGTTTACTCTACTGTCCTAGTGGTTAGAGTACAGGGGACATTCTAAACTGACTAACCCTTTGAACAGGTTTACTCTACTGTCCTAGTGGTTAGAGTACAGGGGACATTCTAAACTGACTAACCCTTTGAACAGGTTTACTCTACTGTCCTAGTGGTTAGAGTACAGGGGACATTCTAAACTGACTAACCCTTTGAACAGGTTTACTCTACTGTCCTAGTGGTTAGAGTACAGGGGACATTCTAAACTGACTAACCCTTTGAACAGGTTTACTCTACTGTCCTAGTGGTTAGAGTACAGGGGACATTCTAAACTGACTAACCCTTTGAACAGGTTTACTCTACTGTCCTAGTGGTTAGAGTACAGGGGACATTCTAAACTGACTAACCCTTTGAACAGGTTTACTCTACTGTCCTTGTGGTTAGAGTACAGCACTTGAAATCACATTGTGTCTCTGCTACTGCCTCATCTTGTGCATTGATAGACTCCCAGTCAACTTCCAGAATATAATTTAGTTTATTCATTTTTATGCTTTATTTCTTGCTTTTTTATTTTCTGTTTAAATAAGTTTTGTTTGAAAATTGGCCCTCATTTAACATTAGTTTTAAGCATGATTCCATTAAAATTTTGTTAAGTTTTAACCAATTGGTCCTTTAACACAACTTTAAGAAAATGGTTTAGAACTTGTTAAGCTCAAGTAATATTAAGTAGACAGCTTCTGGATTTTACCAGTTCCTTTTCTCAACAGAACATGGTCTTTTTTCAAATTCTATTGTTTCCATCTGAATAAGTGTCCTGACAGACCAACTGTTTCATTGACCTAGTGATGAAGAAAGATCCCATCATCAATTTGTTATGAACTAGATTTTCTTTAAACTCCTGTTTGTCACATGTTTGATGCTATGATTAACCATTTCCCAAACGCCAAATGTTCCACTGTCCCAAATTGAAAGAGTTTGCAGAGGACATTTAGAATTGTGATGAAATTGGATAATATTCTTCTGATAGGGCAGAAAACCGTGTAGGTCATTTCTCCTTGTCCTACAATGTTTTCCAGAGTCATCTGCAACAAAAGAGTCAAATGTCGTTATTGTTTGGGATAGGGTTAATGGTACAATTTAGTATTGCATGTTGTGTATAAGACTATTTATCTGTTATTATATGCATCACTTTCACATACCTCTCTGGTCAGATTGTCTTTCATTGGTAAATGTATCACATGACTGTTCTATTTAAATACATGTTGAAACAAAAGCTGATATCTCTTCATGTATTAAACCAGATGGCTATATCTAAAACAAATCAAAATTTTACCCACCATTCAAAGTGTTAAAACGTATAAAAACAAACCAACAACCTGTTTCTCTAGGTATGGACTCTAACTGGTGGGTGTTAAAGCCAGACTTTCGGCTAAAGACTGAAGAAGAGATGAGGAACATGGTGTCTCCTGAACAATGTTGTGGGTACTACAGTATGTTGGCAGCTGAACAAAGACTTAAGGTATGAGTCATAAAACATAAACATGTTACTGAACAATGCTGTGGGCACTATAGTATGTTGGCAGCTGAACAAAGACTTAAGGTATGAGTCATAAAACATAAACATGTTACTGAACAATGCTGTGGGTACTACAGTATGTTGGCAGCTGAACAAAGACTTAAGGTATGAGTCATAAAACATAAACATGTTACTGAACAATGCTGTGGGCACTATAGTATGTTGGCAGCTGAACAAAGACTTAAGGTATGAGTCATAAAACATAAACATGTTACTGAACAATGCTGTGGGAACTATGATATACTGGCAGCTGAACAAAGACTTAAGGTATGAGTCATTAAACATAAACATGTTACTGAACAATGCTGTGGGTACTATAATATACTGGCAGCTGAACAAAGACTTAAGGTATGAGTCATAAAACATAAACATGTTACTGAACAATGCTGTGGGTACTACAGTATGTTGGCAGCTGAACAAAGACTTAAGGTATGAGTCATAAAACATAAACATGTTACTGAATAATGCTGTGGGTACTACAGTATGTTGGTAGCTGAGCAAAGGTTTAAGGTATGAGCCTTAAAACATGAACATGTTACTGAACAATGCTGTGGGTACTACAGTATGTTGGCAGCTGAACAAAGACTTAAGGTATGAGTCATAAAACATAAACATGTTACTGAATAATGCTGTGGGTACTATAGTATGTTGGCAGCTGAACAAAGGTTTAAGGTATGAGCCTTAAAACATAAACATGTTACTGAACAATGCTGTGGGTACTACAGTATGTTGGCAGCTGAACAAAGACTTAAGGTATGAGTCATAAAACATAAACATGTTACTGAAAAAATGCTGTGGATACTATAATATACTGGCAGCTGAACAAAGACTTAAGGTATGAGTCATAAAACATAAACATGTTACTGAACAATGCTGTGGGTACTATAGTATGTTGGCAGCTGAACAAAGGTTTAAGGTATGAGTCATAAAACATAAACATGTTACTGAACAATGCTGTTGGTACTACAGTTTGTTGGCAGCTGAACAAAGACTTAAGGTATGAGTCATAAAACATAAACATGTTACTGAACAATGCTGTGGATACTATAATATACTGACAGCTGAACAAAGACTTAAGGTATGAGTCATAAAACATAAACATGTTACTGAACAATGCTGTGGGTACTATAGTATGTTGGCAGCTGAACAAAGACTTAAGGTATGAGTCATTAAACATAAACATGTTACTGAACAATGCTGTGGGTACTATAGTATGTTGGCAGCTGAATAAAGACTTAAGGTAATAGTCATAAAACATGAACATGTTACTGAACAATGCTGTGGGTACTATAGTATGTTGGCAGCTGAACAAAGACTTAAGGTAATAGTCATAAAACATGAACATGTTACTGAACAATGCTGTGGGTACAACAGTATGTTGGCAGCTGAACAAAGACTTAAGGTATGAGTCATAAAACATAAACATGTTACTGAACAATGCTGTGGATACTATAATATACTGGCAGCTGAACAAAGACTTAAGACACAAGCGCCTTAGAATAATCATTTTCCTCTATTGGTATATTACAAAATATGGTCACAATAACTGTCACTGCAATATGACTGAAAACGTGCTGAAGATTGTGTTTTATTAACCCCTTCAAGATAAATAGAAAAGATCCAAATTAATCATAGAAATTGCTATCTATTGGCCTTTTATTCTTAAGTCGCATTTTTGTTTCAAATGTTGTCTCTTGCTGCACTGTTAAAAGTCATCTTTTTGAGAAAAAGAGTTAGGAAAAATATATAAAGAAATGAGGAATATGCACAGCTGACAACTAGTATCATGAAAGTTTATCCTGCCAACTATAACCTACTATGCGACATATCAAGGGTTCAATGCAATCCTATGGTAAGTACTTCACAAATGTGAAGCATTTACTTTAGTCTTGCTTTGAAACCTTGATATATATTCTGTGTATTTTTAGGATGCAGGGTATGGGGAAAAGTCACTGTTCGCCCCAGAGGAGGACAACGAGGAAGAAACACAGATGAAGATCGAAGATGAGGTAAAGATGCAGTTCAAATGAGCCAGCAAACAATACTAATGTGTTTTATATCATCTTAAATCATTTTTTTTTTCAGTCAACTGTGAATTTTGTAAGCATACATACATATCTATTTCATATGTTTTTATGTCTAAAGTGACTTGTATTTTACATACTTTTAATAAAATACTATGATTTGGCATGCTTTTAAAGGGTTCAATATGGGTTTGATTGTTGTCTTTGGAGCATAGAAATATTCTGTGATTTTATGCAGATAGTGCTGAAAGAAATTTTTTACAGGCAAATGATCAGGTAGTTTTATTTCTTGTCCAGGAGATGCATGTATCATACTTTAAATGTTTAGGATCCTGAATGGCCTAGTAGTAGAGGTGGGGAACTAAGGCTAGATTCCTCTGGCACCACTGGCCACATGTGAAGTGTCCTTTGTCTAGATACTTCAGAGCCCTAGCCTAGTACTTGTGAATCACAGGAAGGCGCTAGTACAACTGAAAAATTGAAGTTATTTCAGACAAGATATATTTTAAACTTTGCTCAAATAGGACATTTCTGGATATAAATTTGTTTCCTTGAATGAAATCTTGTTAGTAGAGTTTTGGAGGATCCATATTTCATTCATTGTGATCTAAATGACCCATTTGATAGAAAATGTTCTTTTAATAAAAACTCATAGCTGATGAAGGCTTAGTTCATGTATCTACAATGATGATTGCAATAGAATGTCGATGATAATAGATAATTGATATATATTTTCTGTTGTACAAAGGTGAAGACGGCTCCTTGGAACACCACCAGGGCATTTATCTCCGCCATGAAGGGTAAATGTTTGCTCGATCTCAACGGCGTTGCAGACCCCACTGGCTGTGGAGAGGGATACTCATACATAAAGGTAAGCGAGAAAAAGATTTAATAATGTATCATTGTTATTGGAATAATTGTATTCATGTAATTGGAAAGCCCTTAACACATTACCAACTTATGCCATGTTTTTGCGTCTTACAGCAGACCACTTTTAAAAAGCATTGTGGCAAAAGGAGAAATTGCTTGTCCCAAGAATTGATAAGACCATGAAAACATACATAAAATAAAAAAAAACATTAAACATAGAGAGCTCCTGTGTGGCCCAGTGGTTAAGGTGATGGATTTAGAACTCTGGTTCCCAGATTCAAGCCCCACCAACACCTCTGGTATAGTCGGTGTGACCTTTGGCAAGTCACTTCAGAGCCTAGCCTAGTACAGGTGGGTCAAGGAAAGTCGTTACATAACTGAAAAAATGTCGATACAGCATTAAACACCACACAAAAACAATTAAAAATTCAAAAAGCCATTAAAAAAAACCATGTATTTAAACCTCACTTTAAATGTCGTATACTTCCATTTCACTTCCAGGTCCCAAACAAACCACAACCCAGAGATGAAGGGAAAGATAACACACCACAGAAGAAAACAGTCACAGGAACAGACGCAGATCTCCGTAAACTCTACTTGAAAGATGCCAAACAACTTCTACGCAAGTTTGGTGTGCCTGAACATGAGGTAGAATATCTTTTCTGTGTGGCTCAGTAGTTAAGGTGCCAAAATTAGAACTGGGGGGTCCGGGTTCAAGTCCCACTGACACCTCTGGTTTCGTGGGAGTTACCTCAGGCAAGTCATTTCAACGCCCTAGCCCAGTACTGGTGGATCCAGGAAAGCTGTTATATAACTGTAAAAGTGTTGATACAGCATTAAACATCGTACAAAAGAATGCCTTTCTTAAAGAAAGCCCTGGGGAAGTGATTTGATGTTTGTGGTTTTGCTATCTGCATGTATCTTTACAGGTTGAGATATGAGTTGCTTAATCTTATACTTATTGCTCACTAGACTAATTAAAGCTATTGGGCAGTACTGTTGAATCCCACGAAATCTGCAAAATTGTTGACAATATTTAACCCACTTACCATTTAAAATATAGATTTATACCCATTTCTCACTTACAAGTAACCCAAAACTAGATTTTCATAATGGTTTTCAATTAAACAACAAAGGAACTGAAATGCCCTCCCATTCTCATAGGACAGATCAAGATCAAGGTTCTTCTCAGATCAAAAAAGTCTTCAATCTTCTTATGCAGATGATCTAAGACTTTTCACCCTCATTTATTGTATTTCTGCATATATTTCGACACATCGAGAAGCTCTTCTAATTGACCTTACGACACAGAGCAGTTAACCACGCCCACCCAAAACAGGGGAGGTCACTCTAATTTTCTCCGACATTCCGAGTAGAATGTAGAATACCGTCAGTGCACAAACTAGATCCCTGTCTGACGACATCAAATAATCTTATTTGAAATCGGAGATATTCTAACAAAATAAACACTTGCCTTTGTTGCTGGATGCTACGTACATAGCATGACAATTTGTTAAGAAGATGTTAATTTTGTGAGCGTTAGCTTATACATAGTTAAAAAGCTCTGTTATATGTGTCTTTGGCGTTAAAGGGAGTGATTTACCCCAGCGGTGTGGGGTCCGATCGGCACCAAATATGATCGGTTCATAGTCCCACCAGACTCGGGTCTGATCGACACTGGTCCGTTCGGCACTGGTTCGACCGGACCTTCAAAATGACCGTATTACATGCTACTTCAAAACAGTTATTATGAAACATTTGATCGTTACGAACAAAATGGCCTCATATTTTTGTTTAACGTTTTAAATTTTGATTCTACTAAAAAAGCGTATCTTGAATGATTCAAAATGCAGACCTACTAATTTTATCATGTTAAAAATTGTATAATAGTGCTAGTCATGTTGCGATTCTGATGTAAGAACATGCTGATTACAACACCCTTTTTTGTAGCCATTTAAGATGATAATAAAGCCATTTGAACATAACATTTTGTATGCTTCTCACTTGATTATTCTAACATTTGCTACTTGATTACGAACTGAGGTTCATTTTACCAAACGCAACATTTTCATCTGTCCCAAATGAAAAGAGTTTGCAGACCACATTTCAATGAAAATGATGAAACATCCTTTGATAGGGCATTTTCTCCTTTTCTCACAATATTTGTCATAGTTGTCTGTAACAAAGTGGTCAAATGTCATTTTTGTTTGATAAAGGTTTAACAAACTTCTATTGTTACAAGGATTAAGGGTTGTTAAGCTAAAGAACATCAATCTGACACAATTGCACTTTATTGTCAAGTCACAAATCCTTTATTGTTTAGCCGATCGGTGGTCTTTGTAATCAACCATTAACCACCATGGGTGTGCTTTACAACATTTCAAAGCAATCATGTCTCCTCAAATTCTTTATTGTATTCGGATTGAGTTGCAACAAGGAGCTATGTGTTTGTCTTTTGTAATGGCTTTAAAATTTGGATACGATACATCGATCATTACAGGTAGGCGGATTGATGAGCTAAAACAAAAAAAAAGTGAATTATTTGATAAAGTGCTCTAATGGTCCATTTAAGAACAAAATTTATTAATTAAAATCGAATTTGAAGAATTTGTATATATCTAACTTGAAACCATGTCCTCTCACATCATTATCGATCAATATTGTCAAGTATTTTTAGATTACATTTGATTTATAATCCAACGCAACTATTGCCATTTGCCACTATGTGTTATTTCGTTTTTAAAAACATCGAATTTTCGTTTTCAAACGAAGATTAAAGAAAAAACAAACATTTACTTTATTCTGGAAGAACAAAATTAAAATAAAACAATGTTTCATATTTCTTTCCTTTACATCGTAAACATTAACGGTATGCATAAATTTACTAAATGACTGTTTTTCTCAGACATTTCACAATAAATGTGACAGATTTCGGAAACGGGAATAACTCTACTTCACCCACAAGTTTCTCCTTATATATAATGTCTCTATTGTAAGTACTTTAACAATATCTCGAAACCATTTTAAACAATATTGACGAAGACATATCAAAGTACAATAGTGCTATGTGTTGACGGAGTCGCACAGCTTGTCGGAGAAAATGGCGGATAGCGACCGAAGTGGTCGCTGATTGGTCAGTTCAGCTGTCAATCAAAGTCTGTCGTAAGGTCAATTGGGTGACGGTCCTTAACTAAACGATTTTTACCCTTTAAGATAAATTTCGTTATTGTTTTGTTTTCAACAGATCAAGAAAATAATCTACTGTTACTGTATCACCTCAAAGAAGCCCAACCTCTCCTATAGATAATCTAATAGTTAGCCATCTTTGAATATAAATTCTATTTTTGTAATATTTTTTACATATCATGAATCTTCTGATGGAAAGTTATTTTCTGCTAAAAACTGTCCAAAGTCTTCTTTTGCAGATGATCTAAGAGTTATGTCTTCAAATGTGACCATTATGTTCCTTATGTGCTTTTCAATTTAACCCATTATCGAACAATAATGACATTTGACCAGCTTGTTGCAGACAACTCTTGAAAACATTATGGGAACAGGAGAAATTTGCTCTTAAAGAGCAATTTCTCCCTTTCCCACAATAATTTCTACCCTATCAGGAGATTATTTTTCAATTTCATCACATTTTGAAATGTCGTCTGCAAACTCTTTCAATGTTGGACAATCGAAAATTTGACATTTGGTAAAGGGTTAAGTGTCTTGGATATTGTTCTAAGCTCAAAGGAGCAGAAAACCATCTCTTGCAGATGATCTAAGAGTTAATTTTAAAACATAAATTATGATTTTGTTATGTATCTGACAGACCATCTGATTTTTGTTTCCCGATCAAATAAGCTAAAGCTCTTCTTCTGAAGTGTATTTAAGAGTTATCTGGCATGAGTACGAAAGTATTGTTATCTTGATCCACAAACCAGAAAAATTTCAGGTGGAGAAGAAATACAAAACTTTCTACAGATGAAGTAAGAGTTATCTACCTTTAATTATAACTTTGTCATGCATTTGCCAGATCAAGAAGCTCTCCCGTTGGGAGGTAATTGATGTTGTCAGGACGATGTCAACGGAGCAGGCAAAAGCTGCACAACAACAACAACAAGACCAGGATAACCATGGTGACGGAAAAGGTTTGTTTTCTTTACCCATTTCTATATTTTCTTTGCTTTATTAGAGTTGTTCAAATGGAATTGGAAAACAGACATCAAATGTGTAGCATGAAAAATGGTGTTTTGTTTCTGATATTGGATGAAAGATTCCATGTCAATACATAAATTAGCTTGTAATTATTCATTTCTCCTATTGTCTCAGTAGTTAAGAATTACATCCTGCAGGTGTTTGGTAGGGAGTAATTGATTATATTGATCCCTAACTCCATAATACCACACTCATGTCTCTGCTATGGAAGTCTTAAGAAACCAATGTGATATAGACAAACAAATAATCCTAATGAGCAAAGTATCCTTTCATTCACAATTCTGACTTTCTGATATCACAACAAAGAAAACGTATTTGTTGCAAGCTATTTTTTATTTGGTGGACCGTCATAGCTTTCAATTTGAGTCATAGTTAGCAATTAGGGTGATTGGATATATGATAGATCATGATAACAACAACTAGTGCATTAATGATAACTTAAAAGATTGTGCGGGGGAAAAAGAAAAATCTCAATCGGATTTTATTTTGCGATCATTAAATAACATCCTAAAGTAAAACACTTGATTAGAATAATTATTTATCAATTAAAATTAATTTCAGGTTGGAACAAGTTTGCGAGAGGCAACAGGTTTTCAGTGGCAGAGCATCAGGAGCGCTATAAAGAGGAATGCCAGCGGCTCTTTGACCTCCAAAACAGGTAAGAATATTATTCATTTATTTATTATTATTATTATTATTATTTATATCTGTGAATAAAGGTTGTTGTCAACTTTGAATTCAGCAAACTCCTGGGTCAATTAAGTGTTGAAAGGCTTGCGCTTTCCCTATGTGAAGTTCCTTCATTGTTTGTGTGAAAAAGCAACAGCAGGGTGCATATTTCAAGTATGCAAAACTGTGCACCATTCTTATGACACCGAGTTAAACAAATGCTGTAAAAAAAAATTGCCCGATCATCTTTTTTTTCCACAATAGATTCCATTTTTTGCTATATAGTCTTGCCAAAGAATGGCGCATGGCACATATTAAACTTTTTAAATCATTTGTCTATTGAAAAGTTTGTCATATATTATTGTTAAACAATTATAAATCTTCTCGTCCACAGAATACTTGCTTCTAATGAGCTGTTGTCAACAGATGAAGATTCCAGCGAGCACGAAGACTCGGACTTCGAAGAGATGGGGAAAAACCTGGAGAGTATGCTCTCTAATAAGAAAACAAGCTCTCAGGTAGACACCTATAATTGTAGTATTAATCTTGAGAGTATGCTCTCGAATAAGAAAGCAAGCTCTCAGGTAGACACCTATAATCTGGAGAGTATGCTCTCTAATAAGAAAACAAGCTCTCATGTAGACACCTTTTATCTGGAGAGTATGCTCTCTAATAAGAAAACAAGCTCTCATGTAGACACCTATAATCTGGAGAGTATGCTCTCTAATAAGAAAACAAGCTCTCATGTAGACACCTTTTATCTGGAGAGTATGCTCTCTAATAAGAAAACAAGCTCTCAGGTAGACACCTATAATCTGGAGAGTATGCTCTCTAATAAGAAAACAAGCTCTCAGGTAGACACCCATAATCTGGAGAGTATGCATAATTGTAGTATTAATCTAGAGATTATGCAACCATAATCTGGAGAGTATGCTCTCTAATAAGAATCTCAAGACAACCATAATCTGTAGAGTATGCTCTCACATAAAAAAACAAGCTCTCAGGTAGACACCCATAATCTGGAGAGTATGCTCTCTAATAAAAAAACAAGCTCTCAGGTAGACACCTATAATCTGGAGAGTATGCTCTCAAATAAGAAAACAAGCTCTCAGGTAGACACCTATAATCTGGAGAGTATGCTCTCTAATAAGAAAACAAGCTCTCATGTAGACACCTTTTATCTGGAGAGTATGCTCTCTAATAAGAAAACAAGCTCTCATGTAGACACCTTTTATCTGGAGAGTATGCTCTCTAATAAGAAAACAAGCTCTCAGATAGACAACCATAATCTGGAGAGTATGCTCTCTAATAAGAAAACAAGCTCTCATGTAGACACCTATAATCTGGAGAGTATGCTCTCTAATAAGAAAACAAGCTCTCATGTAGACACCTTTTATCTGGAGAGTATGCTCTCTAATAAGCAAACAAGCTCTCAGATAGACAACCATAATCTGAAGAGTATGCTCTCTAATAAGAAAACAAGCTCTCATGTAGACAACCATAATCTGGAGAGTATGCTCTCTAATAAGAAAACAAGCTCTCAGGTAGACAACCATAATTGTAGTATTAATCTGGAGAGTATGCTCTCTAATAAGAAAACAAGCTCTCAGGTAGACAACCATAAATGTAGTATTAATCTGGAGAGTATGCTCTCTAATAAGAAAACAAGCTCTCAGGTAGACAACCATAATCTGGAGAGTATGCTCTCTAATAAGAAAACAAGCTCTCATGTAGACACCTATAATCTGGAGAGTATGCTCTCTTATAAGAAAACAAGATCTCAGGTAGACAACCATCATCTGGAGAGTATGCTCTCGAATAAGAAAACAAGCTCTCAGGTAGACACCTATAATCTGGAGAGTATGCTCTCTAATAAGAAAACAAGCTCTCATGTAGACAACCATAATTGTAGTATTAATCTAGAGAGTATGCTCTCGAATAAGAAAACAAGCTCTCATGTAGACAACCATAATCTGGAGAGTATGCTCTCTAATAAGAAAACAAGCTCTCAGGTTGTTATTTAAGATGAATTTCTTGTCTTGTTCAATTTGTTTAATTATTTATAATGAGTGTCTTGTCTTGTTCAATTTGTTTAATTATTTATAATGAGTGCAGATCACAATTTTTTTAAAGAAAATAACTTGGTTTTTGCAGAATAGGGTACAAAGCATTGTGTCAAATATACATATCAAGGTTTCGGTGCAAGGCTATAGCAAGTCCTTCATAAAACTGAGTCTTACACCTGACCTTTGATGTAATTAAATGGTTTTATATTCCAAAGTAAATATATTTGTTAGCTTTGTTTTCAATACTGTATACATACCCTGAGTAATGATTAAATCGAAGAAAGCTGCAAAATAACTGAAACACTATTGACATAATTTTAACCCATTACCTAACATTAATGACATTTGACCAGTTTGTTGCAGATAACTTAGGAAAACATTGTGGGAAAAGGAGAAATTGCTCTTAACGAGCAATTTCTCCTTTTCCCACAATGTTTTCTGCCCTATCAGAAAATCATTATTCAATTTCATCCTATTTTGAAATGTCGTCTGCAAACTCTTTCAATTTGGGACAGTTGAAAATTTAACATTTGGTAATGAATTAAGCTCATTTAAAAAATATGTACATGTATTATTTAGATCAAGATGGAGCGCGAGGAAGCTGAGAGGCGTGAGCTACAGAAGATGATGATGGAGGGAAAGGACGACAAGGATAAGGGCAAACAGGATGAGGACCCCCTAGCTAACATTGTAAGTGTAATAATTATTATTGTTTTCATTAATATTATCATTATTATTATTATTATTATTGTTATAATTATTGTGTCCTGCGTGGTCCAGTGGTTGAGATGGTGAACTTTGAACTCAGGGGTCCCGAGTCAGAGCCCAACCAATACCTCTGGTTTCATGGGAGTGACCTTTGGTAAGTCACTTCAGAGCCTAACCCTAACCCTTGCACTGGTTGATCCAGGAATTACGTTACATAACTGAAAAATTGTTGATGTGGCTTTAAAACCATACAGAAGTCTTTTCACCATTTGATAAATGCTTTTCTTTACTGATAACATACTGTTTATATTTGAAAGTAGTCAATGACATGAATTCTTTTTTGTGCATTACTGGTTGGCACTACCAAAATGCATGAAAGGTGCACTTATTGTTCTGATCAAACTGATATAAAATTTCAAACAGCTTATTACTGTAATCCATGCCTTAACTAATTGATATAGAAAATTTCAGTTGAAAATATACTGGTGCAGTGAAGTCTTGCTTATCCGGACATGTCTATTCTCGTTGAAATTTCGGGATTAAAGAATCTTCAGGGTTAAAGGAGCAGGACCAGGAAACATTATCACTAAGACAAATGGTCAGGAGCCTTCGCCTTTTCATATGCATTATCTTTGCTGAAAGTTAACAATAGGACTTGCTATTTTCCATGGATGGATTCTCAAAACGTTTAGTGAATTACCGTTGTTATTCATTCATTTGATAAAGTTGCGATTATTTTGCACTAGGGTATGTGTATACTCCCTGTTTCAGGCTGGACGAAAGTTGAAGATCACTCGTATGTTCTGTGATGATAATGGGAAGGAGTTCTCCCGGGTAGAGTATGTCCTCAAGCCTGCTGTCATAGACGCCTACGTCAGGATCCAGAAAACAAAAGATCCAAATTTCATGTAAGTGTAACTGTATATTTCTAATCGTATTAAGCCCATGTTTTATCATAACCATTTTATACATAATTATAGTTCTTTGTGAACGTAGAAAACATAGTTTAATATTGCTGAAGGTTCACATATCTACCATAGCTTTAATTATAAAGGGACGTTATTGACCTAGTTTTACAATTACTTTTCTAACTGTAGGCAGAAGATGACTTTTTATAACATAACTTGAATACTCCAATTTGATTTTACAGAAAACAATTCGCAACAATGGATGATACTGTCAAGGAAGAAATGCGTAAAGAGAGACGAAGGTATGGACTTTACATCAATTAATTGATTAGTAGTTTCATCATTAATCAGGGTTTGATGGTAATTTATTCATTACAAATTATCTATTTTCTATTGTTTACTCATTACAAATTTTCTATTTGCTATCATTCGTTCTTTACAAATTTGTATTTATTTTTCTTAAACCAAATTCATTGTAGCCTGAAAAAAATTCAATATACTTTTATCCACATCATCATAATGCGCGCTAAATGAGCTTAACTTTCGATGTGCCTTCAGACACCATTCATTCATTAGATTGTAATTTGTTGACATTGAAGACTCAATAGAGGGAGAAATCACCAAGTGTTTGCTTTAGTAAAGTATTATTATATTTAGATAAATTGTTTATCAAATATTCATGCACTCCAGCAAGAAATGGTGAAAGGTTTAGTATCAAGGATGGAGGAAGAGGCCCAACTTCTGGTCAATGTTGGTATAATAATCACCAATATGTTCGTCTGCCTGGTGACTACTCCTTATCACAAACATCTTGTGATTTGATTTCTTTGACATGAAATAATAAGTGTATGTTTTATGTCACATTATTGTTTGATAAATAGTAGATAAAGTTGTTTGATGTCGTATAGATTACAAGAGCAGTTAAGAAGAATTAAAAGAAATGAAGAGAAAGAGAAGATGGGTCCCCCACTGTCAGATAAGAAGAAAAAGAAGAAAGAAGCTCAGCTTCTCAAAGTTAAGGTATGACATATGTATGAATTGTCCTAACAAGTTTATTTAGACATTAAAGAATTTTGCAACAAATGACCATTCAACAAATCCCTGCCCCTATGTTCTTCTGAAGTGTTTTAAAGATACGAGATTTTGATAGCAAATTACATGTGCATTTGCTTGACAGAGATTTGTTTAAATGTTCAATTGTTAAACCATCATAAGTATTTATTAAAATCCAATGCCTATTTAATTGGCTTTTAAAGCCATTACCTTTATGTGTAGAACTACCTTTTATATTGCTGTTTCCTACTTCAACAGCCCATGCAAACATTGAGGTGATCTAAGATATATGTTGCTGGATGGCAAAAATAATTTGTTTAGGAGGAAATAAGAATTTGTGTGATCCTTCGACTTTGACAACCTTTCCATAGGACTTTAAAGACTTGAACATAACTCTCTTCAAAATATTCACATCAAACTCTAGATATAACATTAAAAGATACTTGAATCAGTAGCATTACTCCTTCATATCAGATTTTCTGATTTGTCCTAAGTGATGGGGTAACAAACAACAAAAGTAGCAAGAAACGTTTTGTAATTCATGGTATGTGGTAGAAACCAATGTGATAAAAGGATAAATTGCTCCGTCAGGAGCAATTTATCCTTTTATCACAATGGTTTCTTAAGTCTTCAACAACATATACATCAAAGCGAGATGTTATTAAGTAGTGGATTGATTTAATTACCATCGAGCACTCCCTTACAGATGAAGTGTGGGGCTTGCGGTCAAAATGGTCACATGAGGACCAACAAGGAGTGTCCTGTGTACAGTAAGACGATGGCCAGCATTAATCCTGTGTCCGTGGCGATGACAGAGGCCCAGGAAGAGGCCGAGGGGGACACGCTAGAGGATCATGGTCTTGTGGACGTGGTCGGAACAAAACTCAAACTGAGTAAAAGTTTGGTGGAACAGTAGGTGTTGTTTTGACTGTTTTTCTTTTTTCTTTTTTTCTTTTTTTTATAGTTTTGTATAATTGATTATGTTTTTTCTGGTGAAATCCTTGACAGCTGTAAAATAACTGAAATACTGTTGAAATTGGATTAACTCCTTTTAAAATCAAACCAATTATTCTTTTAATATGTCAAATTAGATTCTGGGAGTGGTTAAGGTGGCTGACTTGAAACCGAGGGTTCTGGGTTCGAGCCCAACAACACCTCTGGTTTTGGAGGAGTGAGCTTTGGCAAGTCACTTCAGAGGCCTAGCCTAGTACTGGTAGATCCAGATAGCTGTTACATAACTGAAAAATTGTTGATATGGCTTTAAACATGATACAATAATTGAATATTGTTTAGTTGCATCATTTGCACATGTTTTTGGTTTTACAGATTTCTTCAATGAATTTGATATATGTCTGCTAATATTTGCTAAATGAGTTTTGATTTTACTATGACATTGAACAACAACAAATGGAAACTGATAAAATCATTAATAGCTAAACTAAAAGGGCTTCAAAAAGATGATTTATTTTCCAGTGCTGAACAGATCAAAAGAAAATCTTTGGTACTCAAATTCCCGAAACAAGCTGTTGAATCAAAGAAAAGGAGAAAGGCAGGAACAACCATACATTGCGATTACTTAAAGGTATTAAATTTGTTCTTATTGTTAGCATTAAGAGCCTTTCAACTATACAGTCTATGGTTAAAAATTTAAAATGACTGCAGATGATAAAAACTAATCAGGTAGTATCAGAAGTATTAATTTGGATTGTAAAAGATAAATAAGGAATTGGAGGTTTAGACCAATGGTGTCTTTCCTAAGCTCACTTTTTTTTTATTTCTTCTCTATAATTTATATTTTGGATTCACCGTTTTTTTTTCTATTGTAAATGAATATGAATATTTAAAGTCAAATCAGCAACATATCTTTCCCTTATGTCAATAACTACTGTCAACAAAAGAAATACAACCTTTTTCTCCTTTCCAAGGTGTTTTAAACTTTTAAAAGATAAGATGCAGTGTATAAGTAGAGAATAAGTTAATCTTATGAGTTTGTTTGTCAAATGCAAGTATTTGTAAAGGACAGTGGTCAGGGTTTTAGTTCAAACATATTTTATTCAAGAAATTAACACTATTATATACATTACAAACAATTTAGTGAAACGAATTGGAACAGAAGCTAAAAGCTTAAAAAGTTTCTTTCCTCAGGGGTTTAAGAGTTGGCCTAGGGAGACAATAGTTATTGGTCCACTTTGAATGAATGCGCAATTGATATGATAATTGGTTAGATATCCAGGAAGCAAAATCAAGAGTGATGATTCTAAGTGATATGGAATTATTTCAAAATAATGTAAAACAAATCGAATTTATATAAACATAATCTAATTTTTTTTTTTTAGAAACCCAAGCAGTCAGCAAACAGACGACGTGCAGATCCTGTAGTCACTCTGTCGTCCATATTTGAGCAAGTTCTGAATGAAATGAGGGAACTGCCAAATGTAAGTGGAGCATTTCTAGCACTAGTGCTATGCATGATAAGTCAAGTTCATTAATTGTTTATTTTTCCCTGTATAGGGTTCAACTTGATGTCAACAATTCTTTAGCTTTATTACAGCTTTCCTGAGGGGCCTCCGTGGCCTAGTGGTTAGAGTACAGAACTTGAAATCACATGGCCCCTCTCTGCGTGGGTTCAAATCCCAGTGACAGAATTTGGATTTTCATGAAAGGTAGTCTCCCGACTGACTTATTGAATGCTGATGGTTCTACCCGCCTTGACCAGCCCTTATGGGCAGTTTAGTATGGGGTCTTTCTCCATCATTAAGAGTCGGGCATTGCAACATAACTGAAATAATGTTGATGCGATGTGAAACCCATATGAATAAATAAATACAGCTTACCTGGGTTTTATCAGTTCTAGGCTTTGACTCTTGCCCAAGGACCTTCCTTAACACTCGGGGCACCAGTTGGAGTTGAACGAGGGACCCCAGAGTCAAAAGTTCAACACCTTAATGACATGGCCACACAGGCCCTCAGTTGTCTATTGTATCTTTAAATACTACTTTGGCAAAGTAGTAAGATTTCTAAAAGACAATTGATTAAAGTTAATTATTTATTGGATTGCCATGCTTAGAAAATACTTCATCATTAGAAATACACCCCTTTAACCTTGTAGTAAGACGTCTTAGAAAAAACAAACATCATTACTACAACCGATCTACATCCGTTGTGAAAAAAGTTCTTACAACTCATATTAATTCCTCTCATTAGTGTTAAATTAGTTAATATGAAAGGAAGGGGTTAAACCAGAACAGATTATTTCTATTGCATATCTTTATTTCAGACCCACCCATTTCTCCATCCTGTCAATGCTAAGGCTGTACCCGACTATTACAAGATTGTGAAGAGACCAATGGACCTGCAGAAGATAAGGGAGGTAATTATAGCTTGCATGTGGAATTTTCATTTTACTTACTTATGTCCCTTGAGGAATTTATGTTATTTGTCCTGTGGCCTTGTGGTACGAGTTATGATCTAAAATTCACAAATTCTTGTGTAAGAGCACATAATGAAAAGAATCTAACAGTTAGATTCCTCTTTTGTAAAATGTCTATTCTATTTATTGTCAATTGTTTTTATCAATTAGAGTGAAGAGTGATAAAAACCAGGCTAAAACCAGAATATAAGTATCAAAGAATAATCTCAGAAAAAGTTAAGTTAACTGATTTCCCCATGCAAGGTATTATTATAACAAAATTTATTTGAAAAAGATATTTCTTATGCAATACATATGACAGTCTCATTGACATATTTGTGAGAAAACATTGTTACATCTCTTGTTTCAGCATTTTCAAATGTCTTCTTTGCTGGGTATAAAGTAATATACAGATATAAAGTGTTACAGAAAACATAGTCAAAGTGAAAGAAATATATAGGATTCAATGCAAGACATAACCAAAAGTGAAGGTATTGCTAAAGTCTTACATTGATCCCTTGACATGTCCTCATTCACATAACTGTTAATATCACAAGAGTGAAGGAGTTGCTATAGTCTTGCATCAAACCATTGCTGTTCTTAACCTTTTTATTGTTCATTTCAGAACTTGAGAATGAAGGTATACAAATCAAGAGAAGACTTTTTAATGGATGTATACTTGGTGGTTGAAAACAGTAAACTTTACAATGGTAAGTTTAGTTTTCTTGTAATTTGTTAAACCATTATCAGTGTAGAATATTATAATCAATCTTAATTGAAACCGCATCAAGATGACAGTTTTGGAATAATCTGATGCAGTTGCATTACTGAAGCTTACTCTCAAACTTTGATAACAAAAATATTTTCTTAGTTATATAAACATTGCATGGATGAAATACTTATTATTCACAGGTTAATTATTTAATTCCAATATTTTAGGTCCCAAGAGTACATTTACACTGGCAGCTCAAGACATGTTGGATTTCTGTTTACGACGACTGGCAGAGGTTGGTTTCTAATAAGACCTTATCAAATTAAGTTCCTTAATTAATTAATTGTTTATTATTCCAAAATAAATGAGATCATTTAGCATGATTATGATATGATTTTGAAGATAATTTATGTGCAGACTTTTGACCCCTTATACATGGTGTTGTGAATTAATGATTTTAAGGGGTCAGATCCTGGAATTGGGGGTCATTTACTATATAAGTTGGGGGGTCAAGGAAAACTTAGCATGTGTACAATAGATTTTATTCATGAGAGGAGAAAAGATCACTCATAAAATAAGACATATCAAGGGTTTCCTATCTAACTTCACAACATGTTCCCAAGACTATTATCGTAAGCCAATGGTCCTTTCTACTGCAGGTGCTAAATGTCCATTATCTGACTTGCTGAGGTTGACCTGCCCAGGCCAGTGCAGTTTACTATTTTGTATTATTTCTGCAATGCTTGTTAAGTTAACTTCATAATTGAGTCAAGTAGTGATTCAAATAGAATGGTTTTCTTGGGCATCACAAACCAGATCAAAATTATCATTGTCTTGTAATTATGCTGCTGTTTCTGTGAAGTGTAAGCAGAATAAGACCGTGCTTAAAATAAGCATGTAAACATGAAAAATGTTTCCATAAGGGAAAGATGTTACAAATTTCCTTCATATTTACTTTTCAGAAAGAAGAAAAGTTGATGAGACTCGAAAAAGCGATTAATCCATTGTTGGATGATAATGACCAAGTGGCGCTGTCGTTTATTCTGGAGAGTATACTTGGTCAGATTAAATCTGTGGAAAACGTATGTATCCTTAACCCCACTTTTCATATTTACACTCTTTAATGTGCCTGCAGCTAAAGACAAATGAAACTACTGTGACAAAAGCAGAACATGCTCATGGAAAATGCCTTCTTTTGTTTTAGAACTGTTTTATTTAAATAACATAAAAAAAATGTTATTTTTTAAGGTCTAAAACTACTTTTTGCTGTTACTCTATTACCAAAGTTAATATAGCAGAAAGGGGCCTCCGTGGCCTAGTGGTTAGAGTACTGAACTTGAAATCACATGGCCCCTCTCCGCGTGGGTTCAAATCCTGAGAGGGATATGGATTTTCATGAGAGGCAGTCTCCCGACTGACTTACGGAATGCCGATGGTTCTACCCGCCTTGACCAGCCCTTATGGGCAGTTGAGTATGGGGTCTTCCTCCATCATTAAGAGTCGGGCATCGCTACATAACTGAAATAATGTTGATGTGATGTAAAACCCATAAAAATAAAATAAAGCAGAATAGGATGATTCCCTTTTTTGAATTGTTCCAATAAACAGTTTATAAATGTATAGTTCACTAATCTTATTTTGCTGTTAAAAGATATTTCAACACAATTGAGAAAGGAAGTAAGAACATTGACAGAAAAGTAGAGTATCATCATCAAATACTTAAAGTAGAAAGAGAATTTGTTTATTACTTTTTCATGTAGAAATTAATGCTGATAAGTGCACAAAAAGAACCAATACAAAATATTTTGTTTTCATTAAGAAATACAGTTGTGTACTGAAATGTCTTGAAAAGTACATAAAAGGAGAACCTACCTTTACTAATATTGTTTTTTTTTGTGATATCATATGGGCAACAATGGTAGAGTGTAGGCCTCTGGCACTGAGGGTCAAGGGTTCAATTCCCTCTAGATGGAAGGTGAAAATGCCGGAACTAACCCACAAACTGGTCCAAGTACTGGTTATATATCAAGGAAGTGGATTCAAGAATTATTAGTGTATGATATAAGAACTTCATAATAGATTTAAAAAAATAAGTATTACATTTCTGATGTCATATTAAGTTGTTGATCCTCTAATGATCTATTCATTGTGGTTAGATATCTTGATTTCATTTTGGCTACATTTCTCTTTTTCCAAATGTTCCAGTCCTGGCCATTCTTGAATCCAGTAAACAAGAAGTTCATCAAGGATTACTATGATTTGATAGAAAAGCCCATGGATCTTTCCTCACTACTAAAGGTAAGGGAAGCAATGCCAATTTTCTCATCCAGTGTGATACTCGGTTTGTTAGGTTTTTACCATTCCCATGATGAGAAAGTTTGCTGTACTCACTTGATATTGGAAGACATAACTCTGACAGGTTAGAAAATATAAGCGGAAATGAAGAAATTCTTCTGGTGATTTTTTTTTCTTTAACAACTATCATTTTAAAACCTGTTAAGATTTGATTTATTAAAGGTTAAGTTTGTTTCAAATAGTGTGATAGTTAAACCTACGTACATTAATACAGGACAATGTCTCATTAAAGGTGTTTATTAGCAGATGAGAAAATGGGAAAATAAAATAAAAGCGCCATAAATATAATAATTTCTGTTCTGGCGTATTCTACAGAATGAAATATAGCTGTTGATAGCAAATTTTGTTTAAAAAGAGCCATTTTATCTTTGTACTTGCAGTTAGAATGATGTCAATTTTAAATCAGATGCATTCCTTTTGTAATCTTAATTAAATCAAAATATAGACATCCATTTCATTTCATTAAAACATAACCAGTGCCATGGAAATTAATTTGTACTTTAGATTCCCCAAGAAAATGTAATAATATATATACATTGCTTTTATTTCACAATAATAGAAAGTTCAAACACATCAGTACCAGAACAGGGAAAGTTTTGCTGAAGATGTGAAGCTGATATTTGCCAACAGCATCAAGTACAATGGGAAGGATAGCTCGCTGACGAGAACTGCAGAAAAAATGGTGGAGGTTTGCATGGCGGCTATACAGGAGGTAAACAGATGCGAATAAGACCTATGAATGTTGTATTTGAACACATTTTAATCCCTTTCTCTATTGTACCTCACTTTGCAATACTTGCTCTTGAATTTTTTAGAAATCAAAATTAGGAATAATATTACAACAGATTTTACTAGATATTTTCCAGAAAAGGAACATTTATGTTATGACACAAAGTGCTGGTTTCTAAACAAATCCAAATGTACGTTTTATTTTCTATTCAAAGTTAGGTCCTGCATGGCCCGGTAGTTATGAAGGCGAATTGTAAGTGGGGGGTCTCAGGTTGAAGCCCCGCTAACGCTGAACTTTTTGTGGGCATGTTCTGTTGCAAGACAATTTAGATACCTATTACATCCCAGGAAAGGTGTAAAATGATAAAGATTGTTGATGTGGTGGTAAACCTGATATAAATAATCTCGGTGTTATATAATTGAAAATGTGTTGATACAATGCTTAACCCAATACAAATAATCTATTTATAGCATGAGGAGACGCTGACTCAGTTAGAGAAAGATATTAAGGCTGCGCAAGAGGCTGCCCTGGAGGCGGCCGAGTCGGAGAGTGTGATGACGGGAACGTCCACGCATGACGATTTAACGGGAGGTAACATGATTTACTTGTTTATGGAATAGAGTATTAGAGAAATGTTATGTTTAATTTTCAGTGTAAGAGAAAAATATTTTTCATCTTGTGACACTGAGGGACTGTTTACCTTACACTGGAAATTCTATTCATTATTCATTTTCACAATAACAGATACATGTTTATGAAATAATGTATGAGAGAAATATTCGAAGTAAGGTATGAGAGAAATATTCGAAATTGGGTATGAGTGAAATACTCAAAAAAAATGTATGAGAGAAATATTCAAAATAAAGTATGAGAGAAATATCAAGTTTGTAATTTTCGGTGTAAGATCAAATATATTTCGTCTTGTGACCCTAAGAGTTTTTCAATCTTACATTAGAAATTATAAATATTCCATTCATTTTAATATGATAAAACTTTGTTGTCTTATTAAAAGTTTCTTTTCTCCAAAATACCCTATATAGAGCTGTGATATCAATGTAGAATATCTAGCCCGTCTCTTACATCAATTACATACAATTCATTCATTTACTTGTGCTTTGATTTACTCTTGTACGCTTCTCCCACTCCTTTCTTACATGTAAACAGAAACACATTCCCTGATCTTTGGAAATGATTGATGGACTATTGTCTATCTATTGTAGGAATGGATAATGAGTCTATGGATGGGTTTAGTGTTGGGACGAAGGAGAACATTACCATCAAAGAGGATGGGGATATGGAGGAGGACTCTGTCATACCGGAATCTAACCAGGTAAACACCGCTATCAGGTGTGGTTTATCTTTCTAGCAAAGGCTTAGTTGAAGTAATGGAACTTTTGTCTCTCGTTGTTTTATATGTCTGTTGTTCTATATAATTAGTTATTGTATATTATTTATAGGTTTTGCACTTATCATGAAAATATACATAGTTCTAAACAAGGGCTATATCGTTAGGTATGATAAATAATTAAAGTAAGTTCATGTTAGATAAAATAATTTTAAGGTAAATGCAGTGAATTTGAATGAGTGTTTATTTAGTTTGATGATTTATTGTGTTGAATTCATTTTATGATTGTCAATATTTTCAGTCTTTCAATATCTCGGACTCAGACTTTGTTGATGTGGAAGGCGATGAAGATTCATTCACTAGAAAGAAGGTAGGCTTTTTGATAATTCTGGTTTAATAGAATCAATTTTGTGAAAGTTTTAAATCTTTTTCCAATTAACCTTTCTTTGAATACTTAAATGATGGAGCTTCAAAGTGAAAACAGGTAGTTCATTATAATTAGTTCCTTTTATTTTTGAAATCTCAACAGAAACGTAAACTTTATTGTGACAATAAAGGAAACAGCTTTTTAGCCTTTTTTCTCGTTCTTCAGAAATATTGTTAATGCTTCTCCCTTGATACAAATGATAAAAGATTGAGTCGATGTTTCTAAAGAATTTTTTCTTGTTGTCACAATGGTTTCAATTTATACAAGTAGTTTTTATGTATTTTTGCACATGTTTTTTATTGGTTAAGAGGTAGTTTACCGTAAATTAACCAAAGAAAGAGTGTAGTCCTATTGAGTAGTGGCTTAACCCTTTCCCAAACGCCAAATTTTCGACGTTCCCTATTTGAAAGAGTTTGCAGACGACATTTCAAAATGTGATGAAATTGGGAAATTACCTTCAGATAGGACAGAAAACATTGTGGGAAAAGGAAAAATTGCTCGTTATGAGCAATTTCTCCTTCTCCCACAATGTTTTCTAGAGTCATCTTCAAGAAAGTCGTCAAATGTCGTCATTGTTTGGTAAAGGGTTAATTTCCAAGCATAATTATTGCTTTGATAGATAAGTCTAAGGACAGACCCCCTGTAATCTATTCTTTCAGGGATCAAAGAAGAAAAAGACAGGATTTCAGAAAGATTTACCCCCCTCTCCAGATAATAATGAAGACATTTTAGGTAATGTTATTCAGTTTTGCTACTTTGTCATATGAAATTTTTACCATTTTTGTATGGAGTAGGGGGCCTAAATGGCCCTGTGGTTAGAGTACAGAACTTGAAACCACATATCCTCTCTCCTTGTGGGTTCAAATCCCAGTTATAGCATTTTGATTATCATGAGAAGTAGTCTTTGGACTGACTTACAGAATGCCAATGGTTCTTCCTGGCTTGACCAGCCCTTATGGGCAGTTGAGTATGGGTTCTTCCTCCATCATTAAGAGACGGGCATGGCAACATAACTGAAATAATGTTGACGCAATGAAGGAAAAAAAAACGTGTTAATACTATGAAGCAGGTTTTTTATCATTCAAAGCTAAAGAAGTTTGCCAGAGGCAGCTTATTTCCAAAGATATTCATATATATATTTACATGTATACTTCTGGAAAGATAAAAAAATCTTTTGTGAAACAAGAAAGAGTGTATGTTTTATGAATATTACTGATTACAGGTAAAGTGAATGTATGTTTTATGTATATTACTGATTATAGGTAAAGTGAATGTATGTTTTATGAATATTACAGGTAAAGTGAATGTATGTTTTATGTATATTACTGATTACAGGTAAAGTGAATGTATGATTTATGTATATAACTGATAACAGGTAAAGTGAATGTATGTTTTATGTATATTACTGATTACAGGTAAAGTGAATGTATGTTTGTGTATATTACTGATTACAGATAAAGTGAATGTATGTTTGTGTATATTACTGATTACAGGTAAAGTGAATGTATGTTTTATGTATATTACTGATTACAGATAAAGTGAATGTATGTTTTATGTATATTACAGGTAAAGTGAATGTATGTTTTATGTATATTACTGATTACAGGTAAAGTGAATGTATGATTTATGTATATTACTGATAACAGGTAAAGTGAATGTATGTTTTATGTATATTACTGATTACAGGTAAAGTGAATGTATGTTTGTGTATATTACTGATTACAGGTAAAGTGAATGTATGTTTTATGTATACTACTGATTACAGGTAAAGTGAATGTATGTTTTATGTATATTACTGATTACAGGTAAAGTGAATGTATGTTTTATGTATATTTCTGATTACAGGTAAAGTGAATGTATGATTTATGTATATTAATGATTACAGGTAAAGTGAATGTATGTTTGTGTATATTACTGATTACAGGTAAATTGAGTGATGACTCCGATCAAGGAGCTATGGAAGAGTCCCAGGACTTTGATAACTTTGATCCCACTTCTGGGTTTCAGCAGCCGCAACAGTACCAGGTGAGATTTGAGATTAATATTTATACATATATACATACAAAAGAAATACGGGTTCCGCCAAATGCTGGACCGACAAAAGAATAGATAGGGCAAAAAATGAAATACTTTAAAAGCCTTCTATGCTTAATCTAACTGAATTTGTATATTTTAAGAAAAAAAGAAATAAAACCCCAAACATGTTTCGCCTAACGGCTCTTTATTGGTATAACATCGTTGTGTGATATAAATATATATAAATATATGTTTCTTTATTTGTTTGTTTGTGTGTTTATGTTAAAACATTAAGATATACGATCAATCTTACTTTAATCAAAGCTAGTAAAAGCCTCAATAGTACCAGGTATGTTTTGGCATTTATCTTTGTTTGTGTTAAAACATACATACATATAACCAATCTTGTTTAAACCTTTCACTGCCGTAGTCGACTTAAGTCGACAAGTCGACAGTGCAGTTGACCGCTGTAGGCGACTTTAGTCGACATATGGTGGTGTACTACATATAACAGTAATAAAAACAGTCCAACTTGCAGCCAACCTGTCTTAGACAACCACTTCAGAAAGTCCCATTGTTAGATTTATATTGTACATCAATTTGTGTTAAGCAGCCAACCAGTCTTTATCAGCCAATTTCTCATTTCCCTAGGCTGACCTCTTAACACAAGTTTGACTGTACAGCATACTACTTTTTTCCTAGAAAGCGCTAAATATATTTGGTGCTGAGATAACTTTTTGCTATATTTGGCGGCTAAAGGGTTCAAAAGGCCATAGTACACAAAGAAAGAACCATGGTGTCTAAGACAACTGACGCTTTTATACGGGCAACAGTCATTCAGAAAGCTCCATTTAGATATATGATTAATCTTGTTTTAAACGACCATAGTAAGTGGAGAAAGAATCATGATTATAAGACAACTAAAGACTCATTGCTGTTGCATCCTGCATTAAGCTAGCCTCAAGCTAAAAACTTTTCACCGACCATTTAATAGTGGTCACTTTAGATTAGTTTGAATCTTTGTTAAAGTTTTCTCTTACTAAGAAACAGACAGAGATGGTTTGTGTCTTCTTCCACCAAAATGTTATTTTCCCCTAGTGGTGGATTTTGCCCTGAAAAAATCAATTTCACTGATGATTAACTTATCCTAGAGATTTACTAGAAGCCCAAATTGTTTGAAAATTAGTAATTAATCAAAGACCAATTAAAAAAGGCAGGTTTATGTTCCATGTTTATGGAAAACAGTAACATGCCTTTTGCTAGATCTGAAGCATTAGTGTTATTTCATTGTGTATGAATTCATGATTGCCTTTCTGTTTCAAAAAAGGGTCTTTCTTTAAAGGCTTATGAAAGGAGATTGATGCGAAATCAAACTTTATTGTTTGTAAACTTTTGGTAAGATTATGATACCCGGTAGTTATCACCAATAAAACCCATCAGCACAACTTAAATGTGAAAGCCAATGAGAACCCAGATTAGCCAGTTTAATAGTTCAAATTGCCTGATTCTTCACCTCTGACCTGGTCATGTGATACACAAATATTTTAACTGACCATTCAGAATTTGTGAATAAGATATGTTAACAGACAGATAAACATGATTGAATTGGAGACAACTATATATCAAGCGCTAAAAAGTTTGTTATAAGAGATTGTTAGTTAGGGTCTCATAGCATTCATTAATTAATTTTCATGTTTATGATAATTATGAAAGAACTCCATATATGGGCCGCATCACGCGGAAAGGGGCACTCGGACATAAATAAAAAACCACTGACTCAGCTCTTTCTTAGCGCTATTATTCCAGCATCTAGTCACGACAATTTTCATTTGTATTTAATTAAAGGTAGAACTTGATGTCCTCTAAGATGGCAAACAGTGTAACCCCAGACCAGCCGCCACGTCAGTGACGTGGCGGCTGGTCTGGGGCTACACTGTTTGCTATGTCTGAGTGCCCTTTTTCCAGTGACGTGGCCCATATTATTTCAGTACTTTTTTTTACTCATATCTTTTCATGTGCCTTTAATAAGCAGCTTAGAGAGATTTCATATGTTCTCCTGAACTTCAATTCATGTCCAATACAAATGATCCTTTCCACCTATAGGTACCACCAGTCCAAATGGAGGACGAAAACAGTTTTGATCCATCCGAGTTTTTCCGACACAGTACGTTGGCGAGCCAGGCTGCTGCCCAGGAAGAGCAGCAGGCGGATAGTGACGACCAGGAAACCATGGAAACGGACTTGAACAACGACCTTGAGGTGTCTGATTCAGATGAGAGCGGGAATGCGAGCGAAAAGGAGCAGACTTTTGATGATGAGACGCAAGGGGCAAATGAGGAATCCAATGAAGGATTTGACATTGATGAGTTCTTGCAATAAAACTGGATCATTTTCATCTTGATTATCTATATCAAATTGTTCAACATTGACAAAGTTTGCAAGGGCATAAAGAATCAATGTTGAGATGAAATATCTTTACTGGTACTGATTATTTGCCAGGATTTATTGAATAAATGATTTGTTAAAGATGACCAAATTAAAAAAGAAAATACATTGATACATTTTATAAATGTACTTGCAATGACTGCATAGTCTTGGCTCTTCTTAAATGGCTAATTAGGTAACATACAGAAAATCAAATAATGCATTATTAATCATGTATCATTACAGACTCATTATTGAAAACCTTTGTGCATTATTAAAGTATTTGTTCATATGATTAAACCATTTTGTTCATAGCATTTGTAAATACCTTCATATATAGTTGTATTTCACTTTGTTTGTACTTCTCCCCAATCAAAAGGATGTACCCTCTTCAAAAGGAAATGAATGATGTGGTACATCTTTTTGATAGTGACTAATTAATGTGTATGTGTACAGATAAGATGTACGTAACATTCAAAAGATGTATTCTTGATATTGAGAAATCATGCTGGATGAAATAAAACTATAAAAGCTGGTCTGTGTTGTTTGAATGCTGATATTTACCATTGCATGATATTATAGTCTGCGTCAGATTTCAAAACATTATCCATTGATTTGATTTTTCTTTTTAGTTTTGGTTTGGGATTAACGCAGAAGTTATTTCCTTGAGATCAGTTTTGACCTTTTTCGAGATATTTTTTACCCCTTCGTTACTGGGACAAATAGAAAGTTAATGGCAATTGAGAAAAAATAGCTAGAAAATACTTAATTTTTCTATTTGCTAGTAACCATTGTGACGATAGCATCGGTTGATCATAGGATAAATATATCCTTTTGTCACTTTGGTGTTTGAACCCTTATAGTGCTAAACCCGACTTCATGCTTATGCAAACAGGTAAGACCCAGGCCAGCCGCCAAGTAAATTGGCGGCTAGCCTGTGATCTTACCTGTTTGCTACTCTGAATATCTTTCCTTATAAAAATTAAGCAGATATTTAAGATTTTTGAAAGCAGACGACACAAAAATATATTTTTAGAAAGTTACCCAGTATTCTAAGGGTTAATGTCTACTGCAGACGGTATGTCAGATCGGGGAACAGGGGAGTAATGTTGTAGATAAATCTCTAATAGATAACAAGTGCACCTAACAATGTACCCATGAGGTAATACTAAATCGGCGTGCACCCCCAAATACGGTTGAAGAATTCCTTTGTCGCATATTTTGTTTGGGTTCATGCGAGGTCATTGACATTGCGACAACTCATGATTTATCGTTTTTTCAAACAATGTCTTTATTATGCAATCGATATTGGTGATTATAGATGAATGCTCACCCACATGCATTCCGCCCGAAATCGGGGATTAATCATTAAATACCACGCGATTACATATTCAATAATCGATTAAATTCCAATTTAGTTCACACTTCTTTCTTCTACATCGATTGTGAAGCATTTTCGTAAAAAATGATTTAAATCACTCGCAAGTTTTGTTTTCTAGATGTACATAAACAGTAATCGCGCCGAGTGTGGATTATTGAAAGATCGCAAAGTACGAGTTCAAGCCACTTTTTACGGGACTCGGACCTACGATCCTCGTGTTCCGAGGCCGATGCACTACCCTTGGACCACTTAGCTCGGAATTCTTACTAGAACCGCCGGGTTTTGAGCTTTCCGAATGATCCACACGTAGATATTTCACTCTAGATAAGAATACAATTTCAGCTTGGATCATTCAACTTAGCGTTTGAGATGATATTGAAACCCTGAGACAAAGACGTTGTCTATGTCTCTATGATACTTCACCTTTTGTATTAGATTATTGTATAGAGACCTTTGATCTCGTATTTGTAAATTGCCCAGAAAGCATGTATATGCGAACTGACCTTACGGTATAACAGGAAACTTGTTGAAACGGAAATAAAATACATTCTCTCACCAATAGAACAAACACAATTTTGTTGATTTATATGGTCTTGCATCGCGTCAACAACATTTCAGTAATTTTTGCGATACCCGACTCTTAACCCTTTACCAAACGACACATGTTCGTCTCCCAAATTGAAAAGGCGACATTTCAAAATGTGATGAAATTTGAAAATAATCTTCTGATTGGGCAGGAAACATTGTGGGAAAAGGAACAGTTTCTCGTTCAGAGCAATTTCTCCTTTGCCCACAATGTTTTCCAGAGTCGTCTGCAGCAAAGTGCTTGAACGTCGTTATTGTTTGGTAATGGGTTAATGATGGACAAAGACCCCCATACTTGCGTCCATAAGGGCTGGTCAAGCCGGGTAGAACAATCAGCATCCCGTTAGTCAGTCGGGAGACTTCATCTCATTAAAGTCCATATCCATCACGGGTATTGATCCTACGCTAACCACTAGGCCACAGAGGTCCCATGTTTTTGTTATACGCGGCCCACCTGTTTAGTTTGATATTCAATGACCCCGAGCAATCGTTTACAACGAATGTATTTTTTATGTAATCGATACTGCCTGTCTACCCTTTACCAATCACTCAATCGATTTCACGTTCTGACTACAGAAGATCTCTGTCAAATTTTCACACCCTTAATTTGTGTTGCATTCGACACCGGAAAACATTGTGGGAAAAGGAGAAATTGCCCGTAAAGAGCAATTTTTCCTTTTCCCAGAATGTTTTCATCCCAATCATAAGATTTTTTTCAATTTCATCACATTTTGTAATGTCGTTTGCAAGCTTTTGATTTGGAACAGTCGAACATTATGCGTTTTGTAAAGGGTTAAAGAGGGTGAAGTTCATAGTGCCTGGTCAGAATTGAGTCATCAAAATCGCAGCTTGTGAGGGGCGCTAACTGCTACTAAAAAAGTTAAAAGGATTTAGAAGTAGTTATTTCCCTTTTGAGATAATTTGCTTATTTCTTCCTTTTGGGTCATTTCTTTAATTTAGTTTTATTAAAAGCATAGGAATCATTAATTTGGTAAAAAAATACTTGTCTGCAAAGAATGTAAAAACTTGAAAATAAACAAAGAAGTGGAAGGCGACAGTCAGCAGGGAAGATAGGGGAAAGGCAAATTGTGAGGCTGGCTAGGAACAATAGGAGAGCTTGTTTAGCAGAATTAACATCATTAGCCAATGCCTAGACTAGTATCTTCAAGGCTTGGGAGGCGTCGGTTAAGACTTAGCGATATTCACGAAGGAAAGTTAGTAGGCGGGAATCTGAGGCCCGAAAAGAGGCTTAAAAAAAAAGTTCTTTTACCCCAAAGGGTAGAAAATTTTCATTGGTGTTTTTAAATAGCCTAAAGTATCCCTGAAAGTTCTAGAGGGGATGCCACTTCTGAAAGTGGTGCAGATTTTTAGAAAATGAAGTTTTGTAACATGACCGTCATTTGCTTTTGTTCTTTTTCTTTACATCACTTATATATACCAATTGCCCATTCTACCATTCTTATCATCCATTAACATCATTGAAACTAATTAGTTTGCATGGAATATATAATATATTGGTATTTTGAGGCCTTGCTTATCAAAAATAGATATTTAAATATCAATTTTGACATTTTCCTGCTGCTTTTGTTGCGTCTTTTTGTAAAATGTTATTCAACAATTTTACATGAGCACTATGTATTTACAATATATTGAGTAATATATTGAGTAAAAGACAAGTTCATGTAGTTTTTTATCTAGATTTATGCAATTTTCCTTAAGACAGTTTGATTTTAATAAGTTTGCTGAGGGCAATATCATATGCTTGCATATGCTACATATAAAGGCCTACTTTTCGACTCACTTGAACTAAAATGTATAGCAACAGGGTGGTTACTTGTAGTTGGCATTGGCACTTATGTTACTGTATACCATCAACTCATTCTGTTTGTGACAATCTTTATAAGTTTTCTGACAGATATTGTTAAACAAAGTGGTCACAACATTAGATTTTGTTTGAAATCATTTATGAACCAGAACTTATATTAATTTAAAGAATCCGGCGGCCTCCATGAATGGTCACATAAGGTTGATGAAATTCGTGATCTTTTAATATTGCGCTAAATTAATATGAAAAGCTCATGGAGCAGCTTTGTGAATTCTTTTTACAATGTATAAATCAACACTTAGCCTAAGATTAATTAGAGATCATGTATAATTAAGTCAGCAGAGGAGACAATAATAGCCATTTAAAATGCTTCCGCATTATGTACTGCATGCATTGCCCTATCAAAAAGCGTCATATTTGCAATTATATGAGTATCTTACAAAACGCACACTTTATGTTTACATTATTTGCATAGCTTACATTCATTGTTATTTCCCAATGAATTATTATTTGAAGACGTTGGTTTTGTCATTTTAAGCCATTTCAAACCTGGTTACTTTATTTATATCACTCTGTCATAAGGTTTCCTTATGTGTTTTTGTGTTGATTTCACGTCATGTCTGATGCTTTATCATATTCATCACTCCCTGAATACAAAAAATGTTCTAGTCTATTTATACATGTTCATCATCACACAGACATGCATTGGAAAACCAGAACACCAGTCTTTTTTTTCAGCAACTGCATCGTCGCGACAGGCAGTTTGTTTTGCATGAGCACCATTCCCCAAATTCCTTCTATTTCAATCTGTTCACAGATTCTTTCAACTCTTATTTCTCTGTTGTTTGATTTTCTTTTTAGGATGACCTGTACAACATTAGGGTCATACACATTTAATTCCACAAAAACATCTACCAATCCATTCTCCTCCATAATCTTTCCTTTATTACCCATGAAGTTCATGACCCTGTACATTCCCCCGTTTCCAACTAATCATTTTGGAACTCATTCATATTCTTCCATTTGATCAAGCGAGCTTTATGTGACATATGTCAAGTTTGGACCAAGGGCTGGGAACATTCTCTTGAAGGTGTAGATGGTATTGTATTTTGTGGCAGAGGCTGGGATCATTGGATAATAACGAGTTTTGGATTTCAGGATTGCTTGACTTGTGACTCACTTTTGCATAAACACTGTCCATCCTGGCAGTTAATTTTCAAGGCAATCAATGTCCATTTTAAACAGTTTGGTGGGCATCATTAGCAATTCAGTAAATAAGTTGTCTAAGGCTCTTTCATTTCTGTACTCCTCTGAGCAGGAAAAGAACCACCGTGTGATGGTCTTTCCGTAAAAATGCAATGGACCACGTAATTTTCAGGGACATTCCAGTATCTCAGAGGTCCTCACGGGTGGCCTGCTGTTTTCATGCATTGGGTTATTGTTGCTGTCAACTTGATACATAACCATTTTCACAATGGCCAGGTGTTTACCATCAAGTGACTCTGCAGCTCTGTTGAAGTCATCTCCAGCTGCCCAAATTGTAACACATGATGTAATGTTTGCAGCTACAGGGACTACTTTTTGTCCACAGTAATAGCCCAACAAGTGTCTATGCGTTCTAATTCATCATAGCTGATGCTATGTCCATTTTTATTCACCAATGCAATTGCTCCTTAGGACTGCGTGAGCTGGTGGATTGCAAAACCAAGTCCTACACATGTATATGCTTTGGTATCTTGCATCTACTACCTGATTGTATAAAAAATATCTTGACATATCAACAACACTTTTTTGATGCAGTGAGGGACACTTCTCCTTTATGTAGGACGGTTTCCAGTTTCACATTTTCCTCGGCCAAAAGAATCCAAGCAAGAAAAACAGAGAGCTCATGTGGCACTATTTTCTCCTCTTATTCAATGGTCATCATAGAAGGGTCGAGAGGCTGAACTTCAATACAATTCAATTTAAGTCACACTTCTTTAATCGCAGTAACAGTGCATAATGAAAACAAAATCACACTGAGGTATTGGTTCATTCTCTCCTAACAGATCAGATTTTAGCTTTGTAAAGTTACTGCCCCTGTTTAGGTTTGCTGCATGGTTGATAACGTCTTCAAGTCCAAGATCATTATCAACAATTATGTCAGAATTCCCTTTTAGATGTGATTTAAGAAATTGCAATCTGTGAGCATAAATTGACTCAAGTATGGCTTTGAGATTATTGTACCCAACGTGTTTTCTTCCTCTATTGGCATTGATTTACTCAACAGGTGTGGTACTTATGCAGCAAAACAGTAAGATCTGGATGTATTTCACTGATAAGATTCTCCAGTGCTGTATTGTGCACATTTTCATTGTTAATGCTTCTGCACTCTGTGACATATTGCTTAGTTTAAACTTATTTATTCTCCATCGATTGTGAAACAAGATTTTACAATGTTGATAAATCATGCTCGATTCTGCTTCCTGGATACATAACCAGTGCTCACGCTGAATATAGATAAATAAAAGGTTGCAGGGCAGATCCCGCTACTCACGGGATTCAAACCCATGACACTCAAGTTCCGAGGCTGAGGCTCTACCCCTTGACCACTGCCCTCCTCCATCTTGCTTAATGTACCTGCTGTGAAATTCTCTGTGATAGTTAGCTTCATTGGCAATAAGTTTGCTATAATCACCCACTTTGCAGTCGAAATGTGTATCACACCCTTCTTTTGTTCTGCTCTCTAATGTTTTGCAAAATTCGAATGTTGCAATATCGATCTACTGCTTGTTTTTCTTGTACGATTTCTTTTCACAAAAAAATGCAAAGATCTTTCCAGTTGAATGAACACCTTCATAAAAGAATGTAGACCCTTTGAATCGTTGTCCTGGTTTTGTTGTTTAAGCCTCGATGGATGGTAATTGCTTGTAAATGTAATATAGCAGCTTTTGTGCAAAATGATTTCCTTATTTGGGTCACTCATTTTCATGACACAACTTGATTTGTTAACAATGTTGTCAAACTATCTTTTTGTGTCACTACCACAGCTTCATCTCAGCTCTGTAGTGTATCAAAAAAGCTTTAGACTCCTTGACTTGGTGTATTTCTGATAGGCTCATTGGTGTCATTTTGGCAAATTATGCACGAGTATGCTACAGGCTTTCTTTTAAAAGCAAACTAGCGCTCAGAAAAACTGCAAAACTGGGTAAAATGAGTTACAGATTAAGATAGAATATTTTAAAACATAGCGAAAAACCACTTGATCAAGACAATATAACGCCTGCACTATTTATTATTTATTTTTCAAAGTGCTATTCTTTTACAAATTCGGAGCCCACCAATTTAACTTCATAGTTTACATTTAAGTAACATCTGAAATAGCAAGGAGGGCTCAGATTAACGACTGGCGATCACCTGCTTAGAAAAATCACGTGAAACACATAGAAATACTGTCATTTATCCAATATTACAAAATGGAGATTTTTTCGGGGTTTATTGGTTCCTGGAGTTTCTCGGTTGACCTAGTTTTAACGCTATTTGTAAACAAACCTTAGAGTAATCACTCTTTTAAAAGCATCATATTAATGTGTTACCTTCTCAATTCCTCTGTAAAAGGGAATTTAAAGTCCGTTTGAGTGCATTCTCAATTATTCAAGGACTTTCACAATTTAAGTGTATATTAGCGCAAGTATTGCTTTAAATGTTTCACGTTCAAAGGACTTATATCCATGTTTTCATCAAAACTACTTATTCTCACCCAAAAATAAAGTAAAACATCTTAAGACACTATGTAAAGTCTGTTTATAATGGTTCATGGAAAAAAACAAATTGATTTTTTGATTTTTCAAAAATATCATTGTTTTAGGGTGGGTGGGGTAACAAAATGGACCGTAGAAAAAATCTGCACCACTTTCATTTTTGGCATCCCCCCTAAATTGACATCTCTATACCTCTTCTACACCCTGGCACCAGCGGAAATTTTCTACCTTTCGGGGTAAAAGAAAAAAATATTTTCCGGGGCCAGAGACCCGCCTATAGGAAGACCCTCACAATCAACAGTAAAAGGAGTGTGTCTTGGTGAAAACGAAAACTTCATTGGACAGTCGATAGACAGCGGAAAAGGGTGATTTTTAGTATTGAGACTCATGTAAAAATCGATCGTCAAAACAGGATAACTGTTTGGAGAAAGCTTGAGATGAAATTTGGCGTCCTGTGTTGGTTGGTCAAAGAGGCTGGCCATGTTTGTCATTGAAATTATGAAGTTGTCTGACATATAACAAAGTGGGAACATTGGACGTTGTTCATGGTAATATTGTGTCTTGACAACAATTTCTGGCCTGTTATTGCTTATAATTTTTATTAATTGGGACTTTATCTTCGAAGAGAACAACGCACCTGTACACACTTAGATATTAACTTCATCGTGGAAGAATCATCATGAAATTTCATGCATAACTTGGCCATCACAAAGTCCAAACATTAATATGAAAGAAAATGTGTGGCGAACAATAAGACCAAATTGGAGAAGAAAAACACATCGTCAAAACTCAACAATAGGGCCTACCTTGAGGACGAAGTCAAATCGATATGGTACCACATCCCTTCCCACTATATACAGAACCTTTATGCTTCAATAACAAAAAGAATCAGACAAGTTATACTCAGCAATGGTCTTATTACTAAATACTAACACAAACAAGTAAGTTTTTACAAAAGTTGGGTTTGTAGTTCAGTTTAAAGTTAGTTGTTATAAATGGTATCAGTCCTTTTGTTCTTCAAGTTATGACTCACTTCCGGCCAGTCACTGTAACTTCAAAAACCAAGAGCCGTCAGAAGTTTTCGTAACTTTTCGTAACGTATCATAAACGACTGGAACAATCTAAATATTACTGTAGTTATGGCAAAATATGTTGATACTTTAAAAAGGAAAACTCTTGAACAATGAACTTTAGTGGCAGTTGAGCAGGTTTGACTTGACTGCTATATACTAAGAGAGACCATTCGCAAATTGATGACAATATTACAAGTATAGAAGGGAAAGACAACCCTTAGGGGTTTAACCCTTTACCAGACGCCAAATTTTCGACTGTACCCAAATTGAAAGAATTTTGCAGACGACTTTTCGAAATTTGATTAAATTGAAAAATGATCTTCTGATATGGCATAAAACATTGTGGGTAAAGGAGAAATTGATCGCTAGGAGCAATTTCCTCTTTTCCCACGTTTTGGGAGTCGTCTGCAACAAACTGGTCACATGTCGTTAATGTTTGGTAATGGGTTAAGAAGATTTCCTAACATCTCAGAAGGTATCTACACTCATATAAAACTTAACTGACAACCCAACAAACAAAATTTTATAAAAGCGATGGAAAGACATGACTTTATTCCGTTCCTATATACATTCCTAGTCTTAATAATACAGACGTAGGTACATTGTATTCCATTCAACTGTAATGCAAGTAGGGCTTGGATCATCAAAGCTAGATCCATTCACTTGTGACGCAGCTTTTTTTTTTATCTCGGATAGGCCCGCAGAATAAACAATTCTTCATAAATCTGTATGTTTAAAATCATATCCATCTTACGTACAATTGGATCATTATTCAACCAATTCCTGCGTAAATTCGTATTATTACGCACTTACTGAACCCTCTACCGAAAACTGTTGAGATTTTAATAAGAAATTTCTTATTTCCTCCTCAAAAATTTCTGTATGGAAAATTAATAATTCTCTTTCGATTTAAGATCTACCTAAAATCACCGGGCTTTTAATTATCTGAGTATCAGCCAACGACTTTATATTTGTCTATGTTTTTTGGATGAAGTAAGAAATTGCTCTCCATAGCAACTTCTCGTTTTCCCCAAAAATAATTTCAGCCCGGAAATGTTCATTGTACTTCGATTTAAGTAAGTATATGATTTCTTTCAATTCTGGCGACCGAAAAGCCAGAATGTAGAAGGCTTAATACATAACCTAGTTTTTTCATTGTAATTTGTAGCTTATAGCACCACTAGTCAACTGCTGATGTTCTTTTTAAATCTAAACTCTTCATTTCATATTGGAATTATGCAACACTCAGGGTAATCGGAATTGAAAGCAAGACTATTCAAGAACATACAATTAAGAAAAGGCACAAGCAGCATTTTATCTTTTCGATAAACGATGCTTCCTAAAGTCTTATGCGGCGACGAACCATTTACTTTTTACTGTTCTAATATGATGTAAAGGGGGTCAGAATAAAATGTCAGCTCACGAAACTATGCAAAAGCACATTGCGATAATCCCTGTTTATTTGTCAAGTACAAAACTATAAGCCCCGGAAATCATGCGAGGGATTTAAAACGTCAAAGTTATATCACATTTCAATACACCTCAAAATCGCCATTTCGATGTGTCATAGCTTTGATTTAAAATGGCCATGTCAGGCGTAAACGATTGCTTTTATATACTTCCAAAGACTGATGTCAAGGGAGAAACGTTATTGTTCTTTTGCTCGAATATAATATGATTTTCTAAAAATATATTTTTGTGTCGTCTGCTTTCAAAAACCTTAAATATCTGCTTAATTTAAATGAGGAAAAATACTCAGAGTAGTAAAGAGGTTAGATCACAGGTCAGCCGCCAATTTACTTCGTGGCTGGCCTGGACCCGACCTGTTTGCATATGCATATGGCTCCATCACTATAAGGATTAAGGTGCATGTAATCCAAACTATAATAGGGCTTCAGAAAAAATGGCATTTTTACGCTGACGAATTCAGTTAAATCGCTTGAATTGACACACCTATTGTGTTCCAATGCACCGCACAAATCTATTATATATATCCTAAATGCGTTTCCTATTCAAATTTGACAAACGGCGCGGCAAATAGACGTGTGTCATTTCCTATTTTATTTCGATGCGTGCGAACCGTGAATAGGTTACGAAAATGCAAGAACATGAGCTTTCTGCATCACAGGGGTCTGTAGTTATCCTCGGGTTAGTACTACGTAATATACTGTATAGTACACTGTATATTACATAGCATTAAAGGCACATAAAAGGAGATTAATGATATATCAAACTATATTAATTGGTAAACTTTTGGTCAGATTCAAATATTTATCACTAAAAAACCTCATCAGCACAACTTAAACCTGAAAGCCAACAAGAAATAACCCAGTTCAACCAGTTTAATTGTGTGATTCTTCACCCCTGACCTTGACAGTTTATACACAAATGTTTGAACCAACCAATCAGAATTAGTTATTTTGAATATGTAAACAAACAGGTTGTTGATAAACATGATTGAATTGGAGACTACTATATTTCAAGCACAAAATAACTTATGTTTAAGAAGTCTATTTAATAGGGTCTCAATGCATTCGTAAGTTAATTCTCATAACTTTTATGAAAATGATAAATGATCTCCATATATTTTTTTAGTTATTTATTTATACTTTTCTCCTTTAGTGTGCCTTTAACCCTAGGATAACGATAGGCCCCTTAGGTCTACATGAGACCATCTGATCCGAACATGTAAGACGCTTGATTCACCACGACGTCTTTGCGTCATCATTCATCTAATCGTATCTGTAGTCAATTATTTATCTAATTTACGTATTCATAAAGAGAAAATTATCATTTCGTCACAACGATAATAAATTGTATTAAGGTAGAAAACCCATAATCTTCTCTTTTGAAACTCTTTCTCTCGTATGATTACTTCGCTCGTTCTCGGTAAACATCGGTCGGTGCCGTAAATATTCACTTAACACCGAAAAGTTCCGGCCACGACCGATGTATACCGAGAACGACCGAAGAATTCCCACGAAAGAATTAGTTTCAAAATGGCGGATTATGGCTATTCTACCTTAATAATCTAAATCTGAAGAAGTTATTCCATTTAAAAGATCGATTTCAAACTACCCAAAACGGTAAAGGACAGGATAAGCGATGTTTTTGTAAAAAAGAATCTCTCAAATCTTGCTAAAAGTATATTTTGATGTTTTATGACAACTTTAATCCACTACAAGTTATACTTGTGCGATAGGTCGACGCATGTTTTAAGTGCGTTGTGTAGTGCTTTTATAGTGTATCAACAAGCACAACCCTTGAAAGGCTAGTCAGAATTGGGGCTTCTGTGGCATATAGTTCATGTGTTTGTCTTACACGTGTTTTAAGGTAGATTTCCTTTGGGCTTCTGTGGCCTATAGTTCATGTGTCTGTCTTACAAGTGTTTTAAGGTAGATTTCCTTTGGGCTTCTGTGGCCTATAGTTCATGTGTTTGTCTAACACGTGTATTAAGGTAGATTTCCTTTGGGCTTCTGTGGCATAAAGTTCATGTGTCTGTCTTACAAATGTTTTAGGGTAGATTTCCGTTGGGCTTCTGTGGCCTATAGTTCATGTGTTTGTCTTACACGTGTTTAAAGGTAGGTTTTCTTTGGGCTTCTGTGGCCTATAGTTCATGTATCTGTCTTACAAGTGTTTTATGGTAGATTTCCTTTGGGCATCTGTGGCCTATAGTTCATGTGTTTGTCTTACAAGTGTTTTAAGGTAGATTTCCTTTGGGCTTCTGTGGCCTTTAGTTTATGTGTCTGTCTTACAAGTGTTTGGGGTAGATTTTCTTTGGGCTTCTGTGGCCTATAGTTCATGTGTCTGTCTTACAAGTGTTTAATGGTAGATTTCCTTTTGGCTTATGTGGCCTATAGTTCATGTGTTTGTCTTACACGTGTTTTAAGGTAGATTTCCGTTGGGCTTCTGGGACCTATAGTTCATGTGTTTGTCTTACAAGTGTTTTATGGTAGATTTCCTTTGGGCTTCTGTGGCCTATAGTTCATGTGTCTGTCTTGCACATGTTTTAAGGTAGATTTCCTTTTGGCTTCTGTGGCCTATAGTTCATGTGTTTGTCTTACACGTGTTTTAAGGTAGATTTCCGTTGGGCTTCTGGGACCTATAGTTCATGTGTCTGTCTTACAAGTGTTTTATGGTAGATTTCCTTTTGGCTTCTGTGGCCTATAGTTCATGTGTTTGTCTTACACGTGTTTTAAGGTAGATTTCCTTTGGGCTTCTGGGGCCTATAGTTCATGTGTCTGTCTTACACATGTTTTACGGTAGATTTCCTTTTGGCTTCCGTAGCCTATAGTTCATGTGTTTGTCTTACACGTGTTTTAAGGTAGCTTTCCTTTGGGCTTCTGTGGCCTATAGTTCATGTGTCTGTCTTACAAGTGTTTTAAGGTAGGTTTCCTTTGGGGCTTCTGTAGCCTATAGTTTATGTGTCTGTCTTACAAGTGTTTAAGGTAGATTTCCTTTGGGCTTCTGTGGCCTATAGTTCATGTGTCTGTCTTACAAGTGTTTAAGGTAGGTTTCCTTTGGGGCTTCTGTGGCCTATAGTTTATGTGTCTGTCTTACAAGTGTTTAAGGTAGGTTTCCTTGGGGCTTCTGTAGCCTATAGTTTATGTGTCTGTCTTACAAGAGTTTAAGGTAGGTTTCCTTTGGGGCTTCTGTGGCCTATAGTTTATGTGTCTGTCTTACAAGTGTTTAAGGTAGATTTCCTTTGAGCTTCTGTGGCCTATAGTTCATGTGTTTGTCTTACACGTGTTTTAAGGTAGATTTCCTTTGGGCATCCGTGGCCTAGAGGTTAGAATACTTAGGCCTGTCTCATAAAGGTCTGTACGATAGGGTTTCTCGTAAATGTTAATATGTAGAGGAAAGGAGTCCCCCAGATAAGCGGTTAGTTAGATGTGAACGAAAGATGAGTCCTACCCGTGAAATCATTATCGTACTTCGAAACGCATGTCCATTTTGGCTTTCATCCATGAATACAAAGCCTTTTTTGGGATTCAATGGTAACGTAAGATTTTGAAAACGAAGACAAAAAGCGACATATCTTTGTGAGAAAGGTCCAAGAACTTGAAATCTTGAAATCACATGGTTCCTCTGGACATGAGTTCAAACCACGGTGGTGCTATATAGAGAATAGATGGTTGGTGTCGTGAATCGGAAATGTTATCGGGCAAAGCTTAGGAATATTATCCGGTGAGCCGAAGGCGTAACGGATAATAATCCGAAGTCGAGCCCGATAATATTTCGCATTCAAAGACACCAACTATCTATTCTATTTATCCTGTTACCTTTATGTATTCTTTCAAACAAACAAGATGTAAATAAAACACGAGAAAAAAGGAAAAATAATTAGAGAATGATGTAAACATGACGTCATGTCGTTCTTGTGACGTCATGATTTGTCGCGTGGATGTGTTTTATGGTAAGTGCCGGATATCACAAATGTTATACGGCACCTTGTTATCGGTCCCAAAATGACACTAGTGACAGGATATATTCATGTTTTAGAGACAGTATTTTAGAGACAGTTTTCCGGCTGACCAACGCAATGCCGATGGTTCAACTCGTATTGGTTGACATTTGTGTGATGTTAAATTGTGGGCTCTTTCTCTATCCACGTTGGGGCGGGCATCATAATATAACTTAAAAATTGTTGGCACGATGTAAAGGCACATGCACTCAAACGAACAAACACATATGAAATCGGAGCATCAGGTCGGAATCTTTAAAAAGCTGTTTCGAATAAACTCGTGATAGTTTTTCTTTTTCATATTTGATACATTTACCCTATATAAAAAAAAATTCTTTATGTTCTTCTATATTTGAATGAATCGTTACAGGATAATTTTTAAACAATAAAGCGCTATTTCTCGCAGGAGACATTGTGCGCATATTCTAGACGGTCGATTTTACCAACAAGCGATACTCAATAAATGCTATTTGACAGGTTTAAACCCCGGGTATTTTGGACTTTTCTTATACAAAGGTCTTTTCTTACACAGGTTAGAAAATCAGTAATTAACTTTAATGTGCCACGCCCCTTTTCATAGCATATCAGCCTAGATCAGCGGTTACTATCGAGCAACCTGGTTGATCAATATAAAGGGGAATCTTCCATATAAATTGACCCATTACCAAATTAAGTCAAAAATTGACCAGTTTGTTGCAGACGACTCTAGAAGACTTTGTGGGGCAAAAGAGAAATTGCTCTTAACGAGCAATATCTCATTTGCCCACAATACTCTCTGCCCTTTTAGAAGACTATTTTTCAATTATATCACATTTTGAAATGTCGTCTGCAAACAAACTCTTTCATTTTTGGACAGTGGAAAATTTGGCGTTCGGTAAAAGGGTTAACTAAGTTTCGTTTTGTTCATACTCAGTATCATTGTTGTATATCTGTTGATATCTTTCTGTTCGGTACCTTTGACAAAACATGTAATTTTTGGCTCATATGTAGTACCTTCCACGAAACGATTCAGCATTAGTCCCTGTTGCTCCATTAATATACTATCCATGTAAGGTCCTTAAACATAAACGAAACTAGGCAACGAGCATGTTGATTATTGTCTATCGGCCTCTTCCTGCTACCACCTTCTATTTTCACTTACGAAAAAAATTGAGGTCAGTGCAGTTAAACGCCAGCTTTCGTTCATTCTCTAGAGCAAGAAGTTCGGTAAAATATTCAACAAAGTAAACGTTCAAAAGCATGGCTAACACCTCCAAAATATTTGAATTAGTCAATGAGGCACCCTCATGCATTTTATTGGCCAATCCTCAGCATACAGTGCAGCATTTGAAATTTTCAAGAATAACTTCTGGTTGCAATCTGAACTCATTGGGTTTATCCAATGAAAATGTATTTCTCAGGTCACGGAAATACCCGAAAAGTTCCGATTGTTCTAATTGTACAACGAAGTTGTAAAACAGTGGTGGCACATCATCTCACGACAAAGGTTAGATGTACAACTATCTAACTTTTTCAACAATGAGGTTTCGTGAAATACAACAAAAAAATCTGTCGGTGTTTCATTTCAGCAGACTATTCCTATGTCACGGTCATTCTTAAAATATTTTACTCCAGTTTGTACTATTAAGCGATTAGATAAATACAGGGGAAATGAATAACTTGTCTTTTGTTCCAATATTGAATTAGAATATATTAGACAAACGCACATTGTTTCATTGCCGATGAAATCTAGATTGATACTCGACTTATACCGTCCAAGTATAATGGATATTGATTTCCATTTAAATCCGAAACTAATTAGATCACGTGGACGATTCTCATCGTTGATTTTCTTAAAGAAGACGCGCCGTTTTAACAGGTACCCACTAGTACCCACCAAAAATGTCGCCCCATATGATAAAAGTTTAGCCGGTCAAGACATACATGGATAGGCCTATCTGGCCTAGCAGAGGCTTCTTTAGAATCTTTTTAATGAATCTCAAATTGTCAAATTGTCAAATTGATACATGGGCCTATGGCCTTATGTATCAATAAAGTATCTATCTATCTACATGTGATTGGTTGGTTGGTTTTGAATTTTACGCCATTTTGAACTTAATTTCAGACATTTATCGTAGCGGTCAGCGAATCAAACTATGCTCCTGGGTACCGTTTTACTTAGCAACGTAAGGAAAATATTTGCGGAAGTCATAACTGATAAACATGGATACCATATATTTTCAATGAAAGTACAATATTGCAATGTGACACATCATTGGAAGCTTCTGGTCGAGACGATTCCAATGATGTGTTACTTTGCAATATTGCTTCGCCCAATATTGACATAAGAGGAATTGTTGTTTTAGACTTACGCAAATCTTAAGCGTAAACTGTTGAGTAAAACGGTACCCTGGTATTAACAAATCATTACTGAATAATACTGCACTAGCCTTGTGCGGGGTAAACGTACGGGCCAGGGTACCGTTTTAATAAACAGTTTACGCTTAAAATTTGCGTAAGTCTAAAACAACAATTCATCTTATTTCAATACTGGGCTAAGCAATATTGCAATGTGACACATCATTGGAATCGTCTCACCCAGACGCTTCCAATGACGTGTCACATTGCAATATTGTGTTTTCGTTTTAGATACTATACATGTGTATTAGTTATGACTTACGCAAATATTTTCCTTAAGGACATGTGCTACAGTTTTATAAAAAGATAATCCTTTCATATAATTTTCTAAATTTTTGATATGTTATTTAAAGTTTTATTGTGTTGAATTCAGAAATGAAAAGAGAAATGCAGGTCGACAAGTTTGATTTTTTGTAAAATGACAGTTTCCATGGAAACCGTTTTGGGCAAAAATGTCATTATAACAATACCATCTTCAAAGGTGATAAAATAATTTCTGAATGGTTTATTAACACAAAAAAATGAATTAATAAATTCAATACTTTATAATTCAATGGTAGTTTAAATTATTACAATCTGTACAATTTTTGTAATCCAAATCAGTTTTTCAAATTTTTGTATTTGACAAAAATCAATAAAAATTGATATGCATATTGCAAAAAAATGAAGATATTTCAAAATTCCTTTCATAGATTTTTTTTTTATTTTTCAGTATGTGAAGTAAAATTTATTTTAGAAATATAAAATGCAAAGAAAAAGATAAGTTGACGAGTTGGTTTTTCTGTAAAATGACAGTTTCCATGGTAACCGTATTTGAAAAACATTTACAAAAACGACTAAAATAACTTTAAACTTGAAAAATAAAAGCTGGTGGCTTAGTATGCACGAGGAATATATAATAATGTTTATAACCTTTCATAGTTATATGGATACTATGATCATTCTTTGAAAAAATTGCATACAGTAAATTTCATCCAAATAAAAACATTAGTCCGACTACTATGCAAGTTCCTCTTCGGTAGCAGATTATTATCTCCCTTGGATGCGCAGATGAAGTGCGCAGAAAAAAATAACGAGAACGTCCTTAAGTTGTTTAGTAAAACGGTACCCAGGACCCCAAGCTACGTCTAGTTTGGTTTTGAGACCGGATGAATGTCAGCGGGATGCGTTAATGTTAACATTAAGACAAATGATGATTTTGAGATAAAGCACACGACAACGAGACATAAACGTGGAAATGACAACGAGTGTGTCTTATCGTTAGGTAATATGCACCTCAAATCAGTGGTTTTAAAGAATAGTCCGATCTTACTTGAAAGCGTCCCATGAAATGGATAAAACGGAATCTATGATTAATGAGTACATACATGTTTAAAAAGATTAATTATCAATCGACGAATGAATCAAATATTTTGAAAAAACAAACAAACAACCAACAAAAACAAGGTAAACGCACAGCTAAATGAATACAGATTTGTTTTTTTTTTAATTAATGGAATTCTACTTCGTAATTGTGTATTTAAGGAAACATATATATATGAGGGAAATGGTGATCAAAGTATTTTTTGCTCCGGCTTTTAAACGATCGATCTTATCAGGATTGGGTCATTTAATCAGTGAGGATACCACCATCGTCTCTGCAGGTAATACAAATATATTTGTTTCTGATTTTGCCGCCGCGTTTTTTATTGTCTATGTTATGCTATAGAAAAATACCTCTATAAGTAGTTACTCTGAGTTTATGCCAATAATTTTCCTTACAGATAAAGATTTTATCTATTTCTCTAATTTTCCACTTTTACAGGAAACTCTATTTTTTTTTTGTTGACGCTATTGCAATTAACCCATTACCAAACAATAACGACGTTTGACCAATGTGTTGAAGACGACTCTGGAAATCATCGTTGGAAAATGAGAAATTACTCTTAACGAGCAATTTCTCCTTTTCCCACAATGTTTTCTGACCTATCAGAAGAATGCTGTTCAATTTCACCACATTTTGAATTGTCGTCTACTAACTATTTGAATTTGGGACAGTCGACAATTTAACGTTTGGTAAAGGATTAGTCATTTTCAATCAATCGGAATCATTCGGTGATGATGGTAGGCCGTACTGATCTGGCCTGCCGGAAATTGCCGAAGAGTTCCGATCTGGGTAAACGCACTAGAATTAGATTCAATCTACGATGAAGAAATTGTTTTATTCTTAAATCATTTTTAATCTTTAGAGGGCAATTTTACATTTGTTCACATATACCTTTGGGAGATTGATTGATTGGCTTGAAATCATCTGATCGGCTGCGGAAATGGGTTGTTATACATAACTAATTTACTTTGCCATATTTGTTATCGTAGTAATATCGTTATACATGTACAACCTGACATGTCATATGTTAGAGCGATCGCTTTAGAGAAAAGATGCTTAAGTTCGGTAATGTAGCCAACACAGGTATACACAAAAGTACCTTGTGGTTGTTAATTGTATTTAGGAACAAAAGCATAAACCAACAATTAGTAAAGTTGATATACCATTTATTGATGTATGGATGACGAAAGCTTTGTAAAACTAAAGACCATTTTAGTTAACATTGACATATACATATCAGTGCAGACAAACGATGATCAAAAATCAAAAATGAGCGGGCGGGGGAGGGGAAAGGGGCATCATGTCTTCTGGGGTATTGGGTTGTGTACATATCATCGTCAGTATGTCATGTATTGTGCGATCAAGAAAAGATCATACAAAACTTTCTAATTATCTTCTAAAGCTTGGTAGACTGATAAAGTATTTAAGTTGAGAAACTATTTCCTTTAGGATCTTGAGTCCTAATTTTTAAGATTAAACGATTTTGATTACGATCGACTCATACAGGTGCAACCCGCGAGTTCTTGGTCATATATCGTTAAAATCCGCTTCGTAACTTTAACTTAGAAAGAAAATAGTTCTGGTTGCTGAATGGTTAATTAACCAATCAAAAATCAGAATTCCATAACGCCTCTTTAGTTGACCACTCACAATGCTATGTTGAACATGTTTGCCTATCAATATGCTTAAGAAGCCATACTGATGATATCGTGCAATCGAATTATGTCATTTTCAACCCATTAGATGTATACAACTTCCATTGTTCGAATTCATGTAATTTTTTGTTTGCATTTGCATGTATTTAATCCATGTACGTTAAATGTTTTAAAGGACTATCTCAAAGATTGAGGATTTATCTTTTTTTAAGATAAAATGTCTTTTATGGATAAAATGACATCTCAGATTACTAGAGTTACAAAAAACTAGATACTTGATGAACTAATTAACCCCTTTCATAACCGTGTGGTGGAGATACACCATATTTATTTTGCAATGGTAGTACCGTTTTAACGGTTTATTTAGTAAACAATATGCCAAATGTGAATTGCCCATAGGTTAGCAGCGATATTTTGAGATACCATCATCATGTGGGTCCCATAAACGTTTCCCTGTGCATGTGTTTACCTTATTTCCACAATCATGCAATGAGAAATCATCGGGATAAACTAAACACCGTTCTTGTACCAATAGGAAATTAATACCGATGAAAGGAGCCAGTTCCAAAGTTATATACATTTAACACTTTCCATGTCTGATTTCGGTAGGAATAACTGTGACATTATGAGTAATTGCTCGAAACAGGTCATAGGGCATGGCCGCATGGTTATTCCTGGGTTCTACAGCTACTACGTCAAGACATATTGATAGAGTAACATGTATTAAGTTTCAAATCTTGAGTTGCATTGTTAACCTTTCAAACGTTCAAGGCTAGATCTTTCGTTGTGCAGTGTATTTCATTATACGCCCAAATAATTTCTAATTAACGTCCTTCGAGAAAGAACTATTTTTAAAGACGCATATGGCTCGATTTCCTGCACTTTGCACCCGATAAGTTCAGAGTATTTTTACATACGTACATTTAGTTTGTATAGACAGGGATTCCCATGCAAACTACGCTACCACAAGCAACCTGTGTTAATCGTTTCATTTAAGCAGTTCACAATCGTGTTGATCAATAAAACCAATCGCCCCCATCAATAAAAGATAAGGTAATCGTTTCGTTTACTTCCCTTCGCGATCGTCCAAGGTTGTACATTATACTTTCCATATATTATCTGTGAAACTAAACAAATTTTATAACTTCAATTCTAAAAAAAAGATGCCCACTTGCTTAACCAGTATCATATTCATTTTATGTCATCTTGAACAACTCCCAAATTTAGCAACTTTCAATTATATTTATTAACCCCCACCCCCTACCTTCTTTGAAAAGTTGTACAGAGTCGTCTACATAAGGATAAAAAGAACTGCTAACTGCGATTGATCTTTAACCCTTTCCCAAACAGCAAATTTTAGACTGTCTCAAATTGAAAAGGTTTGCAGACGCATTTCAAAATATGATGAAATTGAAAATAATCTTCTGATAGGGCAGAAAGCATTGTGGGAAAAGGAAAAATTGCTCGTTACGAGCAATTTCTCCTTTCCCCACAATGTTTTTAGAGTCGTCTGCAACAATGTGGTCAAATGTCGGTATTGTTTGGGAAAGGGTTAAAACGATTAAAAATCAATCGGTGATGCGCTGTCTTTGTAAAATCAATATGTAATATCAATACATGTTTCCGTAATAAACACACCGTGTTAGCAGTGGTCTTATACATGGCGACAACAATGTTTCACCTATATTACGATGCCCGGTTCATCATGCAGGATAGATTAAGATCCTTTAACCCATTACCAAACAATAACGACATTTGACTAGTTTGTTACAAACGACTCTAGAAAACATTGTGAGAAAAGGAGAAATGGCGCTTAATGAGCAATTTCCCCTTTTCCCACAATGTTTTCTCCCCTAGCAGAGGGTTGTTTTTCAATTGGATCACATTTTGAAATGTCGTATGTCAATCAATCGATCAATCAATCAACCAACCAACCAATCAATCAATCAATCAATCAATCAATCAATCAATCAATCAATCAATCAATCAATCAATCAATCAATCAATCAATCAATCAATCAATCAATCAATCAATCAATCAATCAAGCAATCAAGCAATCAAGCAATCAAGAAATCAATCAATCAATCAATCAGCCAATTAATCAACCAATAAATCAGCCAATAAATCAGCCAATAAATCAGCCAATTAATCATTAATATAGAAGGAATTCACTTAACCCAGATACAAAAGAAATTCGTTCCACCGTTCTTGCCAAGTCGTGTATCCTTTTATTCCCACCCGTGAACTTTCGTACCACGTTTTTCATGAACCGATTATTTTCAATAGACAAGAGACACCTTGCGTGGACCGTATTCTTGTTTTCTCCCGATATGAGGCGATTATAATGGCTTTGATGTGCGCTGCGCGTTAAGAGATAATGTATAAACATCCATAAACACTGCAGGAATTGTTTATTATTCCGGCTCTCATATTGCTCGCACCCCTAGCGTTACTAGCCGATATACTCGCATGCCACACATTGCACTGTAATAATTCCCTAGAATTAAAGGTCATAGACGGGTCTTGGTTTCCCGGCTAGGGTAAAACGCATGTTAAATCTTACAGTGCTGGAACCGACATCATACTTATATATGTTTATGTTTAACCTTTAATTGTGTTGTTCTGATTTTTCTCCATAAGGGAATCGATACCTTAAGTACACGCACTGTCAATTGTAGAATATACATGTACTCTTGACAAATAGGTTTTTACCTTTGAATCAGCTATATTCTATATTGTATTATTTTCTTTTCTGTTTTCAACAGTATTTTATTCATATTGCAGCAATTAGCTCTTGTTGTTGTCTCACAAACTCTGCTTAATGTTTTATCCAAACCTGCGACTGCTTTCCCATATGAACATAACTAGTCAGTGGTGATAGCCGAGTAAGTCGTATCTAAATGACCCCATTAAACGTCGGAAAGATTATCAGCCGAGCCGGGTTTCGAACCGAGTAACTCTGATTTCAAAATCGGACAAGCTATCGGAAATCTAGAAGCCAAGTCGGTAGCAGGTCCGTCTTTGATTGTTTGGGTCCTAAATTCGAGATCCGGCCCATCCACAAGATCACTGCCTGTCATTGTTCTATTCCCGACTAGGCTTTAGACCTTCCACCGTGATGAAAACCTCATCTTAGACACACAGATGATCGATAGCATATGCTTGATTGAGCCAATGTGGGATGTATTGTTGGTACTTGGAAACGTTTCCATGGTAATTTACAATAAAACAATGAGATATCGGTAGAGACATTATTACGAAATCACAAACCAAACACGCCACGCGAATGTCGCTTATTTAAACAAAACGAAAACGTACGTTAAGGACATGTTCTACAGTTTTATAAGAAAATAATCCTTTCATAGAATCTTCTAATTTTTTAATATGTTATTTAAAATTGTATTGTGAATTCAGATATGAAAAGAGAAATGAAGGTCGACGAGTTAGATTTTGTGTAACATGACAGTTTCCATGGTAACCGTTTGGGGCAAAAATGTCGGAATGACCATGCCATCTTCAAAGGTAATAAAATGAATTCATGGAGGTTTATTAACACAAAAAAAAATGAATTCATACATTCGATTTTTAAAATTCAATGGTATTTTAAATTATTACAATCTGAACTATGTTTGTAATCCAAATCAGTTTTTTCAAATTTTTTAATTTGACAAAAAACAATAAAAATTGATATGCATATTGCAAAAAAATAAAGATATTTCAAGATAATTCCTGTCATAGATTTTTATTATTTTTCAGTGTGTGAAGTAAAATTAAGTCTTAGAATACAAAATGCAAAAAAAAATAAAATGTTGACGAGTTGGTTTTTCTGTAAAATGACAGTTTCCATGGTAACCGTATTTGAAAAAACATTTATAAAAACAACTAGAATAACTATAAACTTGAAAAATAGAAGCTGGGGGCTTAGTATGTATGAGAAATATATAACAATGATAATAACCTTTCATAGTTTTATGGATAATGTGATCATTCTTTGAAAAAAAATTGCAAACAGTAAATTTCATCCAAATGAAAACGTTTGTCCGACTACTATGCAAGTTCCTCTTCGGTAACAGATTATAATCTCCCTTGGATGAGCAGATGAAGTGCGCAGAAAAAACTACCGAGAACGTCCTTAAGCAATCACTTAAGTCATCAAAACCATGGCTTTCATTCATTTTTCTTTATTTTATCTAGAGTTTATTCCAAAACGACGTTTTCTCTGGATGTTTATCCCTGTAATAAACAAAACACAACACACATTTTATTTCTTAAACTCTGCTGTAGGTATCTTTTCAAGAACTTGTCCTTAAAGTGGTAAGCCTTAATGTGAGCCTACTTTCCTTTGTCGACAATATTTCTTTCATACAATACATAAAATCGTATTACCAAAAAATATTTATTATTCTAACCTTGGTCATTCTAGCCATATCGAAAAAAACGTTAATGTGGTTATGATGTAGAATTAATTCTAAAAGTTATGATAAATTTCGACGTCTCTTGTACATAAGCGTTAGCAATGGTGTGACTTAAATGAAATTTCAAATTAAAACCTTATGATTATTTGTTTAACTAAGGACGTTTAATTAGATTTCTTCCCAATTGCGTTTTCGAACATCTGGGTCTTTTTACACGCAGGTGTTTACCACACCGAAATGCTGCATTTTTATTGTTTTCAGTGAATTACTCACCGACTACTCCTTTAAATTTCCATGCTTACATATGAGAACATTTGAAAGTAAGAAATAGAATGCAGATGAACATTAAAGTTTTTGTATTGTTGTAAGATACATGTATGTATAATCAGAACTAGCAATCGAAAGTAAACTTCATACAGGCGGTATCGGTATATCTAATTATGTATTTATGTCTATAAGTGGTAAATATCAAAACCGTTGCAACGCCTTGGATTTAGATATTTATTTATTTCACTGCATCGTGCTCTAGAAAATAAATTGCCATTTGGCATTTAAAGTTTACTAAATCTACTACATAAATTAGTTAATCGCCAATTCAGGGTTATGAATTTAGATGACAAGTGTATAAATAATCTACTTTTCTGAAACTTAACAGATCTGTAATCTCATTTATTGATAGAAGACATTTCATTTCAAAAACATTAAAAACTCAATATGTGAAATAATTAGTTTAAGCGTTTGGGGATGCAGGTGTCTTAATGTGCGTATTTATTTATACGTTTTAATAGGTTAAAGGCTGGTCGTAAATAGCAAGACGGGTGTGAATTGTGAGGATCTGGGGCCATTATATTCCAGTTCCCTCGGTCGTTAATCTGTCTTAAAACAAATGAACAGACCCTACTTGACTCGTTCTCGGGGTGAGTTAGAATGAGTAATTGGGTTAAATAGGTCGCTGGTTTGATTAATTGGGTAGCTGCTCGGGAAAGATGATCATTTGGAGTATGTTTCGTAAAATTAAGTAATATTTTCGCAACGAAACGGGATCGTCTTATTTGACGGAGGTTGAACTGGTTTGAGACGTTTGTTCAATTACTCCAAATGGAAAAAGACCCAATAAACGTTTATTAGGTCTTTAAAATGGACAGTTAAGAGTGGACGACAGCAAAACCCTATATTAACTGATGACAAATATCTGTGGTCATAAAATATTATTTCCTTGTAAAACATTAGCTGGAACTTAAAGAAGGGGAACGATTCGTTTATAGCAATTTTATCAGTTTTATAAAGTGACATTGTGTTGACAATAGCAATAACGAAAAAGAATTGTATACAATGTATGATTTGGTTTGGAAAATATAACTGTATAAGTGATTTTAGATAAAATGTCTAAAGGCCTTCCGATAGAAGGATTGGGTCACAGAACTGCTGGTGATACTGTTTCATATAAATGTTAAAGTTTCCGACATATTCAACATTCACCGCATCACATACTACAGACAACCGTTAAAGTACAATTGAAGAGTTATGTACATATGTTATACATCATTTCGCTTTTATTCCTCTCTCCATTTTGTGTTTTACATGCTTATCTAATAGAAACAGTTAGCCCTTTCCCAATGAATAACGACATTTGACCACTTTGTTGCAGACGACTTTAGAAAACATTATGGGAAAAGGAGAAATTGTTCGTAACGAGCAACTTTTCCTTTTCCCACAATTTTTTCTGCCCTATCAGCCAATTTCCAATTTCATCACATTGTGAAATGTCGTCTGCAAACTCTTTCAATTTGGGACAGTCGAAAATTTGATGTTTGTAAAAGGGTTAAATAAATGCAATGGATGTTTTAAAGTCGCTATTCGGCACTGTTTTCTATTTTTTCCATGTTAAGTTTGAAAGCTTTTTCAGAATTTATAAATCTTTCGGTTCAGTACGATGTTCTATTCTCAATACAGAAACATTGCTTATTAAGAAGCATATTTCCTATATCTGTTTTGTATTATTTTCAGAGAAAATAATAATTAACTTATATACTTAGCCTAAGTCTACATGTGATTCACCATTATAACTGTGTCCCCTCCCAAATCAGCAAATCAGACTTAACGAAACCCATTTTTTTGCAAATAGTAAGAAGTGACTCATATGCTCTTTTTCATACTTATTCTACGTGGGTTTCACGAGAAATAGTTCTTTGTTTATGACAATTACACTGACATTGTGCAGGCATAGGCAAATCCAAACACTCGTCGCTAAATCGGCAACAAGGTTGAGCGAACAAGTTGCCACAGATTCGTGCAAGGTATTTTAGGCCGTTTTAATGGGGTGCTGACTTAAATCTGGAACGAAACTTATAAACTGTGATTGGCAAATATTTGGCGAGCGTATGCACCGAGAGAAGTCTGAGAAACGTCACTGCGATAAATAACAAAATGGAATTGTTCACTGAACAACATTGTGTTTTAATTGTAATGGCGAGAAAATCGCAATGGTTACGTTCTTCGATAAAGTGGTCGTTTAAGCGAGGTTGTGTTTTTGTTTATTTGTATTTGTTATGTATCTGTACATTTACTTGAACTCGGTACCAGCTGTACTTTGATTTGCGTTTTCTTGTTACGCGAAGGGGATGGATAAATTAACCCTTAGAATGCTGCGATTTTTTTTAAAAATAGAATTTTGTGTTGTCTGCTTTCCAAAACCTAAAATATCTGCTTAATTTCGATGAAGAAAGATACTCAGAGTAGCAAACAGGTTAGATCACAGACCAGCCGCCAATTTACTTGGCGGCTGGGCTGGAGCTAACCTGTTTGCATAAGCATGAAGTCGGTTCCAGCACTATAAGGGTTAACAATGCGAGTTTTAAAGAGACGTTTGAGTTGATGTAGAACAAGAATCATGTCCGCCATAGACATGTTTATTGAGACATTTAACGTCTCAAAGCATTTCTGATAGTTTCAAGCTGCTCGTTTTATATATCCAGAATGACATCGATCTGGTACCCTTGCTTCTTTAAGAAGACATTATCTAAAATGTACACTCTACTGAAAGTATTATTTTCTGGAAATTAAGCAAAAGCTTCGACTTGATATGAATCGTCAAGAAGCAATTCTTATCGTTATAATATGTTTGATTCTTTTATCATTAACGTTGAAAAAGATACTCAGAGTACCAAACAGGTAAGATCACAAGCCAGCCGCATAATTAAAGGACTTGGACCCGTTTCCCCTGTCTTTAATCAGACACTCTATCGTTGTTGTGTGACTGAAGTCTGCTCGTTTTTTTTTAAAAAACAGAACGTTGTGGGAAAAGTATTTCTTATAGTTTAAAGCTGCTCATTTTATATAACCAGAATGACACCGATACGCTACCCTTGAGCGCTACGCATATCATCTGAAAGTTACGTATTTGCTGAAAGCATCCTTTCTGCAAAGTTGTGGACAATGGCAAAATGGCTTCGATTTGATGTTTTCCGTCCAAAAGCGTTTCTGATTGACCCAGTTTTTTTTTCTAACAAAGTTTTGTAGTATTTGGTAGGATGAGATTTTGGTTTAAAATATTTTATTTCCAAGTGTAAGCATTTTCTTTCGATTCTGTTCGAAAAGTATTAACAGAACGGTCGACAAGACTTACCTTGTCTGTTGTTGCTTAACCCATAACCAAACAATAACGACATTTTTCCCCTTTTTTGCAGACGACTCTGGAAAACATTGCACTAAAGGAATAAATTATTCGTGAGAGTAATTTCTCCTTTTTTCACAATGTGTTCTACTCTATCAGAAGAATACATTTCAATTTCATCACATTTGAAATGTCGTCTGCAAACTCTTTCAATTTGGTACAGTCGAAAATGTGGCATTTGGTTAAGGGTTAAACCATTGTCACCCATTGAAATCTCCACATATTAATGGGATGGTTGGAAGAGCCACTGATATGTAAAAGTTCGAAACGCATTTACGAATATGAAAAGCTTTTCTTTAAGAACAGTGGTCCTCATTGATGTAAAACGAAATGCAAAACTAAAAAAAAGAGGAAAATGAAAAGAAATAAAGGAACCGATAAAAATAGTTAAATATACGCTTTTCAAACAATGCACAGTTCCAGCGTACTTTTTTTTAAAAATATGACTAAACAAGGATTGCCATCAGTAAAATGACCTCTTTGGGCGAGGTTTGAACCAGGGACATCTTGTCTACGTTTTTTAAGATAAATTTTTCAAATTCTAGGAACTCCCTTTTCAGACCAAAGGGATTTTTTTCAGAAAAGTTGTACCCATTACATGTTTATTGCCATTGTGACAGTTACTTGGAACATGCGTTTTAATGTTACCGATGCCATGTAAACAAACTGTTTACACGGGTTATCGCTCCGACTCTTCCATTTGATGTTATCATTATTGGGTCGAGATAAGAGAGGTGTTTTCTTTGCTCATATCTTTATTACTGATCAAAACCCTATAATGTTGGTACTCATTCGAATCGTCTCTTCGAGACGCTTCGAACGAGCACCAACAATATAGGATTTGGTGAAAAACTTAAGATATTGGATTATAATGGTTTTGATAAATTTCCTTATCGATACTTATGTATGTCAGTATTGCATGTAACCATGAATACCTTCATTAAGGAACATCAAGATCAGCTTGTTATCCGTTAACACATACTACATCGGTCATAAAACTGCCATATAAAGTTTTTATTCCCTCCCGCTCCATTTCGTTTGGGCGGTGAACCCTCCAGACACGGGCTTAAGCGATCAATCAAAAACTGACTCAGTCTTCGGGCGTGACAGAATTTCGGATAATCCCGCAATTCGGAATCTGTAACGTAATCGCTATGGTAATTATAATCCTGTTTCTGAGATCGTTTTCCTACCTGCACGGGAGACATTTACGGCTAGATAAGTACGTTTAAGACTAAGTGCTTCTGGTTATAGCTCACTCAAGCTGGCATTCGGACAGATTCGTCCCCATTAAACATGCACAGTGAACCTCGAACAATGGAGCTGCGAATTAGTATAACGTAATCGATAGATAAAGTGAAGCCAGTCAATTAAACAATAGACAGTTATTAGTATTTACGTGCGGAAGGTGAATTAGAAAAGATATATCATTACACAATGCGTTCCGATAGACAGTTTCCATTCTATGTAAGCGTACAAGGGTGAGATCCGACCAATCTGATAATAAATGTATACAAAATATTTCTAATTCGATGTATAAATAATACTGAAAGGCATAAATGCTTGTTCACAATTTCGTTAAGACAACTTAGGTTGTCAGCATCTTAAGATTAAAAAGCATAAAGATGTCTATCGTAGCTTATCGTCGACTGCCATTTGAGTACTCTAAACAAGTTCGTTGACATGTTTTCTTTTTTTCATGTTGCTTTATGACTTCGTTTGATATGAAACCGCTGGATATCATCTTTTAAAATGGGTCTCTATGGTCGTGTAGTTAGGGTACAGTGCTTGAAACCATCCTTATGGACAGACAAGCGTGTGTACTGCCTTCATCAATTATGAACCGTCCATTGCAATATAACAGAAACACGGCTGACCCTAGTAAACAAACACGTCATCTGCTCCTTTCCCAAACTATAACGACATTTGACTACTTTGTTGGAGACGACTTTAGAAAACCTTGTGGGAAAAGAAGAAATTGCTCGTAGCGAGCAATTTCTCCTTTTCCCACAAGGTTTTCTTCTCTTTCTGAAGAATATTATTAATTTTCATCACAATTTGAAATGACGTCTGCAAACTCTTTCAATTTGGGACGGTCGAAAATTTGTTGTTTGGGAAAGGATTAAGGCTGGAATGCTAATAGACTGCAAATACAAAAATGCATCATTTGTCTTGTATTTTCTATAAGGTTGCTTCATCGTAATTCTTTTCTTTTGACATGTTCGCCCTGCTGTGTATTTCTCCCATTTTTAACCCTTTTAGTATTGAAACCGACTTCATGCTCAGGCAAATAGGTAAGATAACAGGCCAGCCGCCAAGAAAATTGGCGGCTGGCCTGTGATCTAACCTGTTCTGGCCTGTGATCTAACCTGTTTGCTACTCTGAGTATCTTTCCTCAAAAATATTTAGCACTTATTTGAAGTTTTGGAAAGCAGACGTTACAAAAATCTATTTTCAGACAATTACCCAGCATTCTAAGGGTTAAGAGATCTACATGAGTTCGAGAAACAAGCCGAAGATAAACAAGTACGGTGTTATGATTACAGTTTACGTTATGTTTGGAATTGTGTAATTCTAGATCGTAGCGTGTTGACAGCGAACTCAGAAAAGCGAGAGCTCTTGGAATTTTACAGATTTTTTGCTTTTATTTGGTCTGCTCATTTGTTGTGTTGTTCCATGAAAATACTGTTCTCTGACAATATCCCCAGTATTTAGTAAAAGCTAGTTTCATTTCATTTATTAACAGTAATGTCTTTCCATGATGTTTATAGAAAATAAAACATTTTCAAAATTAAGGAATGCGTAATGAATTGTAAATTTAACCATCGTTGTGTTTAATATCAGTTTGATGAAATCATATTGTAGAGCAGTTTATCTTTTTTTATATTTATTATGATAAGTATATACGCATATGTCTTCCAAATAACGACACATTGTCTCTCAATCGGAATTTCAATAGTTTTCTAGTAGTGTAGACTAGTTTTCTTTTATTATGTAATCTATTTCAAAGGGTCGGTAACTTGTAAGGAATGTCGAAATGTACGCTTTAAGACCATAAAGTTACGCCATGCGATTTTACGTTCGATGTAAAGATTTCATTCAATGTACTATGTTGTTTGGCCTTCAAACGCCCACCACGTTAATGGCGATGGTCTGCGAATGCCATATTTCAAGGATACAAATTTCTGACTCCAAAATGACGAGGTTTTGTTATATAAATTGAAACATATGTCTTGTTAATTATAATGCATTCCTTCTATAAACCCTTTATTCGTCCAGACCAATCATCGATTTATGAAAAAAAGAAATATTTCACATTTTCTAACGTCTATAAACCCTGACGTGTCAGTACTCGTTGGAATTACATACTACAAAGGTAATAGTGAATGACAAAAACTGAATATTACTCCTTTTACAACGTCGTTAAACTCTTAATTGTTGGTACTTATTAGAACCGTCTCGTCGAAACAATTATAATGTGTACCAACAATATAGGATTTTAGGATGTATCATACCACGATGATAACACTGCATGAAAAAATAGGACTTTATTATTCCCCCATTATCAAGGGTTTTGTCAAAAGGACATTACACAGGCATGTATTAGATTTCCCACTCCGATTTGCATCCATTCATGACAAGTTGTATTTTGATATATATTTTTTTCACAGGAATTGTTAGCTCATTGAAAACGCATCAAGAGGAAAATGCCCGCGATGTTGTTGTTTTTATATACGTTGCATTGCAGATTCTTATCTCGGATGTTTGCATTTTGCATTATGTTGCATTTTGTTGCACATTCGTTGCCTGGGCATAGCCACACTATCATTGCGGTACGCGTGTTTTAGTATCACCAAAGGGCCAACAAAGGGGGAGCAACATATTCTTTACGTAACCAAGCGGGGAGATCATAAGCCAGATTCCATGTTAATGGTATAGATAGTTATGATTATAGTAAAATTCTGAAACAGGTCTCGGTCAGATCCTCTTCGTCAGTGCCGTACCAACATTTTTCAGTTTTGTAACGGCTTACATGATAGAGTCTGAGCAATATGGTAATTGTTTCTTGTGACAAAGGAATAAATTTAGGTCATGCACCCGTTACTTTTGAGATCTGAAAAACCCATTGACTCCATGTTGATTCATGTATTTTCAAGACACTGCTGAATTACGAATGGTGCTTTTTACCCTTATTTATATGATGGTACATCATATATACATGTATTGACACTTAAAACTGTAATTAAATGGACAACTCAATCGTCTTATATTTTTTTCTACGGAGCAAAGTCTATCAGTACCGTCCGAAAATCAGTGTATAAGCTGTCAAATCTATATTTGCCGGTATTTGTGCTCAGACCTCCCAAACAATTAGTGCTGCAATAGGCAATCAGAACAAACATTGAGAGCATTGCAGGACTATCATCTATACAGGAAATACATCAGTGTTCTACCAGCTCATCTCTTACTAGCAAAACTATACTCCAAAAGCCGAGACTCAAAATTTCTAAATGGGACTATTTAAAGTGCTTCGTTAGAGGTGCAATACCATAGAAACCAAAAAGAAGGACGTTCATTCCATCTTGTATATGCTTTTGCCATAAACTTGCTATATACCATGCTATGTTTATAATACATTAATATTATATATATTATGTATATGCTTTGAATCTTTGGACATATTGAAACATCAACATCAACATGGGCAATCTTGGAAATATACAATTGAGTAGAGAAAGGTTAGCGTGGAAATATTTCACGAGTAGAATGGAATGTGCCTGAGTCTAGCTGTCAAGGTCAGTGGCTTATCATGGCACATAAAGCATCCTTTTCACATGACTCGCCCTTGATTTAATCTTTTGTAACTAAACCGGAAACCGCAAACGTAATGAGATGCCTTCGTGTGCGTCACATAGTGTGGGTCATAATCGGTCGTTGGCCCGTCCATTCACCAACAGGGCTTACAATCCGTAAGGACGAATTTACTATTTATCACGATGACCGCTGTCATTTCGGGAAAGCAGCTAATGAGGTTTGACCTATCTTGTTGAGCAGATACACTTACAGATGCATCGGCATGAGTGTTAAATGCTTACGTAGTCCCACTTCAATAATAAAGAATGACAAAAAGACGTTTCAACAGAATACGAATTATAAAAAATATATCTCATATTGATGAATTGAATATTAAAACACATTAACAGTGTTCATTTAATGAATATATACTAAAGTTGTGAGAACAATGAAGGCATCATTTGAACATCCCAAGCTGTCTAAGTACCCAAAGTTCATGGCAACTTTATTGAACGAACAGGTTGATCTGGCTACAATCAACATATCAGCTTGTTGTCTTCGTCGTATGGGTTTCTTAACCCTTTACCAAACGCCAAATTTTAGACTGTTCCAAATTGAAAGACTTTGCAGACGATATTTCAAAATTTGATGAAATTGAAAAATATCCTTCTGATAGGGCAGAAAACATTGTGGGAAAAGGAGAAATTGCTTGTTAAACAGCAACAGATTGGTCAAATGTCGTTATTAGTAAGTAATGGATTAAAGGGATAAAAATACGGATTGCTGTTTTAATTAGCTATGACATACATTTGGTCGCATAAGTCTGGAGAGATCTAATTTGCCTTTAAATGTACACACGAAACAAATATGTGATCATACACTTATACACGTTTTGCATACCCAATTCAAAGGATATTGATTACGTTTTTATGACGTTTTTGAAACCTGAATGACGAGAAACAAATACAATATTACAAGGATAGGGTACAACTCTTTTAAGGCGAATTCTTTAAAGAAAGAAGATATAAGACACCCCATTCCCCCCATCCCCCAAGAAATTAGGTCATAATGCACTCATGCCTCATTTCAGCCGAAACGTCTTCAGTGTCAATAATCTATACATCCTTTAATCTAGATACGATGGATTTCCATAGATCATACATATCGTGTTTTCTTCTCAACGTGGTTATTGCGTCATTCTTATTCGGTCACGTGTTCATTTGAGAGATAAGTATTGCGCATGTGCACAGTCGCTGGTGTCGTGGTTTACGATCTCGCGAGCTTTAAATGAACTGGGGTTCAAATGACCGGTCGTTCGTGTGTGAGCTGGCCTTTGAACGAAGTACTTGTTTGATAGTAGATTGTGCAAGCATTGGCGTAACGCAAAGCAAATTGGTGAGTCAAATTGGCTTTCTTGTTGTTGCAAAAGACTTTGCTCGGTTTGATCACTTTCTCCTTTTCAAACAAGGATGTCTACCCATTAATATAAAGAAATCACTACCATACTTCTTTTTTGATCATCATCTGATGTTGGTTTCAAATTGTACCAGACTCAAAATTCTGTATTTGAGAGATTGGGTTACTTAAGAAGAATACTGTATCATTTATGAGTAAGATCCATATGGAACTTATTTCCCAATAGATGGAAAGTAAATAGGTTCATATCTATGTGTTGCGGCGACATACACCTATTGACGCAAAACGATGTTTTCGGCGTGCCATTCCACCTGGCGGTTTGATGGTGATTCGTAATTGAGTTAGTATGAAATAGTTAATTATGAGCTGTTGACACAAAAACCTCGAATATTTGTAAAAGTGCTGTCTTTCATAAAAAAGATATGTAAAATAGTAAACGGTAGCCAACTGATGTTCACAGTGCGTCTTGGTTTAACACGACACATTAATAAACTATTCTTAATTCGAATATTACGCTATATTCTTCTTTTATGTACTTCGTTATAATGTTATAATGGTGATGCAATATTCCCAAGATAAAGTTTTGAGACTGTCTGGATTACAACATAAGTGTAGATGATATGACAGTCTATTAAAAGTCGGAAAAGGAAAGAACATAAAAAAACAGTTCTTGAGAAATCACTTTAGAAAAGCAAAGACGTTGCTTGGTACGATTGATGACTCTCATTGTCACATTGGTGTCTTGAAGCGTTGAACATGTGTCCGTTTACAAGAGTACAAATGACGCAAAACAGTTTAATCAATCTCGTAGGCTTTTACCTCGTAAGTGCAAATCATATTTACTCTAAAGCTTCTGCGAGGAATCGTGTTCGCTTCATTTGCGAAGTTCTATCGAAGAGGCCTGTTCGATTGACGAATCGTACAAACCAGCGGGAGGGATCATTTTCTTCTCGGTGCTCTTTTTATTGACTTTTGACGACGGCATCGGACGTCAAGCGGAAAAATAGTTCCTCGTCGGAAGAAGTAGACCCGCGCGTAGTAATCTGCAAAGTGCACGTGGCTTTTTGTCGGGTCTCTGGGGCGTGCTACGGGGTCAGTTCTCGGATTGGATGTAATTCGGGCGGGATTTTCCGAGAGTGACGTTAATCTGAATTTTCTTCGTCTGTACGAAAGAGACGTAAATATTCGTGAATGTAGATGGGAATTGTCTACTCAAGAAAAACAGTTCGTTTGCGAGTTAAACAACTTGTTCGTATTGTCTGAATAAGACGTGTTATATTTGATTTGCCTTCGTCCTTCTGACATATCGTGCGGATTAATTTCGTGGGATCATTCACTCAAGACGGATGCCTTTATTCGTTTATTCACTTTGAAATGTACTAGGTGTGGATTGGGTGTTTCATGTTTAAGGTAATTATGTTTAATTCATTGTGTTAGAATTAGTCGTATACAACAATGTATAGAGCTGTAACTAAGTCTAGATACTTATAGCTCAACCCATTTGCTAATTATGATTCTATTGATTTTCCATCTTATGACGACGTGTACTTTGGGTAATAAAATATGTTTAAAGAAAAAAAGAGTACTTAGATTGATGTAGGGATTGACGCCGTTATCTGATTCATTAGAACTAATTGTTTGAAAAGGATAAATTACTCATGTAAGGAATTGCTCATTTACCGACAATTATCTTATAACTCATTGCAGTATTAGTAGAATCACTGCAATTGTAAATGATTGTCATTATTACTGTTTTGTCATTGCATTAATTTTGATTTAAATGTGCTTAATACAGATTTACTTGTAGATTTACTTTGATGTAGATAGACGAATGTCTCTGAATACATGTATAAATAATGCCAGGCATTTTTACCATTTATATGTATTTAAAATGTAAAATGTTTCTTTACCGTAAAGGTCGTTTTATTTAGTAATATTTAACAAAACTTCATGTAGAGACAAGTAAAGCTTTCAGGTAAACAATCGAAAGACATAATGGGTATGTAGTAGAAACTTGAGGAAATATTTTGGGTAAAAGGGGATATTGCTCACTGGAAGAATTTCTACTTTTTCAATCAATAGTTTTTTTACATGGTGCAAGTGGTTTAATTTGAAAGTCTTGCCTTTATAAATCCGTTCTATCAAGGACAACCAAATACATCTTTCATAAATAGTTAAGGATTATCTAAGGGGTTTTGTCCCCCTACATAGTATGGCATGTTCTTGTATGGTTTGTCAATATCGTTTACACCATTTTGTCATTTAAGCTAGATACATGACATTATTCATGTACATGTATATCCGTTTAAACTTAAAGGAGTAACCTTTTTCGAACAGTCTACTCGTCTAAACGCCATTTAAGTGACCGTGTTACTTTTTGCAACGATTGCTTGGTTGGAGGGGTTTACAATCGCGTCAACGGTTGTTCAGTTATTTAACACTACTCATCTCATTATGAATATTGAAAACTTTCTTACTTCACTGTGTAATAATAGACGGATAGAACCCCCAGCATTACATAGGTCAATCTGTAGAGAACCCTTTTTTATTTCCTACTATAGCCAGTTAAGACAGAAAGAACCATCGGAATTCCGCAAGTCAATATTTACCTCACACGAAAAGACTTTTAACGAAACGGCACAAATTGAATTATTTAACACTTTCAGCTTTCGACAAATGTCGAATTTCCTGATGCAAACACTTATGGTGTTAACCCTATTTAAAGGTACTTTTGGGCCAGTGGTTTTGGCGTTGGTCTTGCCACTCGAGGTGCCGGGTTCTGTCCCTCCACTGACCCAAGTACCGGTGAATCCCAGGAAATCCGTAATAAAATCAAAATACTGTTGATAAAGTTTAACTCTTTACCACATGCAGGTGACATTTTTTTTTGCTTGGGGAAGACGACGTTATGAAAGCTTTGTAAATATGTGAAAAACCTTTCAATTCTACTGTAATGATATGTAAATACATGTAAATAGAAAAAGCATTGTGTCTAGAGGAGAAATTGCTTGTGACAAGCAATTTCTCCTTTTGCCACAATGCATCGTGAAAGTCGTCTGCTGCAGGACACAAACATGTGGCAAACATGTGGCATTAGGTGGCAATGTGGTAAAATTACATAAAATCTAACACTGATTACCAAAAATGGCATGACACATATACTTTCTGTATGACATTTTGTTTCGAAAATTGTGACAGATGAATCGAATGCTTATCGAGAGTAGTTTATACCTTTGTTAAAAATTTTTCTAAAGTCTTCTACAGCAGAAGCGTCGAAGTGAGATCTAGGGGCGACATTGGTACAGTGGTAGAGCGTCGAGCTCTTTTACCGAGGGTACCGGGTTCGATCCCAATTAGGCGAGGTGAAAATTGCCGGGACTCCAAATCGGCTCGAATACTGGTTATGTATCCAGGAAGCAGTCATCGAGAGAGTGAATTTGATAAGCTCCAAGCTTCAAGCTTCTGTCACAATCAATGTAAAATAAAAAAAAATCAAATTAAAGTGAGTTTTTATTGAGTAAGGGGTTAAAGCCCACATCTAGAAAAGAGGTTTAGTTATTCTATTCGAAATAAAAAGGTCTTTCGAAATGGACAGGTGGTTTTGCTCTGTCATTTTCATCGGTATATCAAACTTTTACATCGGTTATGTATACTAACGCCCCGTATCTAACACACAAACTCCAACATGCATCGTCTTTACAAGGTTTATGAATTATAACGAAACATTATCGCGAGAAATAAGGTTCCCAAAGCCCTACCAACTGCTGATAATATCCTAAGAATTTAAAATATGATGACACTCGAACATTTCAACGAAATGTATGTTGTCATTTTTTTTTTTGTTCATTTGATGAAATGCCGTGTTTTGATAACCTACTCAACATGTGAGTGAAACTTACATTTCTTGAATAAGTGCCATTTTCAACAAGTCTGACGTGTAACGTAAACTGTTGCATGTTGGATGATGATTTAATCCATTACCAAACAATAACGACATTTAACCAGTTTGTTGCAGACGACTCTGAAAAACATTGTGGGAAAAGGAGAAGTTGCTCCTAACGGCATTTTATCACTTAGTTGCAGACTTTTACCATGTTGTTGCAGACGACTCTGGAAAACATTGTGAGAAAAGGAGAAATTGCTCTTAACGAGCAATTTCTCCTTATCCCACAATGTGTTTGCTATATCAAAAGATTATTTTTCAATTTCATCACATTTTGAAATGTTGTTTGCAAACTCATTCAATTTGGGAGAGTCGAAAATTTGGCGATTGGTAAAGGGTTAGACTTTAAATGAATAGTCTAGGCCTGATAATCAGCTCTCGTGTTTTGGGGTTTTTTGAAGAAAAAAATATAAAACATTGAGTTATCTCACATCTGGCAAGAATTTGCTTGTCGTCGTATTTGTTTGGTTAATATTGCACTTTGTCAAAAATTGATTTTTGATTATCATTCCATAACTCAAATTAATGATTTCTGTGAGTTAGTCCATCCCATTCCAAGACTTCTGCTAGAATTAGACCATTTCATTTTAGAGAGCATTGCTATCAGAACCTAACGGTTTAATTCTCCGCTCTGAAATCATCATACAGACCAACACTTTTGAGACTCATTTCGCAAGTCAGATGCAGTCTTTTAAGAAAATTAATTTGATTTGGTTTAAGTCTACTTAGGAAAAAAATGTCGATTCTGCTATTCCTTTTCTTGCGTTTTCACCATATGTTTGAGTAATTGTTTGTAAATCAAACATAGGTCTTCTTCTTTTTAATTTGAGTGTTATATAGTATTAGCACGTTAATTTATTCTATCTCGATCATTTATATTTGTCACTACTCGATTAGTTAAACCATCATTGATGTTGATTGGTCAATATTCAAGAAAGTCTTACATTGACCAATCAGAAATAAGAATGGCCTTGTTCGAAAATGACCTTTGTCTTGCATAAGTTTTAAAACACAAAGATACAAAATAACGAAGGAATCTACAAAGCTTCCCGACCCAGTTGCTAATGCTGTAGTCTTTAGACTCGGGGTCTTGGATTCAAGCCCAATCGACACATTTAGTTTCGTGTGAGTGTCCTTTGGTCAGACTCTTCAGAGCCATTGCGTAGTACTGGTGAATCCAGGAAAGCCGTATAATACTTGAAATATAATATTATTGAAACGGCGTTTAACCCCAGATAAAGATTGAGTTTTCTGAAGGATCGGTTTTCCATGACCCGTATTTATTGGTATAATGTTTCTGCACACGTTTATGTATATTAAAGCCATAAACATGTGCATATTTTCTCCCGTATGTTTAATACCAAGCTATTGTTATTTTAATGTGCAATGCTGAGAAAAGGGAGGGCTACATTACTTGTGATATCGGTTCGGCTCGAAGTCACTAAAAAACGGCCATTGATTTAAATGTGTTTGTTCTCAAAGTAAACAATTTGCAAGTCAAAATAAAACGTCGTTGATATTATACAGTTTTTTTTGCGGTATGAAAGAAAGCTATAGAAAGCAATTTTTTTTTAGAATGTTTCGATATTTCGAAGAATGTACAAAGATTATGCGACATATTTCAAAACCGTTTTAACGCTTTTGGATAAAAATACATGTTAATTCACTGTATACAAACTTAAAAGAACTAAAAACAATATAATTTTGCTTCCAATGGCGATTCTTAAATGCATATCATATAACAGTAGACCTTCTGTACAGTGCTAAAGAAATTGATCTATAACTTCCGAATTTCCTCACATATATGGACAAGCACCTTTAAAGCACAAACGCATCCCTTTCAACATAAGAGCCTCACGTTACACGTAAACCACGTTCGTTACCCAAGAACTGGTTTGTGCCTGCTCGGCACTGTATCATGACGTAAGGAAGAATCAAACGCGGGGTAATTAAGAAGAAACGTGTTATAATCAGATATTGGCCTCATTATCGGGTATATGCCGCTCGGGCTTATCAGGCTGGCAACAACCTGTTTCATCAATATCGAACTTTGTACCACGCGAAAAGGGGAAACACATTGATGAACGAAGTATAGAAGGGAAAGTCGTATTTCTGTCCATTTAAAGGTGTTCTTGAATACCGTCTTTGAGTTTGTACCATGCGAAAATTGGCCAACGCATTAGTGGACGCATTATAAAGGGAACTTAGTATTTTTGTCTATCTTAAGGTGTTTTTAATAGTCTTTTAGTGCTTAAACCCATTACCAATAAGAAAATTTTCCACTTTGTTGCAGACTCTTATCACTTTGTTCCAGACGTCTCTGTAAAACATTGTGGGAAAGGAAGAAATTGCTCATAATGAGCAATTTCTCCTTTTCCAACATGGTTTTCTACTGTATCAGAAGATAATTTTCCAATTTCATCACATTTGTCGTTTGCAAACTCTTTCAATTTGGGACAGTCGAAAATTTGGCGTTTGGTAAAGGGTTAAGAAATCGGACGGTCCTAGGAGCGAGCCCTTTCGGTACCTCTGGTTTCGTTAGAGTGTCATTTGACAAGGCACTTTAAAGTCCTAGTATTATACTGGTCAATTCAGGATAGCTTTAGTATAACTTGTTGAAAAGGATTTATACTTAATACAATCAACAAACCAAATAGTTGTGGTCTTGTAACTAAAACCTTATAAAACCAAGAGGAAATTGGTTCAATCTATTGATACCTATATAAGTCCTAGTTCTTATCAATTTTTTTCTTAGAAAAAAATGTATCTTAAAGAATTAAATACATGTCGATACCTTTTTTTTTAATGATATACTTCAAGATTATTAAAGATTAAGATTATGAAAATAAAATGTGAGATAGTTATCGTGCTTCCCCTTTTAAAAATGGAAAAAAGAAAAAAAATACTTTGGATTCTTTATCGCATTCATTTTGAAATACCACGGCGTCAAATTAATCAATTAGGAATTTCGCATAGTTGTAACTTATTATAGAAGGTTTAGGGCTCCGTTACTGCATTTTTAAGCGGTAAAGAAGAGAATGCTTATCTATCGATAATAGAAGTATTACAGATCCTGTAATCTTGTGCAGAATACAGAAATAAAATCCAGACAACGTTATATATGCCATAGAAAAAGGTACATAAGTGCATTATAGATAGCGATCTATGTGTTGCACTTTAATAAATAAAGACAGAAAATCATAGTTTCCATTTTTGAACGGTTACTGTCTACAGTGTTTATTAGATAGACTGGTGAATTTCCGGAACATACAGGGAGCATTATATATTTTTTTGAAGCCTCTGTCTCTCTTTCAATATGTCCGTCTTTCATTTTCGTATTTATTTTCCGTATTTCTAATTTTTCATTTGTCAACTCTCGGTCCGTCCATCTATTCGTTGGTCTGTCTGTCTTTCTATTTCTCTTTTCTCATTTCTGTCGCTTTCTCTATCTCGTCATTTTGTCCAAAGGTTTATGGATAACAAGTTGTTAATCGTATATACTTTTGAAGCCAAACCTTAAAAAGAAATTGGTGTATGTACTGTTTCTAGGAATTAGCTGTTTTCAGTACCAATGGGTCAAAAATGATCCGACGTTAGAAATCTAAACAAAACTGTTGAAAACGCTGTTAAGGTTTCTCTAATAAAAACACATGGGAAATACTATGATACACTTGCACCTGCACTCCTACCACACCCACAACATTCCGGTTTGTTTATATTACAGAGAGAACAGATGTTCATGAACGATTCATTTACATCTTTACCCGACAATTCCCAGAATTATATAGGTCTGATGCAAGTACGTCTTAAAATCATTTTAGGTAAAATGCGGACTGCTGATATGAGCAAGCCCTACGTTTACCAATAATGATTTCAATCATAATGGCATATGCTTGACTAATTAAAACCGTCTTCTAGCGTGTTCAATTAACAATAATTAAAAAGCAAAAAAGTTATTGAATAGCGTTAAAATAAAAATAAATCTTTCTATTATGAAGAGCAAATATTTTAGACAAACGCAACTCGCATGAACGCATGTTTTGTTGTAAGCGATATTATGTAATCAGTTGTTTTGCCAATCCGTGAACCTTAAATCTAATGTCAGCCGTTTTTTCTCTTGTAATTGAAGTAATTAATATCAAAGTTTGGAAGCGACTGGCGGAAAATAGATAACGGAAACGTTCGAAGGTTTTTTTTGCCACCGTCTTCATGGGTGGCGGTTTAAAGCCCATTAGAGCTGGTTCATAGAAATATATTTATACTATATTAATTTTTCTTTCGCAACAATGCAAACATCATTCAGGTATCAATTAATGAATAAAGGAACTATGTGTCCTGGCGTTTAGAAAATAGAACATTCAATTAGACGGTCTCTCTACGCAAGGGTTTAAATTCCAATCCGGAATGCCTAAGGTTCCGATGGTTCTCCCCGGCTTGATCAGTATTTCTGGACAATCAAGCTTGAACAATCTTCCAAAATCGCGAATGAACCGGGCATTACAATATAACTGTAATATTGTTGACGCGATGTTAAACAATACTCGTAAACGATCTCACGAATGATTTGTGAAGACCCTGGTGAAGACCTTGACTATATGGTATTATTTCATTAGCCTCGAGAGTAAATTCTTTTTCATTCCGGTTAATTTGACACCACTGTTGGTACCTTTTGATATGAATCATGTTACCAGTATTCCTTTGACTTTGCTTATCTAACATTAAGTAAAACACTGCGTCAGTAGAATATAAATTATATTACGGGGTTTATTAACGTGTCCAAAAAAGATCTAAAAGTTTGGATAAAGAGTAAGTGCCAAGATGGTCATCGGTATCTTTTGACAGATTGTGACAAAACGCGTTCGGTACTCAATTATGTATTAAAACTTGTAATAGTAGGTTAGAGTTCTTGCTGGGCCAATTGTCTTCACATGAGTTATGCAATCAAGGGTTTTGTTCGTCTTTCACCATGGATGATTAAGTCTATGTGACAATTCAGTCAGTGGTTTGAAGACCATACTGTGAAGTATTGGAATGGGCCTTACGAGGAGCTGGAATATGTGCGACTTGAGCGCCGAGAAATGACTGTAATATTGTTGAAAAGACTTAAAATCTAAATCCTATTTTAGAATCTACAACATTTTAGAGGGACCAGTGTGGCACACTGGTAAATGTGGCGGGCATAGGACTACTCGGGGTTACCTGGGTCGTGTCCCACCGGTATCTCTGGTTTCCTAGGAGTGTCCTTTGGCAAGACACTTCAGAGCCCTTGCTTAATACTGGCGAATCCATGAAAGCAGAAACTCTTCTGAAGTATTGTTTACTTGACATTAATCATCCATATAAACAATAGATACACAATAGAAACAGAATAACTTTTTGGTTGCAATTCGCAACAATACATTATTGCAAGGTGACTTGCAAGGTGACCCAAGCACGTAGAATTTAGACATAACGTTGAAATATGCAGACAAGCACGTTTCGCCATTGGCCTCGATCGTATGTGAAACCCATTCATGTCTCGAGTTATCTAAAACCGTTTGAATGGGTAGAAAGTCGTAAAATATCAAAATAAATGTAGATTTTCATGTGAAAACCTTAACACTTCATTTGTAGTTATGTTAACCATTTTGACCAAAAGGGGAATTTGCTCATGGTGAGCAAATTCTCCTTTTGGTCACAATGGTTTCAGTCGACGCCCTCTTTAAATATGATTCCGATTCAGCTTTAAAAAAAGGAAAGGGTTGTGCAAAAAGTTCGCAGGGGGTCAACTCATTTTCCGGAAGTAGTGGTAATAAAACTCACAGGCCTAGAAAACTGTAAAGGCGTGGTTTAAACTCGCACAAAACCCATTAATCATTCCAGAAGGACGTGGGTTTAAACCTTGGTTTTTGTCTGAGCAATGGACCGCCTTGATTATGAAACTGGTCGATCCATGAAATGTGTAGGGTTGATGAGTTGTTCTCCTCAATATCGAATTGTTTGAAATAACTACTATTTATGTGTTATGAATTTTACTTTTTTGAGTAGTCATAAACATTTCGATTGGCTGTAAATTAGTATAGATATATAGCTTTATCCGCATAACTTAATTCCCATCATGCAAAATGATCAAAATGGGTAAGAGTTTATATATAAAGCACTGAAGGTCACGAAAACATAGGATGGCAGCAACTTAAGAATGACGAATTAAAATATATGCATTATATTTAGTGACAAGGATTGTTTACATTACCATTTTAACAGTGTTACTCCCACACTACATTTTTTGAGATAATGGATTTAATGGAACTTACACAGAGATTTGTGCTCTGGAAATAACAAACGTTAGAATTTGATATATGCATACACATTGTCACTAGACCAAAACCATTTTCAATTTCTTCACTATCAAGTTGGTGCAATTCCGCGTTTTCGTTAAATAGTATGAAGTGAGCCTTCCCACTTGATATCGCTTCTATGGGAAGGCCCGTTTATAAAAAGACGAAATAATATAATTCTTCTCTCGGGCACCTTGCAAGCGTCACTTGACAAGAGCAATTAACACGTCTCCAAAGGCTATGTAACAATGTTATCTAAAAAATAACTGCTTTCATTCTATTCCCAGATCGTTGTTTACGAAAAACCCGTTTAAACGGTTAGTAATATCTGCATTATAAATGTTCTTCATCTTTTCTTAACAGCATCGAAAAGCCGTCAATGGCTTATTCTTATGTTGTTTTTCACACCAATTTTGTCAATTTAATGGTAGAAGACGTATAATTTTTAGAAAAAAAAGAAATCCAAATGTGTGAGATAGTCCTTTAAAGACAAGTTTATTACTGAAATGGGTAAAATGAGTCATCCCCTGCGAAGAAGTCCCGTTGATTAATTGGAACTGGGAATCATCTGGATAACCAATTACGTAATTCCCCCTCCGCTCCATGAAGAATACCCATGATGCATCGGAATTCAATCTCATATAACTGACCAGACAGCCAGATAGGGGTGCTTCAATTGACCAGAACATTGATATTAAGCAATTTACCATAAATAGGCAATACGTGACGCGTTGGGCAACGGGGGATGCTTTAAATGCATGGTTGGAGAAATAGACTTCACTTTTGAGATACATATCTTTTAATTTTCCTTCTGGTTTATGATGCGATACTGTGAAGGATAGTTGTCCATGGTAGAGGGGCAGCCTCTAGGACACGGGGTCGTTGGTCTCGAGTCCTGTTAGTAGCGGGGTCAACTTCGCGACCTTACATTAATCGGCGCGATTACTTGTTATGTATCCGGGGTGCAGAATCGAGAGGGATTAATATAATTTTTAAGTACTGATTTCGACAATCGATGTATAATGAATAAGTTGAATTGTACGTACATCAATATTGCTCTACGGGTACTATGATATTTGAAATTGCCTAAATTATTCCTTCCAATTTCTTTCGTCCATGGTTGCTTGTAGAATACATCTTTGTTATGACTCCATATTTCAATACAAACTGTTACGAACCCAGCTTGTAAACCTTTCTTAACCCTTGAAAGAGTTAGCAGACGACATTTAAAAACGTGATGGAATTGAAAGAAAGCCCTCTGATAGAGACGAAAACGGTGTGGGAAAATGAGAAATTGCTCAATTAGAGCAATTTCTCCTTTTCCCACAATGTTCACCAGAGTCGTCTGCAACAAAGTGGTCAAGCGTCGTTATTGTTTGGTAATGGGTTAAAGACACACTCGCATGCGGTCAGTGAAAAACACTGGACATCGTCCACTGATCGGTGTATTGTCTTTTTATATACCCGCATGTCCTCTATAACAATGCAATCATTAATCTCTCCAATTTTCATTAACATTCAACGAACGTTACAAAACTACTTTTTTTTCTAGTGGTCTTGGTTGTATAAAGTACACGTCTTTACCAAAACCACACATAACATATTACATTGCCATCTGTTTTATTTTTCCTCGCATTTCCATTCATATGCTTATTACGTATGGGTAGAGAATAAAACCTCAATGATAAATTACGGTATGTGATTGAGCCACTTTCCAAAGCAATGGAATGTGCAAGCGAGACGGGCGTAATCTGTTATACACGTTGTTAACTATGTTGTATGGTTGTAAGGGTCTAATCATACGGGACGTTATAGTGAATGATGAAATTAATCATTTCATTCTCTTGCTCAGTAATGTCTCAGTTTGAAGCATTTACTTCAGTGATGCACACGCTGTGATGTAAGGATAGATTGCTCTATGAGTACTCTAAGGAATTTATCGTAGCCTTCTATCGAATATCATATTTTGTTTTTAGAAATTTGATTTCTCATGCTCTTTAGTGTTTTTGTCTGCCATCTTTAAATTTTGAACAGTCAAAAATGTCCGTATGGTTGAATTAGTTACGCGACTTGTCTTTGTATGAAATCCAAGGGGATTGGATAAGCAATATGTACCCTACATTCGACCTTACGCGCGTTGAAGTTTAGTCAAGCTGTTTGACTCTACCTTCAGTGCTGTGCCTTATAACCTAAGGAGACAGTGGGTCTTAGTCTCCGGGAACCTTGGGTATCTGTGGCCTAGTGGTTTGAGTACAGAAATTAGGATCATTTACATGGTCCTCTGCGTGAGTTCAAATCCTGATGACGGCGTTTGGATTTTCATGAGAGGAAGTCTCAAAACTGACGAACGGAACAACGATGGTTCTACTCGGCTTGAATAACTTTAATAGGCAGTTTGGTATGGGGGTCTTCCTCCATTATTAAGAGTCACACATCGCAACATAACTGAAGTAATGTTGACACGATGTAAAACCTTATAAACATCTCCGAGAAACTGAGTTTTTGACCCCAGTTCAGCCAAAAAAGAATTCCGACGATGGTAAAGTTAAAGTGACATAATGTATTCGTCTCTCACTATTAAACATCTGTTTCAATTCAAATAAGTTGTAGAATGCTTGCAAATGATAAACGCGAATTATGAAACGTGAACTATAGATAAATGCTTTGAATTATGTGATATAACGGAACGTTGTTGAAAATGGCATTGAATTTAGAATCTGTATAGAGAAATCATTACTCATGTTTCCCTTTACTGTGATGTTCCACGACTAATAAGAGTCTGAGAAACTCCTGCGTGTGTTCCAGACAGCGTCATGAATTATATCAATTTCATCTGCAATTACTTATGTCTATAAAAACGTCCGTTCACGAAAGGAGAGGTCATAAATCATGTGGAACAACCTTCTTACGTCGTATCACTCGTGATTAAAACCTCAAATGAAACGTTGAAGTCGGGCCTTAGCGAAAAAGGCGGGAAAGTAGGCTATTCATTGTGGTACCGTAATTGGTTTGGATCAGTCTTGGGGGGCTTCCTTGGCTTAATGATAAAAATACAGAACTCAAATATCATGGCCCATCTCTGTCTGGGTTCAAATCTCGGTGACAGCATTTGGGATTTTACGAGAAGCAGCGTTTCGACTGACGTACGAAGTGCAGATGGTTTTACCCGGTTTTACTTTATAGGCAGTTAAGCGGAATCGAGAGTGATTTTCATATAAGTTGTAACAATTTGTTTCACAATCGATGTGAAATAATTAATTTTAAACTAAAGTAATTTCTCACGAAGTTTGAACCAGAATATTTCTATCACTGAGTCAATATCCTTCCAAAAATAATTCATTATGAGGCAATACACCTTGTGGAGAACAGTGGTCCAGGGGTATGGCTTCGGCCGCGGGACACGAGGGCCGTGGGTTCGAATCATGTAAGTAGCGGGTTCCGCCTGTCGACCTTTCATTTACCGCATTTGGTACGAATATAGGTAATGTATCCAGTAACCAGAATCGAGAATGATTAATCCAAGTTGTACGAACTTGTTTCACAATCGATGTAAACTAAATAAGTTTGAACTAAATACAAAACTGTATACATATTCAGTAATGTATCCCATCTTTCAAAGAGTTATTACCCATTTTGCGTCGGTTTTCGATAGTGTGATTTATTTGGGTTTTCTTCGTTCGGTTCACATCTTTATCTTCGCTGTGTCTGCCGATATAAGATTATTTCTGATTTCTTTTGATAAAGGGTGGTGATTTCTTGCAAAAAGTAGTGTTCTATTCGTCTGGTCGATTCATCTGTTTTTTGAAGCACCATTTTCTCAATTTAAGTTTGGGATAAATATCTTTATTTCAATTTAGTTTATTTTATCTTTTTTTAGTTTAAACTTATTCATTTTACATCGATTGTGAAACAAGTTCTTAAAACTTAGATTAATCACTCTCGCTTTTGCTTCGTGGATACATAACCAGTAATCGCGCCGAAAATGGATTAATGAAAGGTCGCAAGCCAGATCCCGCTACTCACGGGATTCGAACCCGACCCTCGTATCCAGAGGTCGACGATGTTTATCTTAATCGAATAGTATTACATTCGTTTTACCTAAGATACCGGCATATGCAATACTACAGGCAGCTCTGAGGCAAGTTGCTATTTAAAGAAGTTGGTACAGAAAAGATTTGCAGTCCATTAGCTAACTTCTTCGTTTCTTCTTTAACCCTGTCCCAAACAAAAACGACATTTGACGATTTTGTTGCAGACTTCTTTAGAAAACATTGTGGGAAAAGGAAAAATTGCTCGTAACGAGCAATTTTTCCATTTCCCACATTGTTTTCTGCCCTATCAGAAGATTATTTGTCAATATCATAACATTTTGAAATGTCGTCTGCAATTTCTTTCAATTTGGAACAGTCGAAGATTTTGTTGTTTGGGAAAGGGTTAAACCCTTTATTGTTGGTACTCATTAGAATCGTCTCGACGAGACAATTCTATTGAGTACCCACAAAATAGGATGTGTCAAGAATATTTGAAAATATTGCTGGTAAAGGACCCTTGATACGGGTCCAAATCTAATCCATTGGTTATGGGTCGTTTATTCATGATATCGGGGTTCATTTGCTCTAACATCAATTGTTCACGATGTTAATAGCACGGAAAAATTAGATAATTGAGAGGAAGATTTAAATCTTCCTTAAAACATCAATGTTTATGTTAACATACTGACGAGTCTGTTTTGGCTTAGGCTTTTTTAAAAATGATCTGTTGCTTAGCAAGCAATGCGGAAATATGAATAATATTGATAAAAAAAACAGCTTTGAAGCGTCTATAATACATGTAGCTAAGACTATTCAATAAATTAGCCATTGGCTAGCAGCCAATTTGTAAATAATACTGAAGAACAACAAAACAAACAAAAACAACATTTGAAGTGTCTGTTTAAAAGTAGACTATTCTTAAAATGATCCATTGATTAGCAAGAAATTCGGATTTACAAATTATATTGTTGTAAAAAAACCTGTTTTGCATCACTCTTTTCGCATTTAAATGCTGTTCGTTTCGTAGTGGATGTTTATATTTCATGTCGTCTCTTAATAACATTCTCTATTTGTTTAGCAAATGACATTTCAAATATTAACGAAGACAAGACTGATCAATCTACACGAATAAAGGTATAAATCGACATTGAGAACAATTTCTTTTAAGTTTTAAGAACAACGGAGAAACTCGAGAGGTGCCGAATATTACCGATTAGAGCAAACGTTAATATTCGGAAGTTTCCGTGTTTCGGAAGAGCACTTCCGCCGCTCTGTGGTTTTTGCACGTATCGTTGTAAAGGTTGAGAGAGAAGGGCCAAGCGGTTAAGTAGATAATTAAGTGAAAACAACTGTAGAGAGATAACGGGAAACTTGTTCCAACTCGGAATCGACTCGCACGACTTGATTTTACACGCTGTTTTCATGGTTAAGATAAATTCTCACTTTTATACAATTTTATCTAACTACTTTTTCTCACAGTCGTGTTCCTGTATTTCATTCATTTAGCAGTCTCAAACCAAAGCGCTTAATGCGCTCAAAGACTTGGATATTAAAAGGTATTGTTCTCAAAACGGCTTGTAATCCGTCTAACTTCTCAGCCAGTTATAACTTAACCCTTTCCCATATTACAAATTTTCGACTGTCCCAAATTGAAAGAGTGTGCAGACGACATTTCAAAATGTGATAAAATGGGACACTAATCTTCTGATAGGGCAGAAAACATTGTGGGAAAAGGAAAAATTGCTCGTCACGAGCAATTTCTCCTTTTCCCTCAATGTTTTCTAAAGTCGTCTGCAATAAAGTGGTCAAATGTTGTTATTGTTTGGGAAAGGGTTAAATGGACAGCAAGGTTGGTTGGAAGACGTTTCTCTAACATTATTCCCAGATATGTATTGTGCCCCCCCCTTGCTATTGTTTTTATCTATTTCTTCTTTAAACCCATATTGTGGGTACCTGTCAGAATCGTAGAGACGATTCTAGGATTCTAATTAACACCATCAAAACCAGTGTAAATCGGAGGGGGGGGGGGGGCGAAGAAAGTATAATAACGTCTTTAATTCGCCCGACTACTTACTGTGTTGTTAATTAACCCGGGGGGTGGGGGGGCGAAGAAAGTGTAATAACGTCTTTAATTTGCCCGACTACTTACTGTGTTGTTAATTAACCCGCAATGAGTATGCAACATTTGTCTCAATCATGTGCGAATTATGAGGTAACCTGATACCGCTGGATCCAGTAAAGTCGTGACATAACTGAAAATTTGTTGACACAACTTTAAACACCATACAAAAAAATCCGGTTGTTTAAAGAACTGTTGAAAACGGCTTGAAATCTAAAGCATATAATAAGAACTGTGACAAAAAATATGGATAAAATTTAGTTTAAAATGTTTTATAGATCGTGTTGTCAAAGCATTTTTAAAGAATGAACGATTTTTTCCAATTATTCCGTCATGATCCACGACATTTAGAATTAAAAGTAAAAACTCGAGCATGTGCGTCAATTAATCATTTGAGAGAGATAAATGTGTGTTTAATAGCTTTCTTTTTCTTTCGCAACCTCAACTCCAGGACTTTATAACGCTGGCGTTTTAACCCTTATAGCGCTGGATGATGATCTAAAAATAGATTTTTGTGTCGTCTGCTTTCCAAACCTAAAATATCCGCTTGATCGTGTTGAGGAAAGATACTCAGAGTAGCAAACAGGTTAGATCACAGGCCATCCGCCAATTTACTTGGCGGCTGGCCTGGATCTAACCTGTTTGGAAAAGCATGAAGTCGGTTTCAGCACTTTAAGGGTTGATATATATGATGATCTCTGTTTAATGTAAAGGAATGAATAAAATCCAAACAGGCGGATTAAAACTCGTTTTTTAAAGACAAAAAACCAAATGTGAGACGGAAGCAATTACAGAAGCAGTTATATCTGCACGTGACTATAAAACAAAATATTTGTGTTCGGTTCACTTCAAATGTCGGAAAAAATTCTCGGAGAGAGAACATTTTTGACAAATCAAGCAGTCACTAGATTTAATTGGGCGTTTATGTCGAGGTTCGGCAAGTTTTGTTTTTTCTGCATTTTTTCTTAGCAGATGCTTTACATCAGAAAATGCTGTCTTCATCCATTCAAATACACGTGCATAAACTGGAATAGTTCACATGTTCTAATCGACAACAACTAAAAAGTGATAACACAAATAATCTATTTATAAAAATTTTAGGCGTTAAACCTTATAATCAATGGTTATTTCCCAAAATTTGATTTTTGTGTCGTCTGCTTTCAAAAACCTTGAATACCTGCTTATTTTTTATAAGAAGAGATACTCAGAGTAGCAGACAGGTTAGATAACAGGCCAGTCGCCAATTTACCTGGCGGCTGACCTGTTTGAATAAGCATGAAGTCTGTTCCAGCACAATAAGGGTTAAATTGTAATCGAAAGCTTAAACTTTGGGAATACTTTATCTTGATTGGAATTGGTTCGAATGGGATGAACACCGTTTTAAACAGGTTTTTAGTCATATCTCGACAGTCAGTACACTAACTGTTGCTCACTGTATTTCCTCACCACCATTTCACCATAGTCTTTCTAAATCACTGACTGTTTTCCCATATGAATATAATCGAACAGTGAATGGCGGATTTTATTATGTTACTTCCTCAGAATTGAATGGAACATTGATTGGTCATGCTGAGATCTCGAATTCAGGACACCTGCTTTCGAAGGAACATTCTAGAGACTATCCCAATGTAGAATTCACATAGTCCGCCATCTTGAAACTCATTCTCTCATCGGATTACTTCGGTCATTCTCAGCATATAACGGTCTGGGCAAGAACCATTTGCATTTAACCAATTACATTAAATTATATTTGCCAAAGTACATGTAATTAGAAAAAAAAACATAGTCTATACCCAATTTAATACTATTTTTAATTTCCTTTGGTGTATTCTGTCAGTTTGTCTCCCAAACAGCATTTTTCTCAAATAAATGTGTTACCTGTACATGAAGGGGACGATTTTGTTTTATAGAAAAACCCAACAGCAACCAAAAAACAAACTGTATCTGGGTCTTCTTGTTTTGATAAGCTGCTCTAGAAAACGAATAATGTTCCATTGTGATACACTTATACGATAAAGCCTATCAGCCAGAAACGGCTGGTCGACCGTACGTTTTGAGATAGATTATTTTTGTTTATTTTACGTGTTGAATAAAAAAAAAAGTGGATCTCTACGCCCGTTTTTCATAGAGTTTCAGGTAGTTTCGTAATTCGATTCAATCTGTCAATAACCATATTATTTTGAAGACGCTTCATCTAAATCATTCAGAAGTCATGGTATCTACTTAAAACAAATTGTCAAATTTTCTACGAGACCCCTGTCAACCAGTGGCATATTTGTCTAACCCAGCAATGACGTATATGTACGTGTATTTGATTTCCATACTCGGGGTTCTAAGTTGCTCAATGGATAAAGTGGTCGGCTTGTAACATGGGGTCTCGGTTCGGAACCCATGTGCACCTCTAGTATCGAATGAGTGTCCTTTGGCAAGACACTGCAGATTTCCTGTCTGTTACTTGTGATTCCAGAAAATTCCGTGACTGAAAATTTGTTAACGAGGCATTAAAACCCAAACGTCCAAGAAAGATTTCCATACACAGTATATCATAGACATGTAGAGCCAAACAACGTTTAGCCGAACGTTTCAAGTTTTTGAAACATTTTGTTCATTGATAAATTATCATTAGGTTAATCACAATTTTAAAATCTGAAATTAATTAACATTGTTTGTATACTAATCTCATTTTATATGAATGAACATTTTTAAAGTTCAACCCCTCTCGAAAGGCGCTTTCATTGTTATTGGTGTTGAATAAAACGTACTCTTGAACAACTAACGAGAAAAACAGACAACTTTGAGAGGATTTTCAACTTTTAGTTCTGTCTCGGGAAAGGGGGATCTTGTGAGTTGTTTAATAGATTGAGACGATAATTCTGGTATCAAGGCTGGGAAGATGTAGCAGAATAATGATGTTATTCATTCATAATGCGGACACAGAAAAATCCCGTTTACGCAGTTAGGTTATGTAATCGACCTCGTGATCAGATGATATCCTTTTTTCTTTTAAAATCATCCTTAGGTCTTGTTTGTTTTAGTTTTGAAAAAGGGGTCTTTGAAATTGAATGGACAAAACTTTAGGGAATCGGTCTTTTTTCATTTTCATTATCATCTAGCGTTTTTTGCACCTCAGCTGATTTGGCAAAAGAAGATTTAGTGCTAAGGCAAACCCCATTCTCTCTTGAAATATGATATTCCCCTTTCTCTTCTCTTCTCTTCTCTTCTCTTCTCTTCTCTTCTCTTCTCTTCTCTTCTCTTCTCTTTGTCTGCACCTGTCTAGCTGCCTCTTTATTTCCCCTCTGTGTCTCTGTATGCATTTTAATCCCTATCTATCTGTATGGCTGTACGTATGTCTCTATATGTCTGTCTCTGTTTGTCTCTTCCTCTCTATATGTATGTCTCTGTCTGTCTCTTCCTCTCTATATGTCTGTCTGTGTCTGCATCTTAATCCCTATCTATCTGTATGGCTGTACGTATGTCTCTATATGTCTGTCTCTATCTCTCTCTTCCTCTCTATATGTCTGTCTGTCAATTTACCTGTCTGTCTGTCTGTCTCTCTATCTCTCCAATTCCTTCTTTCCTCCTCGCTCGCTTTACTTTATTTCTGCACAATACATGATTCTTTAACTTCTCTAAAAACTACAAGAATAATCTCTGCGATACATATTCCTTATCCAATCTCCTCCCTCGAAACATACGGTTTAACATACAACCAATGTCAATGGTTCTGTTAATAGGTGACGATCATTTAACCTTACAACAAGTATTTATCTCTCTTATCTTAATAGGTTTTACACCTCTAGAGTTATAAGATCAATTTACTGGCGTACATATCAAACAAGATGTCGACCTGGTTATCATGATGCGTTTTTGCAGCCATATTACTGACTGGTAACATATTAACCTCTCTACCTTTGGAAGCAACTTGTTATTAGGAAACAAGATTTATAGCAGACTTTATTTTATTGGTTTAAGCGATGATAGAACTGACAGTTTTATATTAACAATTGTTGTAGAATTTTAGAAATGTTCATCAGTAGAAGGAGAAAGCGATGTAAAGAATTGAAATAAACAAAATATGTGATATGCCAGATCATAGCGTAAGTCTTTTCGATTTATGTCCTTTCTATTGTAAACTTGTTGCTTTCATCAGAAAATTCAACATTTCATTTCCAAGTCAAATACTATGATATATGCACTTTTTCTCCGGTGTACAAACTGCACAGGCTGATCTCGGGACAACACTCTGCGCATGCGTGAAAACTAGGAATGTTGGCGCGTGTCTGGTGAAGATATGTGCAGCAGACGTATGATGGGGGTACTGTCACGTGACTTTATTGATTAAAGCAGACGATAAGCGTCCATACAGAGACACGTGCTCGTAGATTGCATATCTCCTGTCAGAAGATTTTTTTGTTGGATTGCAGAAAATTAACATGCATGTTATTATCTCTGTAAACATTTCATTGAAAAGATAAATACATGTTTACTGTTTATCTACGAGTTTTTCTTTTTTTTCTTTCTTTCTAAAGCAAAGAGCTAATAAACATGTGTATTAGGTCATTGCTTTATGTATGATGTCAATTGTAAGAAACTGGCATGTTGTTTTTATTGTTGTATTATTTTAATTGAATTAACACGCGTGGATTTCTACCCTCATACAATTATATCATTTTCAAAGGCGTTTCTTATATAAAACTTTTATATACACTGTAACAAATGGTGGCTCTTAAGAACTAAATTAAAGGTTACAATCAACAACAGTTTATTTATCGTTCTTTTCATTGCAGAAAGCGTTAAAGCTAGTCTTTCTTATTCGAAATAAAAGATACATTTCTTTATGATGCGTTGCACGGTTTACGCCAATTCAACAGTGGTAACTGTGTGTTCCATAAAAAGGTATTCATGTTAAGAAAAATGTCATCATAAGCATTCTCGCGAAATCGAGATAAGAACACAGAGTCATTAACCCTTTAGCAAAAACGAAATTTTCGACTGTTCCAAATTAAAAGAGTTTGCAGACGACATTACAAAATGTGACGAAATTGAAAAATGATCTTCTGATAGTGCATAAAACATTGTGGGAAAAGAAAAAAATGCTCTTTACGAGCAATTTCTCCTTTTCCAGAGTCATCTGCAACAAACAAGTCAAATGTCGTTATTGTTTGGTAATTGGTTAAACACTGCATATTTACTGCATTTTTATTCTTTTGACTTATAACGCATGGTTATAACGCATGCTCTGCGACTATGCAAGTCATGTTTGATTACATATATGATACTTACATCCCGGATGCTGTTCCTGTGTTAGTTTAAACTTATAAATAGTTTACATCGATTGAGACGGAAGCTTGGAACTTATCAAATGCACTCTCGATGACTGCTTCCAGGACCCTAAACAAGTACTCTCACCGGTTTGAGGACTAGTCTAGGCTATTTCCACCTTGATTAACGTGGATCGAACCCGGGACCTTACCTCTGCACCACTGTTGCCCTTAATGTTTCAGTCGAAGTTTTTGTTAATTATAAAACCTGTCCAGTTTTGTTTGACCCACGAGGGCTCATTGGTTGAAAAGAGTAAAACAGTGTAAAAAGTCTTTCAAAATTATTGCACTTATACAGGCTACTCCTACGACATACTCATTATAAGACACTGCTCTTTCGAAACCTAGACAAACATCTCAAGTTTTACGTGAAGAGAGCCGAATACATCAAAATGAAAAAAGTTTCTTTAAACATCAAAGAAAATATTGGACAAGTTATGATTTCGAGCTTGATTATCCCGTATTACATGAGAGATTTGCTTTTGTACTGAAATATTTAGGCTGTACAGAAAACACACCATTGGCATATCCTTGACAACGGGACATTTTTGTTGCGGAAAGATTTAGAGTGTATTGAATGAAAATTACATTACTTAAAATTGTTTCAGAAAGAATATGTAAATTTGAGCTTCAGAGTTATTCATCTTCTTAAAAGAAAGAAAGAAAAAAAAACTGCCGAAAATATCGTCTGAAGTGATGAACAAACGCCGTCATTAGTAGTCTAAAAACTTGCCGAAATCAACAAAATTGAAACGTATGATACTTTTTACCATCATGATGCAGTTTGCATCACCCACAATCTTACTTTGAAGTTGATCTTTTGCGAGATCGACTGAAGTACATAAGAACCTATCAACATAGTGGCAAACTGGCAAATCCATTTAAACGATTTACCAAGTGGATAAATGTTATATATAAATCATAAGCTGATGATGCTATGTTAAAAACTCTAATCCATTTGCTTTTCAAACCATTTCAAAGAATAAAAATATATATCCCTCTCTTGACAAGGATTTAAAAAACGCATGCACGTCTTGTGATCTGCATCGTTTTTATGTTTTCACACCATCCTTTTCAACTACGTCATCAAAGCATGCACTTCTAAATTGTCTCTATTTCCTCAGTACCTGGTTTTCGAATAACCCGGGTCGTGCAAGAATCGGGGAAAAATTAGGTGTATTAAAGTATGTGCAGCCCGTGCAAATAGAATGGATAAAGGATGTTTTGGTTTGAATTTGAATAGTATTTCCAATAAAACATATACCAAAGGTACTTTGTAACTAATGCAAGCAATATGTCCATAGAGCCCAATATGAGCGAATTAGGACAACAGAACGGACATCGGAAAAAATGCGCATGTGCGAAAATTGTGCTGATGCTTGGGTTTTATCTCTTTTTTTTTTCAATTCAAGTAACGATGATTGTTTGATACTTGTTTGATTTTTGCATTGTTTATTTTCCCAAACCTTTAGCTATGTTTATTTCTCGTTACAGGTATAGATGGTTGAGAGTTTGAATATTTTTCGTTACAGGTATAGATGGTTGAGAGTTTGTATATTTCTCGTTACAGGTATAGATGGTTGAGAGTTTGTATATTTCTCGGTCGAGGTATAGATGGTTGAGAGTTTGTATATTTCTCGTTACCGGTATAGATGGTTGAGAGTTTGTATATTTCTCGTTACAGGTATAGCTGGTTGAGAGTTTGTATATTTCTCGGTCGAGGTATAGATGGTTGAGAGTTTGTATATTTCTCGTTACAGGTATAGATGGTTGAGAGTTTGTATATTTCTCGTTACAGGTATAGCTGGTTGAGAGTTTGTATATTTCTCGGTCGAGGTATAGATGGTTGAGAGTTTGTATATTTCTCGTTACAGGTATAGATGGTTGAGAGTTTGTATGTTTCTCGTTACAGGTATAGATGGTTGAGAGTTTGTATATTTCTCGGTCGAGGTATAGATGGTTGAGAGTTTGTATATTTCTCGTTACCGGTATAGATGGTTGAGAGTTTGTATATTTTTCGTTACAGGTATAGCTGGTTGAGAGTTTGTATATTTCTCGTTACAGGTATAGCTGGTTGAGAGTTTGTATATTTCTCGTTACAGGTATAGCTGGTTGAGAGTTTGTTTATTTCTCTGTCGAGGTATAGATGGTTGAGAGTTTGTATATTTCTCGTTACAGGTATAGATGGTTGAGAGTTTGTATATTTCTCGTTACAGGTATAGATGGTTGAGAGTTTGTATATTTCTCGTTACAGGTATAGATGGTTGAGAGTTTGTATATTTCTCGGTATAGAGAGTTTGTATATTTCTCGGTCGAGGTATAGATGGTTGAGAGTTTGTATATTTCTCGTTACAGGTATAGATGGTTGAGAGTTTGTATGTTTCTCGTTACAGGTATAGATGGTTGAGAGTTTGTATATTTCTCGGTCGAGGTATAGATGGTTGAGAGTTTGTATATTTCTCGTTACCGGTATAGATGGTTGAGAGTTTGTATATTTCTCGTTACAGGTATAGCTGGTTGAGAGTTTGTATATTTCTCGGTCGAGGTATAGATGGTTGAGAGTTTGTATATTTCTCGTTACAGGTATAGATGGTTGAGAGTTTGTATATTTCTCGTTACAGGTATAGATGGTTGAGAGTTTGATCCCCGAGTGTATACATGACACCCTGATGTCAAATCGCTGGTTACTCGAGCTCGCTCTTCTCGCTTTTATGTTGTGTTGTAAGGTGGGTAGAATTAAATGTCCTTCAAAATAAACGACTCGGACCAAGAAAACCAAATTGGTCAAAATTGATATAATTTCAATAAGGTGTGTCAGAAAATGCCCAATTACTATCTATGATCCAAGTTTTCTCTTTAAAGCACTAAAAGGGGTTAATGTTCGTTTCGCACCTTTCAATGACAACATAGGTAAAATTTATTCTTAAAATAGAAAAAAATTAAAATATTCATCAATTAAATAAAGACGTTTGTTCGAACAAACACTTTAATATTTGAAACATACAGAAAGCAATCTGCGATATGGTTTTTGAAACCAACCTAACACCAATGGTCTGTGGCATAACAACAAAACGAATGTTGTACTTTTCAAATGCAAATTTACTTTGCTCATGTGTCGATGTGACTGGCCTATATATGAAATGAGGTACAAATGAAGAATGACAATTTGCCCAGTGTGGTTCTTATTGTGAAAGCGGGGTTTGGAGAATGAACGTGCTGCAAAATAAAGCATCCCGCGGACCTAGAATATGATCAGGTATCCGGTTATCGCACCAGGTTCAATAGACACTTGCTGTTTATTGAACTCATTTGGTGATCAGGATGTATTTGTCATTGTGCTTGTATTTTATTGGTTCGTCTAATTGAATTAACCAAATAATATCTAAATCGTTACGAGTATGGGAATATTTCATATGATTATAGAATGAGTGCAGATTGCAAAATGTAAGAGAGGCATCATTTTGATACCAGATGTGAAATCATCGTAACGAATGATGAAAATTCCTAGTAACGAGTACTTGCCACCATTTGATGCGCTGGTTGCTCATGTTTTAGCTTGTCGTTGCACTTATTTAAATTCTAGTTTATGTATTTTATATCGATTCTTCAAAAAGTTCTTACAACTTAAATTAACCACTCTCAATTCTGCTTCCTGGAAATAACAAAAGCAGTGATGGCGCCGAGTGTGGAATATTCGAAAGTCGCAAGGTGGATCGCGCTACTCATGAGATTCGAACCCACGACCCTTGTGTTCCGAGACTGACGCTCTACCCCTGTCATCCAATTATATTTGTCAATGAAGTTTAGAATGAAGAAATTGAAAATGATGTTTTGTTAAGAGACGCTTGTTACTCAAAGAACACAATATGAGAAAGAGAGTCCCTTAAAGCAATAAACAGGATTCTGTTCTAAAGCCTTGCTATTATGTGAAACATATATATTTACCACACAAAGCCTTTAGTAAATAAAAATTCAGATTTGGCCAACACTGTTTTTTTAAGGAAGAAAGAATGAAAAAGGTACAAGATTTTTCATAGTATCCCATCAAATCCTCCATTAGAAACTATTTAGTCCAGTATAAATTGATGATTTGCGTAATTCATATGAACATTCTTTTTCTCCCAAATATAAAGTTTATTTAGACTAGACATTTAGAAAATAGGAATTCATTTCATTAACTCTAAATGTGTTATCTTTTTAATTAGGAAGTGGCATTTATTGCCCATACTTATTCAGACATTTACAATCGGGATAATGCGTTTTGTTTAGATTCCAAATCCCTGTTTTACACTTCGAATCAAGAATCTATAGCATACTCAATAGCTAGGTTTACATTAAAGTTTCGGTGTGTCATAGGATTATTTTTGAAACTTTCGAAAATAAAGGAATATAGATTAATGTAGCATTTCAGCAGAGAAACCAATAGCATTTAAGATGAATTTTGACCTGTTTTCATTTTATAAAAATCCGAAGAAAATCCGACATAATCTAAACATAGCGTCAAGCTATGAACCAATCGTATCTACTCGGCAATCCCCGTAACGAGTCGGTAGATATACCTCGTAGGCAGTACATGAATACACCAGAAATCCTGGGTTAATTCGCCTTATTTCCGGCGGCTAACGCAAAATGCACACAGGCACTAAATATGTATTTAAATACACACAAATTGGTTATTTATCACAATTGAATGGTTTTTTTACCCTTTTCATTAAAGATGATCATATAAACACATCTTTGTTTCATATTTTGTCAATCGGCTCTTTTCGGCAATCCCCGACTAGTGACGGGGATTGCCGACTTGATGCGATTGGCCCTTCGTTGCTGACCTACTTTCAAAAATGGCTCCCCATTACCTCCGAGGTTATTTTAAGAAATGGCCGAGGTGTTCCGAATGACTATGAACAACCGGTCACGTGACGCTCACGTGATACTTAGACTACACGCTTAAAACAAAAATGGACGCTGACGCTAGTATCTTCTAAGTTAGATGTACATCGTCACGTGTCAGGCACTTGACAGCCCATGTGACGTAACTAATTACCATATAGCTGTAGTAACATACAAAAGTCGAGGCCGTAAGATTTTTCCGTCAATATCTTCATTTATACCGCGATTTCGGCGATTTTTTTAATGAATATTTGTTAGAAGCATAGTTGAGTACCATAAGCAAATCATACTTTTTACCTATATTTATTTAGTGTATGACGTCCAGGATCTTTAATGGACTAGTTCGTGCTGACAGACTGGTTCATGTTGAAAGACAATGATCAGACCCAGTGCGCATGCGTCACTTTAACAATTGTTCTCGATTCTGATTGGTCAATACGTGTTAACGTTTTCAATTTGGACCAATGAGAACATGTATGTGAGGGAATCATTTTACATTGGTTACATCAGACGTAAACAAAACAGAACTGTTACCCGACAACTATTTGGCATCTGAATCCAGTTTCTGCCAAACGAAGTTATAAATATTTTCAATTCATAGCAGACGACAGAATGATTATGCCCAGGTATCTTATTTAACGCGTGCATGGTTGTAGAAATAACGCCATACAAAAAGGGACATCGAAGAATTATAAAAATACTCAAAATAATTTCACAATCATTCTTTTTTAGGTTACCTGCACGTATCGTTTGAAAACTGTTGTATGAAAAAAAAAAATAGAATAACATAGATATGAGTATTCTTTTAATCTCATTATGGAGGTGTAGGTGCTCAATTTAAAACAAGAGTTACATGTATTTCAATTGGTATTTGTGATATTTTCTTCTAAAGTGAGATGACTTGAAATAATAAAGTGAAAAAGAGTGAAGAATATAGGAAAATGAAGAATACAGGAAAATGTGAATCGATTGCTTTTTCTCATTCTGGCAATAAAGACTCTTGTAGAGGGATATTTTCTAATTTCGTCATCACTTTATTTGTCACCTACCATGCTTTTCAATTAGGGTTGATGTGCATTTCATCATAAAAAGCCTGAGCCAGTCGCTATATACAAGCCGATGAAAGCCATATATATGCTGCACTTCTGCACTTTACACCGTGATTAAGTCTAACATATAGTTGAAGACGGAAAAAACACAGAGACACTTATTTTGACGCTACTACAACAGACCCCCCCCCCCCCCCCCCCCAAAAAAAAAGCAAAAAACATTTCGTGTTAACGTGGTTTCTTTCAAATAACGTATAGTATCGTGCTTTCTTTTAAACTATACTATTCATCAAGCCACAATCTTACACATTTACTCGACGAGCGGAAATGCGTGCCGACACAGTCTGCAACAAGTGTCTGGACGCCAATCTTGTTACTAAAACCGGAAGTCCTAACACACACATGCGCATCGACTGCACTTAAATAGCAATTAGACAAATTCTGTTTAATTCACCTGATTAGCAAAAACTAGAGAACGCGTAATTTCGCGGTCTAATCGAAGAAGGACCAGAATGCGACCGCACCTTGTAAAAAGGATGTTTTACAGTATTCTTTATTGCGACTTTCAGCAAAGAAGCTTGGTTACTGATTCAATGTTGGTTATTAAATCAAAAACGAAAATGCAATGCACTTTTTTCTTAGATACCATAAATGTTATTCATAGTAAGGTTAAGTGTTTTAATAAGTGGACATTTGATATTGGAGCGATTGTATCTATATAGCAATGTATGTATGTAACCATTTTTGCTGAAATACTTATTTGAACTTTTTAAATCATATTTTTAAAGTTTGCTACTAAAATATACTACTGATATTATAATTATACATTTAAGAAGATATCCACGACATTTAATTAATTCATGGCTGAAAAGCTTAGTTAGAGCGAATAAATAAAAAGAATAGACCAATCCAGTTTGATAGTAAGAAAGCACACCGAAGGTGTTTTGAACTATGTTTTGACTTCAATTTGACTTTTGAAATAATTCGTTTGCTGTCATGCTTATTCAAATACACGGTATAAATAGGTATTAGACAAAAAAGGGCTCAGATAAAGTCTTGGGAAAAGTGAAATTGCCCAAAGTATATATTTGCCAACTTTTTATTTTGGATGGTAAAGCATACAAACTGACATACAGTATATGTATTTGGATGAAGCATAAACTAATTCATGCTGTTGAGAATGTCTCAAAAGCTGTATTTTGTTCAAACACTAGCTTTATCTTCTTTAATCGAACAAATGCAGCAAAACAGTTTATTCCCAATTTTTTCCAAGTTAAAGGCCAGAACTCTGGAAAATATCAATTACATCTATTTCACGGATATTTTAAAACGAACGAAGACCGTTTTCGGCTGCCGCTTTCCGGATGATTGTTCCGTTTAATTGAATTGCATAATTGAATTGCAGCTGCATTTTAACGCTAGAAACCGGATTTGTGCCATTAAAGCTCCATTTCTTCTCCCATTTGAACAAATATTTACACTTGCATCAAACAGGAGTTTTGTTGCTGTTTCCCGGTTTAATTTACTTTTTCCTCGCAATCATTAATCTACAGAGGCTATGCGGTCCGTGTCTAAAAATCAGGACAGCATAGGCACTGTAAGGCACATGCACATGTACGTCCAGTGGTTCCATAGGCTATGATTAAATGAGCCCCCGTGGTAAGAGCACATAAAACCAAGTCACAAGTCTTCGAGTTGGTTCAAATCCTGGATTGGATTTCCAGGAAAGATGGTCTTCGACTGACTCACGGACCATGCGATCTTTCATTACCCCACGTTTGGCGCGAGTACTTGTTATGTATCCAGGAAGCAGAACCGAGAGTGATAATTCTTATTGTAAGAACTTGTTTCACAATCCATGTAAAATATAAATGTTTAAACTAAATTTACACAGTTCCAACGTATTAAATGGGACCTCCGTTGCCTAGTGGTTAGAGCACATGTAGACATTCGAATAACATGGCCCCTCGCAATCATATAATCTACGGAAGCTTTGTGGTCCGTGTGGGTTCAAATCCCGGTGACGGCATTTGAATTTTCTCGAAAAAAAGTCTCCCTACTAACTTATAGATCTTCCCGGCTACGCTCTTGTAATATTCACATCAGCCTTTTAGGCAGTTGAAAATAGGACCTTCCGCCGGGCATCGCAACATAACTGAAATAGCTGAAATAATGTTGACGCGATGTAAAGACCCATACAAATAAACACTAACCAACGTACTGTAACAACCCGTTATGTAATAAAGTTGCACTATGTAATAATTATTACAAAACGGGTTGAAGTTTATTACATTTTGCGTTTTTCGATGCGAACCCACTATGTAATAAAGTTGCATAATGTAATAATTATTACAAAACGGGTTGAGGCGTATTACAATTTGCGTTTTTCGATGCCAACCCGTTATGTAATAAAGTTGCAATATGTAATAATTATTACGAAACGGGTTGATTTTTTTTTTCAAAGTGATTTTTTCTTTACAAACCCGATATGTAGTAGTATTCATAATGGTAACATGGTGATATTTTCACACTAAAGGTAGCCTCTTCCAAGCCAAAACAGGCTTATAAGCAAAACCCAAACGTTCTTAAAATCTTTGTTTGAGCAATTTTCAAGCAAGGAAACCGTTCCAAATGAGTAAACGTACCGCAAACAGTCAAGCCAAGTATCTTAAAAGCCGAAATGGGCTTATCAGCAAATTACAAAAAATATTTCAAATGTCTGTTTTACCGTTTAGATGCTAAAAATAGCATCGCTGTGGCAACAAGTACCGACAAAAAGGCCAACAGAGATGCTTGAAAGCCAATATAGGCATATCAGCGATTTGTAAAAATATCAGAAAACTTGATTGTTCCCCAATTTCCAAACGAGGATACTGTTCCAAATGACTCAAATGACTCAATGTACCTAAAGCACGTGACTAAGAATGCCAAAATAGGCTTATAAGCAAATTATGAAAATGAATTTGTATGTTTGTTTTTGAGCTATATGGTAAGAAAAACATCGCAAATGGCAGCACGCATGAAAAAAGAGTTCTATTTTCGCAGTAAAGCTGTTTTAAGTGAAGTTGCATTATGTAATAATTATTACAATACGGGTTGAGGTTTATCACATTTTGCTTTTTTCGATGCGAACCCGTTATGTAATAAAGTTGCAACATGTAATAAAATAAACAAAAATGATTGATATTCTACAAAGTTAATTTTTAGATGCAAACCACTTATGTTATAAAATTCATAATGGTTACGTGGTGACATTTTCACATAAAAGGTAACCTCTTCCAAGCCAAAAAGGCTTATGAGCAGAACTTTGTTTGAGCAATTTTCAAGCTAGGATACCGTTCCAAATTACTCAATGTACCGACAAAAAGTTAAACCAAGTAACTAAGAAAGCCGAAGCGAGCGCATCAGCAAATTACAAAGGCGATTTTACATATCTGTTAGATACACTTATATAGTGAGAAAGACTTCGCAAATGGTAGCTCAGCAAAGTGCAATTCTTGAAGAGAATCTGTTTTCTTTAAACGTTGAACTATGTATCAATTGTTACAAAATGGGTCGTGTATTATTACAATTTGCATTTTTAGATGCCAACCCATTATGTAACAAGAATCTATAACGGTCAAATACCGATGTGTTTACACACAAAGGATAATCTCTTCCAGGTCAAAAGAGGCAATATTTAGTTTAAAAATGGCTCAGCTTTGAACAAGCCTTACAAAATAGACACAAACCATTGTTTGGTGACCAAAACGGCCCTTTTATCAATTTGAAAAATGATTTTACCTATCACTTTTTAGCTTGACTACTCGAAAAATAAGGAGGGCTATACTTGTCACCCGAGCGTCGGCGCCACACCTTAGTTAAGTTTTTAACAGCAAGTATGTAAATTACGAGTTACTGTATGGAATGGGTTGATACTTTACAGTTGTCTTCATAGTCATAATCTAAGGTCCAAATTTCATATATTTTGTATTGAATTGAAGCAAATTATGCGGCCTTTTGTGCTTTGGGTCATTTTTTTCACATGCGTTTGTAACTAATGAAACCACGGTATGGAATGGACTGACACTTCACACATTTGTTTGGATACTTTAAGGTCCCTGACCAGGTGTCATATCTCTATGTTTAAATTCAAACAAATTACGCTACCTTTGGACTTTATGGTTAATTTTGTATATGCAAGTTTGCATCTCATTAACTACAGTATTGAATGGTATGGTACTTTACACATGGGTTAAGAGTCATCGTCTAAGGTACAGTAACTCTGGTTATGAATTTAAGCAAATTATGTGGCCTTTTGTACGTAGAAAATTCTGTTTAAAGTTTGTGCATGCAAGTTTGTACTCAACAGCTTATGAAAGGAATAATCTTGAAAGGAATAATCTTAATCTTGGCACCTTATTCATTTTGTAAGGTCCACCGTCCCTGAAACAAATAATATTTCACTGGCATTTACCTCTCTCCGACATTATCGAATAGTCGAATACGCTGTTTTATCGACAACTCTTTCGAGATTATATGCGACACTTATACTGAAAAAGCTTGCAAACGACCAAAATAAGGAAATACACAGACCACACTGCGTCCTTAATGATCTTAGTTATCGATGAACCTTAAACTACCATCCCAACCAATCATTTTCGTAAAAGAATTACAATATATTCCTTCAAAATGCAAATCGCAAAGTAAAAGGGGTCTTTACCAATATTGCAATTTATAGTAATTGACTGGCCTTTAAGGCCTGTCTATGCTGTCGTACGGAGCAGGTTATCCGGATTTCTCTTGACTTGCAAACACACTGTATTTTTAGCTCGGAAACACTTAAGCAGTTTATTGTATTTTTCTAGCAATCGTGACGTTTCGACGCATGCAGGTGCGTATGACAAACACCTCGATATAGATCAGATCAGTTGCTTTTTATTGTGCTCGAGTTGTACAAAAAATTACAAGGCAACACTAACTCATAGAAATAAACCAAAATCAAATTATATTTAATGACGTCTACTTCTTTCTGTATCTGCTTCTCACGTGTACAATGATGAAAACGTTGATTGACATTTTGTCGTTGTAGCATCCTGATTAAAGTTATAACAAAACCTTTACTATAGTCATACTCAAACTGTACCAGGCGCCAAATGAAGTTACTCAGTTAAAGTGTATGTTGTATAAAAGTATTATATTTGTTTTAACTTGACCGAAGTGTACATGAAATTAGCGGATGGATACATTATCACAAGCCTTTGTATAAGGGTATATCTTTTTTATACTTGGCCGCGACTTTACGTGCACTATACTATGGTTTATGGAATGCCTATATCAAAATAATCACTAAATACAGTTGTAAAGTTAAAGTATTTATGGAAGTGGGATGGTTATGTCATGGTTTAAAATCTTGATGAAAACTTATTAAGATGCATTTACAGCAGTTGATCTTCCTATGACAATTATTTTGACATGACGTCTTTTATATCAAATGCATTCAAAGATTACGATATTTTTAGTGTCTTTATATCAAAATGACGAGTAAGCTATATAGTACACGTATATCCGATGCAAAGTACATGTAAAGGAAAAAGGGAGAGGCTTTTCTTACAATATTTTCTACCCTTTCCTAAAACATCTCCCATATATGTCACAAACTAAACTGGTGTCTGCATTTCTTTTGAACTTAAAAAGATTTAACATTTGTTGTTTGTTAAATGTTTAATATAGGTATAATTTCCTGAAGATAAAACAAATTTCAGGAACAAGGTTTCTAGATTAAGATTCTTGGTACAAACGACGTTATCTTGACCAATGAATTAACACTTTTCTATAGACACTTAAAGGCGCTCTCTCAGAGCTGTGTGTATTTGGAGTTACAAAAGTAAAAACATTGGTATTGAAAGTCCTTGTCACTAAACTAAAGACCGTTTTCCATTTCTTTACAAATAAGTTGCTAAAACCCCGTGCTTTCGTTAATTAACATGCAGTGAGCCATCGCGTTTGTCTGATCATCTTTTGGAAAGCCGGTTTATAAATAAAAGGGAGAATTCTTCTTCCCGCGCAGTTTGCTTCTGTTACGTGACAACTAAAAATATTTTCATATCAATGACCTCCCTTTACTTTTTAATTTTCACATTATAATTAAGATCACATGATTAAAGTTGTCAAATAAAAATTCCTTTCCAGGAAAAAATTATAATATATAATCTGATTTGAAATGGCATTTGTTCTGTTAAGTCTTTAATCTTGTTTTTCTGACAATACCCGTGGTTAACCTTTTCAGAAGATGTATCGTAGTATCCTATGTATAAATAATGCTTCTTTATTTCCCCGGATTTATCATGCTCACCGAATGACAAACGCCTAGGCGTTGATGGTAGACTGATGAGTACCACCTCTTAATCTAAGTTAAGACGTTGTTTACAAAATAAACCCGCCCTTAGATATCTGCGATTTTAATGTTCTAGATCCTCTTTGTATAGTTACGAGCAGGGCTGGGAAGCTGTCAATAGTCTAGTTCTATGTTACTTCAGAAATCTTTGTTGTTATTTTTAGAAGACGATTTATTTAAAAAGAAAAATCTCCATCTCTGAGAGAGTCCCTTTAAATATTGAACTTAATGTCTATAGTTAAGATTTTGTCTGTCTTCTTTCTTCTTTTTTTCACCCTAGTTCCAACAACAAGACCCATCTCTTAGTACTATCAGTACTTTGATTGTAACAACAAGGTTTGAGTTTCATCACATTGTGTGTTTTTCAATGTTAATCCGTTTTTAGCTCGACTATTCGGATATAGTGAGAGCAATACTTCTCATTCGAACGTGGGAGTCGGCGTCACATCTTGGTTAAGTTTTTACGTGCAAGATTGCATCTCATTACCTACAGTACGATATGGGTTAATACTTCACAAATATCTTTAGTGTCATCATGTAGAGACCATGAAATAATCTATGGTACCTGACAAAGTTTCAAATCTCTTGATTTAATTAAAGCAAATTATGCGCGGCCTTTCGTGCTTAGAAAATCCTGGTTTAGTTTTTTACGTGCAACTTTGTATCTTATGAACTACTGTTTGTAATGGGTTGATACATCACATTCGTGTTTGGTGTCGTTTTGTAAGGTCTTTGACCGAGTTTCATATGTCTTGTTTTGAATTTAAGCAAATTATGTCGTATTTTGTACTTGGTTAAAATTGTGCATGCATATTTTGTTACATGTTGCAACTTTATTGCTTTACTGGTTGGCATCGAAAAGACAAAATGTAATAAAACTCAACCCGTTTTGTAATAATTATTACATAGTGCAACGTTATTAGAAAACAGCTTTACTTTGAGAATTTCATTTTGGTAAGTGCTGCTATTTGTGAAGATTTCCCACCATAAAAGTGTTAAAACAGATAAATAAAATCGCCATTGTAATTTGCTGATAAGCCCTCGTCGGCTATCTTAGTTACTAGGTCTAATCCTTTTCATTGAGTCATTCGGAACGGCATCCTAGCTTGAACATCGCTCAACTAAAGTTTTCCGATGACTTCTGACCTTTGCTCATAAGCCTCTTTTGGCTTGGAAGCGGTTATCTTTTGTGTGAAAATGTCATCATGTAACCATTATTTTCTTTTTCATTGAGTCATTCGGAACGGCATCCTAGCTTGAACATCGCTCAACTAAAGTTTTCCGATGGCTTCTGACCTTTGCTCATAAGCCTCTTTTGGCTTGGAAGCGGTTGTCTTTTGTGTGAAAATGTCATCACGTAACCATTATGAATATTATAACAGAACGGGTTGGCATCTTAAAGTTCGCTTTGTAGAATATCAAGCCTTTTCATATATTTTATTACATAATGCAACTTTATTACAAAACGGGTTGGCATCGAAAAACGCAAAATGTAATAAAATTCAACCCGTTTTGTAATAATTATTACAAAGTGCAACGTTATAAGAATAAGGCTTTACTTAGAGAATTGCACTTTGAAATAAAACCATAGATTTACCCCTTTTGAAGTCATCAGTTAAGTTTGTCATCGGAAAATCTTTATACGACATTTGCTATGTTTGGTTTGTTCATAGCATTGACCACTGTGCTAAACCTAACGATCATATTACTTGTACAGCCAATTGATCTTATTGCTTATACGCCAATATATGCTGTTCACCAAAGGTGCTCGCCATATTTTGGTCGTATTCAATCGGTTTTTGTGTTTCACTTACGTCAGAAAAAGAGATATTATAGTCCATTTCAATATCGCTGATAAGCTTTATCTTGCCGAAAATAACTTTATGTGTCTCGTTTCGAAAGGTTCTGCCATATATGTGTGCCATATCTGAAACATTTATCGCGAACAACCAAGTTTTCTGATATTTTTACATATTGCTGATATGCCTATGTTGGCTTTCAAGCATCTCTGTTGGCCTTTTTTCGGTACTTGTTGTCACTTGCGATGGGATTTTTAGTATCTAAACGCTAAAACAGACATTTGAAATATTTTTTTGTAATTTGCTGATAAGCCCATTTCGGCTTTTTAGATACTTGGCTTGACTGTTTGCGGCACGTTAAGTCATTTGGAACGGTTTCCTTGCTTGAAAATTGCTCAAACAAAGATTTTAAGAACGTTTGGTTTTTGCTTATAAGCCTGTTTTGGCTTGGAAGAGGCTACCTTTAGTGTGAAAATATCACCATGTTACCATTATGAAAACTACTACATATCGGGTTTGTAAAGAAAAAATCACTTTGAAAAAAAAAATCAACCCGTTTCGTAATAATTATTACATATTGCAACTTTATTACATAACGGGTTGGCATCGAAAAACGCAAAGTGTAATACGCCTCAACCCGTTTTGTAATAATTATTACATTATGCAACTTTATTACATAGTGGGTTCGCATCGAAAAACGCAAAATGTAATAAACTTCAACCCGTTTTGTAATAATTATTACATAGTGCAACTTTATTACATACTGGGTTGTTACAAACGTACTATCTCCGCAGGTTATCTGTTCGGGTGTATTCGAAGTGTCGCTGGTCAAGCTCAACAACAACCGAGGCCTTACACACGATGGGCGCTGCTGCTCCGGATCCACGACCTCCCCGCCCTGCCAGGACACGTGCCGGACCTTCTTCAGCTTCTGTCTCAACCACCATGTACAGGTAGGTGGAGTTAACATCGCTTTTAACAATACTTAAGTCATATCGCAGTAGTAAAGTTATCGGTTTTTTTTCAGTAGTTGCATCAAACACAATTAGTAAATATTTGGCAACGGTTTGGGGGTAAACGTTGGTTTTAGCCTTTCCCAAACATAAAATTTTAGACTGTCCAAAATTGAAAGTGTTTGCAGACGACATTTCAAAATGTGATTGAAAACTAATCTTCTGATAGAACATAAAACATTGTTTGAAAAGGAGAAATTGCGCGTTACGAACAATAACTCCTTTTCCCACAATGGTTTCCAGATTCGTCTGCAACAAACTGGTCACATGTCATTATTGTTTGGAAATGGATTTAGTCATAGTCGATAAAAGTTTCAGCTTCTGTATCAATCACCATGTACTGTTCAGTAGAGTCAGCGTCGCTTTTAACAATACCTGAGTCAAAGTCGATACAATTTATTCACTTTCCAGCTTCTGTCTCAATCACAATGTACAGGTAGGTGAAGATAACGCTGATATTAACATTTTTAAGTCATATCGCAGTGGTTAGAGCAGGATTTTTCTTCAGTTATTGCAACAAACACCATTTGCAATAAATGTTCGACAAGGGTTTGGGGTAAGCGTTGATTTAAACAGTTCTTCAGTTATATTGCAGCTGTCAGTTCCACTAGCCATCTTCTTTCATAATCACTATATGTTTTTACAGTATCTATGTCCTATTGCAGCGATCAGCGCAACTATCTATCGCTTGCTCTCTCTTCATGTACATGTAGGGTTTGGTTAAAGTTTTACGTTTAAAATCGATTCAGACAGTTTCACATCACGACGGTTAGCACAGATTCTTTGTAATCGTCTTGGATAAGTAAGCATAACATATCGTCTCAAAACTTACGTTCGTATCAGACGATACTTCATGCGTTTTTACGATAACTACGAATTGAACCCAATTATGATGGTAGTCACCAGAATAATAAAACTAAGAGTGTTTAAAGAAGTTCCACCGAGGCCGGGGGAATATTTACAATATTTACGTCAAACGGAGATCATGTTTTTTCTCTAAGATTGGGCATGCTTAAATTGTCGAATTATTTCACCTGACAAAAGTTGACTATGCTGACAGAACTGAGCATATATAGTTAAATATGTAACAGGGCGGCCTTTAACTTATTGAACCATTCGAGAGAGACCGTTATTCAGCACCTTCAAAGCCCAGGAACATTCCCGAGTTCCTAAACCCTTTCCCAAACAGTAACATCATTTCACCAGTTTGTTGCAGACGACTCTTGAATACATCATGAGAAAGGAAGAAATTGCTCGTAACGAGCAATTTCTCCTTTTCCCACAATCTTTTCTACCCTATCAGACGATTATATCCAATTTCATCACATTTTGAAATGCCGTCTACAAACTCTTTCTATTTTGGACATTCGAAGATATGGCATTTGGTAAAGGGTTAATGAAATTATAGCTCTGCCAACATAAACGTTCACGCACTCGGCGAAATTGCCCGCAGTTCCAAGTAGACCTCTAATTAGATAGATCCCACTCGACAGCTAATGTAATTTACAAGTCGTTTGTTCATTGACTGGGTCAGTTTTTATTTCCTCCGCGGAGAGACTTACTCAGAAACATGGGCAAATATGTGTTTGACCCTTGGCTGGACAGTTAGTTTGCTATGTACAATGGAGAGATATACGCACAGTTAGATAGCTATTTACGATAGAGATAAACGAACAGTTAGTTAGCTATTTACAAGAAAGATATACCAACAGTTAGTTCGCCATTTACAATAGAGACATAGCAACAGTTAGTTCTCTATTTGCAATAGAGATATACGAAAAGTTAGTTCGCCATTTACAATTAAGATATACAAACATTAAGTTCGCTATTTACAATTGAGATATACGAACATTTAGTTCGCCATATACAACTGAGAAATACGAACATTTAGTTCGCTATTTACAATAGAGATATACGAACAGTTTGATACTTAGCTATTTGCATAAAGATATAGGTCGCTTTCAACCTTATTCAAACTTTATCACGCACGTATATGTTCCTAAGGCAATGCTCTTGTCATATGCACACCAGCCTGCGACACCAGCCTGCGACACAAAGCCTGCGGCACCAGCCTGCGACACCAGCCTGCGACTTTGAACATCTGTCAAAGACCTTACCGAGCGAAACTCGCTTGGACTCCAGTGGTCTCGAGTTCGAGCCAATATTTTGCTGGTTTTCTCCTTGGTGATTGTTCAGGTTAAGACTGCAAAATAAGACAAGATACAGCACATACTCTTTATTGTAAGGTTTATAAATTATCTTGACTTATAGCTTATCATAAGCAATTTGTTCTGTGACTCAGTTGTTTCTAAAGAGCTCTTCATTAGATACGTCAAATCGGGGATTTATAAAGAGATTACCAAAATTCCTCATATGTAATTTTTATCCTAAATAAAATACTTTTTGTTTGTGGTAGTGTGTAGAAATTGTTTTGAAAAGAGGATAAGTTGAACTATTTAGCCTTTTATAGAGAGTTCTACAGTTTTCTTCAAAGAATGCGTCAAAGTGTGGTACATGTATCATAGAGTATTTAAATATGTTACGTTTATTTCAGTCGATCCCGTCGAAGCGTTCGTGTACATACGGGTCCTTCGTTACCAAGGCGATAGCAGACAACGATTACTACTCTCCGGACGGAGATGGCGTCGCCGTACAACTTCCGCTACAGTTCTCGTGGCCGGTGAGTTCTCGTGGTGCTCAATGATCAGTCGACAAATCCCCCGCCTATATTTGTTTGTAGGCGGGATGATCACTTGACCAGTGTTTACGAAAAATGTCCGAACACCCGATGGGTGTTGTTTTAGGTCATTCGCATCCCTGGACTCGAACTTCTCTGTAGGGTCTTGGAGCGCACGGCACGGTCAAAATGGGAAAAGAAAATCACTGGCGGTTGCGGTTAATTGATCGTCGGAACATGTCGTATATAGAATAGTGGAAAATAAAATTAATCTGCTGAAAAATTGCATAAGCACCTGCTCATTCATGGGCGCCCGCCATTCGCAATCTGTTTTATATCGTTAACATTGACCACGTGATCACCCCGCCCCTGATTTGGATAGAATCGTTTTCTCTAAACTAGATGCATGCATGTCTTTTAATAAGGTTAAAAAACTAGCACCACATCTTGAAAAATATATTGTCCTTACAATTGCCTGCTACTTCTCTGGTAATATACATGAGCTCTTAAGCAAGTAGTATAGAAAATGTTTATATAAATGGTTATTTGCCGTTTCATTTCAAGGAGAAACATGGACATTTAATCCACACAGGCACAATATTGACACCATCTAACAATGCATCTCTACAGATAGTGATATGGGTGCCGTTTTAGTAACCTCTACTATATATATAACTTGTTTTTGCTCAACGGTGCAGGCAGCGGAATTAAGAAACCATTGTGACAAACGAAGAAAGTGCTCATATCACGCAAACTCTTCTTTTGTTGCAAGTTTTTTTTTATCAAACATAGACGTAGCGTCACGTTCTGGTACCCAGGCGTGTAACGTCGTGCGATGTTGTTTTTTGTATTTTCTGACGCTGTTGATTGCGACAATTCATGGGAAGTACTTATTGCGTAATGTAGCACGTCCATTGCAAATGATTTAAGTTCCAAACTTGTCCAAATATTCAAATTGATATCAGATCTTTGAACTCTTATAATTACATTTAAAAAAATGATTTTTTGAAACGAACATACAGACACAGTAGAATTAACGTTGACGTCACTGTGAACGTAGGCGTGTGACATTTCTGCAAGAACTGGTAAATATTTCATTATTTTACACTCAATGTACCAATTTATATGTCAAAATGCTTACAAAAAGGCGCGATCCATGTACATTCAGCTGATACCATTTTAAATATGATGTATAAAAGCATTACGTTTTTAATTTTCAGTTTTTAAAGTGTCACATGCACGAAATTACATATTTCTTGGCGTGTGACATTTCTGCAATATATTTCTTTGAATGAAAATGGCGTGATTTCAATCAAACTCCGTCTTTAATTTCAAGTAATCATGTACATTGCATTAATGGTCAAACGTTCATTACCTTTCATTTTGAATATATTCTTTTTTTAGTTTATCTTGTCCTGGAAATTTCCATTTTCGAATTGTGACATATTTGCTGTATATCTATTATTGTTTGTAGCCACAACAACCACGTCAGGAGTCGTCTCCAAAACAAGTTAGCCGCTCCTGGTGACGTCTCTTTACACAATGTGAAGTGCTTATGAAAATTGGCGCTAACAAACTTTGATATTTTTGGTATGAAAAGAGTAAGCCGTCACTGCTGTGTTACATGTGACATGTTTGTAGCGAGTGCTGACACACGATTATATCTTCTCTATAACTGCATGTGGGTAATAGAAAACTTCAAAAATGTCTTTCTTGTTCGCTAGTGTTGTACACTTTCCAATGGTATATGGTATATAACAGTTAATCATAGTTTAGAGCGCATCCTGCCCGCCCAAATCTCGGACCTATGCAAAAACGTGCAATGGTACCAGAATGTGACGTTACGTCACACCTTTCAAAACTGTCGTTCAAACGGAATTCCTGTCTGCTAATGATTCGACCAGGCATGGAGGTGGGAATAGGGTTTACTGAATGAGATCCATTAGCGAATTGACATGGTGATCTTTAAGAAGCATGACGTTTGTACTTGTATAATGACTAGTAACAGGGTAATACAGATTAACTCAAAGGAAAGTGGACGTTGTCCTAAATCGATTGTTAATCACCGATGATTAATTGCATGACCGATATAAAGAGTTACAATTCTGAATATTCTTGGTATAAGGGACCATTGACTATTGATGTGATGTCCAAACAAAGTTCCAACAGGAAATCAATAATTAATACCTTATCAGGAAGGGCAAACGCAAACACGAATCAAGATCAAACACGGAAAAAAGCGAAGGCAGTCGGGTATTTCCGATTGTTCTTATCGGTTGCGATTGCATTCAGAGAATATTCTGATTCTCGTTAAACAAGTTAACTACGTCATATGCATAATGCGTTTCTGAGATATTTCTCAGCAAAGTTAGGTCGTTTGGCTCATGAATGCGTAGCCTGGGAACTACCCTAGAGGTATGGAAATAAACAATAAAACAAGTCATGTCGAATATACTACATATACTCACCATTTCTCGGATACATACAGTATTTTGATGGTACTAAAATAGAGTCATATCTTATGTATGATAATGATATGGTCTCTTTTTACGATAATTCATGAAAAAAGGCTTAAACTATAACAAACAAGGGTGTGTAAGCCAAAAGTAAGTTACGCGAAAAGTAAGGATGTGTTTTACCAGAAAGAACGTGGCCTTCGCAAGTTTCCGTACTGTACCTTTTACACGTGATAGGTGGTGTTCATAACTGACAAAGCGATGGTTAGATATGGCCTGAAGAACGCCTTCATTGTCTCAAACGCACCATTTTCTTCATCTAACTCAACCGCAAAACGCTTTCATATTTCATTTGTAAGGATTTTACACAGAGTTATGAGTATTTCATAATCTAGTTTTTAAGTATTTCCTGCAAAGGAACGTAATGCAATTTAATAGCTTGAATAACATCAAGGTATAAAGATATAATGCAAATTCAATCATTGGTATTGGGTGCACCGAATTGGGTCGAATCACATTCATGAGAATTGTAATTCAGTCAACTATTGTAGGGAATTTTGTTGCAGCCCAGAACTTGCAATCTTAAGTCCGCTCGTATCTTGGGTTCAAATCACGGTATTTTGGATTTTCATGAGATTTAGTGTCCTGGATGACTTACGGAGTGCCGAGGGTTCTCCCCGGCATCACCAGCACTTCTGTCAATCGATTATGTTTAATGCTTTGTAGTATTTCTGAAATACTGTTGACGCGGTATAAAATCCTATTAAGGTAAAATGCCCATAATTCGCCATTTTGAAACCAATTCTTCCTTGGATTACTTCGGTCGTTGTCGATATACATCAGTCGTGGCCGGAACTATTCGGTGTAAAGCGAATAGTTTCGACAACGACCGATGTATACCGAGAGCGACCGAAGAAATCAGACGAAAGAAAAGAGTTTCAAAATGGCAGGTTATGGTTATTCTACCTTAATGCTAACACTCCGTTTGATTTGAAATCTTCTTCGAATTTTAACTCGCTCCGACTGCAGCCTTGGTGTAGTTTTCAAAAGTTTTTAAATACCAGTAGAAATATTTGGTGAAACTGGCTTTGTAAACAAACGTTTGGAAAACGCCCCCACACCTATCCTAGTTGCAATCTCTGGTAGATTTCCGCGTTTCATTTGTGCTTTAAACAAACACGCGTAAAACCGCTATTGAAAAGTATTTGCATTCTTTTGCAATTAAAGAAAAAACTCCGATGATGTGTTACTTGGCAATACTGCTTTGCCCAATATTGCAATAAGAGGGAATGTTGTTTTGAACTTACGCAAATTCTGAGCATAAAAGCTTAAAGCCTCAAACGGTACCCAGGGGAATCTTTGATGTAAATGAAAGAAAAAGTTGAAACTTACGTTGAACACTTATCACTTAAAATCAAAATTAACATTCAGGAATGTCCTGTCGAGTGATGAAAATCAAATTCGATCAAAGAGGCGTTACTTTCTGTCAAACGTTCGCAATTTTATTAAAACATTGTTAGGAAGAGAAATAGTCTTCAACAATATCTCAAACAATCCCTTTCTCACGCTTTCGACTTTCAGACACATTGCTCGTTGTTAGAAGCGGATAGGTCTATGAATGGGCGTATCGTCTGAATAAAGACGAAGTTATGTTAAGTAATACACCAGCAGTCTAGTATTGGGGTCTGTTAATACCATACCGTTGATTCATATCTAGTCATATCACATTCGTACTTACGCAAGGAATGATTATCAACTCTCTGAAATAAAACAAGTGTCTATAGAAAATAACATGGCAACATCACGAGGATTTGTGTGTTTTGATCCGAAACACAATTTTTATTTGTTTATGTTAACTTTGGCCTTTTACATATTGTCAACATTTTGATCAATTATGTTTCAATACCTGGCTAAATAGGACGGACCCCTTACTTAACACGACAAAGGCATATTTTGTTCAGTCATTTTTTCACACATACTTGAAGATGAAAATATAAATATGTTTGTCACTTTAATCTTATCAAATAATTATGTTCGTTTGGTATGTGTCTGCCATGGCGAAAGTAGTCCAGAAAGAAGCGACCTCCTTATTACGTCAGAGGTGTTTTCATTGGATTAACCAGATGAGTTTCGATTTAGTCCTATTAAGTCCATATATGATATTCCTCCGAAAAAACTCTTCCGGAAATGCTTTCATTTACACACTGTTTCGAATTTTAACAAAAAAGAATTCACAAGAATACACGTGAACGATTTCAATCAATAGTACATGATTCAACTATCAAAACTTAAGCATTGCGATAGAAAAGGTTAAATTGCTTGTGACAAGCAATTCCACCTTTTCTACTACAATGTTTTGGAAACAATCTGTGAAAAGTTTATATGAAAAGACGCCAGGTAAGGGTTATATGAAATATTGTTAATAGGAAAACCGCAGCTGTTTTATGTAATATTGTGCTACCAAATGCATGTACCTGTTTTTATGTACCTGTTTGATGATAGAGAGAACATTGATCCTCATAAGATCCATCAAACCGAATGTTTTCTTTACGATAGTTATGGTTTATAGTGTATAGGTTGGGCTCATAAGTCGAGCATAGAAACATTGGGACATTGAGCAGGACAAGTTCAATCTAAGTAGGAAGAAGATTGTATTTAAAGGGTCCCTTCAACGTTTTGTTAGTTATAATTGTTTTAGATTTCATTGATTGCGAAATTATTGTTTTACAATTATATTGCCCCCGATCTAATTTGTATGGAGTGTCAAATTAGTGTTCACAGTATCAATTCTAAGACCATCGGTTTTGTTAACAATGGATTTGTAGAATATTGATGGTGAAATATGTAATTATAGCATAATTTGAGCATTCTCAATTCCGTTTCTCAATTTTGTATGCATCTTTATAAAAGAGCATAGGCAATTATGTCTCTGTGTGAGCTTCCCTTGATTCTCTAGTACAGTCAAACTTGTGTTTAGAGGCCAGTCTATGGAACTAAGAAAATTGGCTGTTTAAGACAGGTTGGCTGCTTAACACAACTCTATGTACACTATAAATATAGCATTGGGACTTTTTGTAGTGGTTGTTTAAGGCAGGTTGGCTACTTCAAAGGATGGTTGCTTAACACAAGTTGGACTGTACTAGGCTATGGGTATGAAGTGTCTTGCCGAAGGACACGCACACGTAAGCAGGGGTATCGACAGGGCTCGAACCCGGGATCTCCGAGTTCTTAGTCTTGACCAGAATAGATGTCCATATCCTACATTACTACCGAGCATAAATATCTTCTCTTCCCAAAGTATCGTATTCGACTTATGAATGGACAGTAAAGCTTTTTTTCTGACGATGCTCACACAATGTGAACTACGCATGGCTCGGCTTATAAAGCCAGTACGCGATAATTGCAGCTTTGTTTTCTGTAGAATCTGCGTGGGCTTGTTTAAAACCTCTCCTATATGTTCGACCAAACATTCGCCCAGTTAAGATGTTATCTAAGTAGTTTACATGTAGATAAAAGGCGTGTGTTAGGCTATTTAACATGCAGTTTTTTAATCAAAAGAAAATTCGGTAAAATCCTATTTTGTGGATACTCATTAGAGTTGTACCGTTTTGTCTCGTCGAAAAAAACGATGATGATCTGGATACTGGCATGACATTTCATGCAAAAACAGATTCAAACCGTTATTATTTTCTTTTTTATTGTTATCATTATTCATTCATTTTTGCCTTTTATGCAGACATGCTCTATATAGACACAGATATCCAAAAGCCCATTTCCCGAACTACATCTTTGATTGCTTCGAGACGATTCTATTGTGTACTGGTCAACAATATATGATGTAAAGAAGCAATTAATGATGTAGCTAGGGGAATATTGCTCTAATCTTGACCTTTGGTATATACAATAAATAATTTAGAGATGCAGTAATGGAGTAGATACAATTGTGACAAAAAGATAAATTGCTCATTAGAAGAATTAATTATTTTGTCATGATGGTTACTGAATGATCATAATAGGAAACAATCACCTCTTCAAAGGAAACCTAGTTCGAATGATCCAGACGTAGATATCTTAAAACATTTTACAGATGGGTTCGTCCGAGTTAGGGAAAAACTCTACCATTCAAGTAATACACGGCAAGCATCTATCAAGAATACAGCAGGGAAATCACTTTTATGATACCATATGTGATCAGATAGTTATGGTCTTCATAAAAAGTTTTTTTTTTCATGACAACTAATTTTTTCTTTTTGTTTGACTTTTAACGTTCATATCGCCACTTTGTGGGCCGTTTTATTTTCTAAATGGTCTCAAATCCGAGGTTCTCATTGTACTTTTAAACGTAGTCTCCAAAGGTACACGTCCCAATAGTTCAAATGAATGCATGAAAACATTCGGTAATAATTATTACTCTGTTCTTGGATCTATCGATAAGGAACCAAGCGTTATCTTCCAGGATATTACATAATCAGACAAAATGTCCGCAGCCACGCGTCTGTTTTCGTAATTGTTGCATGTAATCGAATTTGCAGCCATCAAAGTGTTGAATGTATGGGCGATGTTAAATAGCTTAAAGTGTTGATATATGAGTTGGATTTTGAGTGGATTTGGCGCGTTATATTAGCCCTTAAACTCCTCACAGTAATCTCCCCTTGCTAAGATACATCGAACACTGAGACCACGACCTTCTTATGTTGATTTCTGACCAGGTAAATTGAAATATATTTCGTTTTTACGTGGTTGCATGCATCTATCTGTATGTTTCTATAAAGGTTATGTCCAGGTCAGGCCCTGGAAGGTAATAATCTTACATTGATTACACCACAATCTAACAAAACGTCCGCACATTGGTCTGTTTCTCGTATTATCGTTACATTGATTAGTTACACAGGCTGTTATGGGGATGTGCAGTGATAGAAATAAAGAGAACATCGTCTTTAACGGAAACCTTACACTCTTTCTGTGGTTTAATTCAAATATGTTTTATACTTATGCTATACGGACAGAAGCTTGACGCTTATACATTCACTCTCGACGAATGATTTATTGCTTTAGCGACGTTTACCGACAATAGTTGTATCGCTGAGTTCAAAACATACCATTCCCTCTTTTTAATTTTAAAGCCGCTGGAAGCAAAACTAGTTTGTATTTAAGTTTTAAGAGTCTGTATACAGTGATTTGACATGTTTGTTTATCCAAAAGTGTGATATCGATTTTGATATCTACCGCATATAAACTGTGCATACCTAGATAAGTCGACGCTTCTTGAATTAATTCTGCCTTCTATAGCCACTTTTAATTGTATACCTAACAATTAAAATAAATGTATTATTTCAACGAAATTTTATTTTGACTTTCAAACTTTCTCATCTGTGAGCAACATCTCTAGCGTGTTCACATTTGCATTTTCACATTGGGTGGTAAACTTGATGCACTTACGTGAAGTGAAAGTTATGATAAGCTGTCATGGAGGTGCGCAAAACTATATCTCAGATCTAATTACGCATTTAATGTTTTTTTTCTCTTTTTTCATACCAGGGCAAGTTTACATTGATCGTGGAGGCTTGGCACGACATCGATGGACAGGGAACAATATACGGTATGTATGATTGATTGATTAATGAATTATCAAGTTGATTAAATAATCGATTAATTGATTGGTTGATTGATTGACCAGTCGAGTTGTTGCAGTTTTGTTGATTTGTCACAGACAAAGTGTCAAAATGGCGGGTTATCGGCATTCTACCTTAAAACACCCAAGTCCAATCAGAGACGCTACTATTATGGATATCTGAACGCGTTATATTCGCACGGCTGGGTCTATTTTGTTATATCCCGTAACCCTTTACCAAACGATAGATTTTCGACTGTCCCAAATTGAAAAAGTTTGCAGACGACATTTCAAAAAGTGAATGAATTGGAAAGTATTCTTCTGATAGAGTAGAAAACATTGTGGGAAAAGGAGAATTTGCTCGTCACGAGCAATTTCTCCATTTCCCACAGTGTTTTCCAAAGTCGTCTGCAACAAAGTGGTGAAATGTCGTTATTGTCTGGTATTGGGTCAACCACGTGGTACAAACGGGCTATAGATTACGTGTCAAGATTCCGTTGACGTTTTTCTCGACAGACGGTGCGCATTCGAGATTTAATAAGGGTTGATAATCGGATAATCTTAACTGATTACAAATTGTTACTCTTAACTTTGTCGGACAATAAATCTGTACATTTCACACAGATAAGGATTTTATAGAGATGATGAACATTTTTAGATTTGGAATTCTATATTCTAAAACAGTGTCGGAAAAGGGATAAATTGCCTGCTTCAAGCAATTTATCACTTTTCCCATTTCGTTTTCAAACGATTTAACGCGAGTTTTTGTTATAAATATTTTAATTCGTGCAAGAAAAAGGTAAAATAACTCACACGATGCGGTTTGAATTCTTTCTTTCTTGTTAATATTGCATGTGAACTAATGAAAGTTATGCGTCGATACAAATAAACAATCCCACAAGGCACGACTCGGCGAAGGTTCAAATTCCGGTAGCGGTATTTTCTGTCATAATGATAAGAGGTAGTGAATTCTCCTGGCGGCCTAATGAAAGATGGATACACGGATGTTTGATAGATCCATTAAAATTATCAATTTCATGTCAATTGTTTTACAAGTTCTTACAACTTTGATTAATCACTCTCGATTCTGCAACTAATTTGGATTAATAACAGGTTGAAAAGTGGACCCTGCTACTCAAGGATTCGCAACAAACGTTTAAGTCCTAACGAGGATGCATTCACCCTGGATTCTCCTGTTCTCCCGCATCACCATTGTTTCTTTTAAAACATTTCCAGTTTTCCATGTTTCTCAACTAAGGATTTGGGCAATGTGAGCTCGAACCCTCCGTTTTATATACATTGTCAGTACCGTCTACTTCTGCTCAGCTAGGGTGGATTAGTAACTTTTCATGTTTTGATTGTAACCGATTCGAACCGTCTCTTTTGAAGAGTTTTTTTCTATAATAAAAGTTTTTTAATATTGCATCGAGACTTTGATATCGTTAAGATAAACCCTTTGCCCTAACAAGGTATTCAGTAGCCCGGTTAGCTAAGTCGGTAGAGCAGCAGACTTTTAGGCCTGACAAAGTCTCGGTTATCAGAGGGCTCCTTATTGGGTGATTTCTTTTTCTTAAATTTATAAACACATATTTCTATCACTTTGGTCAGTCTTTATTACTTATATGCTCGAATCTCCCGCCTTACACACTCGCTCAGTACTTTCTTCTTCTGTCAAGCTTAGATGGTTTTATTAATCTTCACATATTGCTCGTAACCTATTCAAACAGACTCTTTAGAAATATCTTTTATCGAACCGTATTTCTTCTTTTTACATTGAGTCCAGGATTTATTTCGGATTCTCATAAACCCTTTACCTATTCAAATATAGCCCGGTTAGCTCAGTCGGTAGAGCATCAGAATTTTAAGTCTGGTATAATATCGGTTATCTGAGGGTCAATGGTTTGAGTCCCTTATTGGGCGATTTATTTTTCTACCATTCCTAAGAACAAAGTTCTATCGCTTTGGTCAGAATTTTTACTTATATGTTTGAATCTCCCGCCTTACACGCAAGGTCCGCACGGTCTATTTCTATCAAGCTTAAAAGGATTGATTAATCTTAAGATTGTGCTCGTAACCTATTCAAACAGACTATTTAATAAGATATCTTATCTTAACGAATTTCTCCTTTTTACATTGATCTTCAGGGTTTATTTAGGATTTCTTAAACCCTTTACCCTCACCGCATATCAGCCCGGTTAGCTTAGTCGGTAGAGCATCAGACTTTTAGGCCTGATATAGACTCAGTCATCTGAGGGTCAAGGGTTCGAGTCCCTTATTGGGCGATGTATTTTGTATAAACATTTTAACTTTATCTCCTATCATTTGTATACAAACCAAAATTTCCTACCTTTAAAATGAGCCCCAAAGTTGATTGCGAACTACTTGTCTTTTGATTTTATCGAGGGCTCGAGTCCCTTACCGGGCGAGATCTTTTCCTAACATCCATCAGCACATATTTCTATCACAGTGATCTGTTTTTAAAAATTACTGAATATTAGTCATTAGTATCCTCGATAATAATTTCATCGAAATTGGTCTGAAATGTACCAACAACAAAAGGTTTGGATGAATATATATGGATAAATATATATTTGCATCGAGCTGAAATTGGTCATGAGGTGAAGGCAATACTACCACCCTTTTTAAGGAATCGAGCTCGAACCTTCCGCCATACACGTTCGCCGTGGACTATCTAACCCAGGTCCAGCTTGGGCGGATGAGTTATCCTTCATCTTGAGCTCGCAAACTATCCAGGCTCATAAAAGGGCGTCTTTGTTTAATAGTAGTTTTCCTTTATGCACAGGGACTCGAGATTAACTTTTTTAAAAAACAAACCCTTTACTCTTTTCATCAGCCCGGTTAGCTCAGTCGGTAGAGCATCAGACTTTTAGGCCTGACTAAATCTCGGATATCTGAGGGTCAAGGGTTCGAGTCCCTTATTGGGCGTTATATTTTGTATAAATAGATACACATTATCTCCTATCATTTCTACACAACCCAAGATTTCCTACCTTAAAAATGAGGCTCCAAGTTAAGGGCGAACTACCCTTGGTTCGATTTTTTATCACAGAACGTAACCTTTGAATCCTTGGCTAAATAAGACCCAAACCATTCTCGGCCTAAAAGAACACACAACAGATCATGAACTTTGAACTGTCAGCTAAATAATCTGCTAAATGTTGTCAGTCTAAAAGAATACACACCAGAGCGCTTGTTTGAAACTGAGGGTCTTAGTTGGAGACTTACAACGTTTTGTCGTAGGAAAAACACCTCTGGTGATTTGAACTTAACTGAAAAGTTCCTAAATCGTCTTTAATTCTAACATAATTTACAAAACAATAAAATATACATCTTCTCGAACATTTTGATACCTCACTGTGAGACGTCAAATGGACCAAAATACCTTTATCAAGTCTGTTATTTTTCTTGATGGCTTTTTTCATTGTTGATGATTTCATGGAAGATTCTCAGTTTAAAGGCACATAAAAGGAGATAAGTAGAAATAAATTACTAAAAAAGTATAAGGAGTTCTTTTATATTTTCATAAAAGTCATGACAATTAATTTACGAATGCATTGAGATTCTATTAAAATGACTCCTTTAACATAAGTTATTTTTGTGCTTGAAATATAGTAGTCTCCAAATCAATCATGTTTATCAACAACCTGTTTGTTTACATATTCAAAATAACGAATTCTGATTGGTTGGTTCAAACATTTGTGCATCAACTGTCAAGGTCAGGGGTGAAGATCACACAGTTAAACTGGTTAATCTGGGTTAATTGTTGTTGGCTTTCACGTTTTTAGTTGTACTGATGGGTTTTTTTGGTGAAAGATATTTGAATCTGACCAAAATATTACCATTTAATATAGTTTTATATAGCATAAATCTCCTTTTATGTGCCTTTAAATTGTGAAATGAGTTTCCTTGTTAATTGAAGTCCTTATTATTTCATTATTATCATCACCACTGCTACATTGTATCTCTCTTGTTTTCTCTTTCTCCAGATTCGAGTCAACTCATACTTCAAGCATTCATACTAGACTCGATCGAACCTTCGCTATCATGGGTGGGCGACACGACCATAACACCCACAACGGAAATGCTTATCAAGTACCGCATGCGCTGTAAGGAGAACTACTACGGGACCGGATGTGACGTACTATGTAGACCACGTGACGACCAGTTCGGTCACTATGCATGCGCAGCGAACGGGTCGAAGATATGCGATTCAGCGTGGACGGGACGGTTCTGTGACCAGCGTAAGTTTGGATCTTGATTAACCCTTGACCCAACGCCAAATTTCCGACTGTCCCAAATTGAAAGAGTTCGCAGACGACATTTCAAAATGTGATGAAATTGAAAATTGATAAGGCAGAAAACATTGTGGGAAAAGGAGGAATTGCTCTTAACGAGCAATATCCCCTTTTCCCACAATGTTTTCAAGAGTCGTATGCAACAAACTGTTCAAATGTCGCTATTGTTTGGTAAGGGGTTAATTGATTATCGATGGATCGGAAATCAATATCGTTCAACTTGACACAATTTGAACTCATTTTGTATATTCCATGAAATCACCTCTGAAATGGTGAGGCAACCGCTATATTTGCATTTTCCGGACTTCTTTCGAAGTACATTAAAATTAAGCTGTCAAGTACATAAACCATCAAACTATTTATGTAATTCTATGACAGAAGCATGCATATTTAATAACTTATAGCTTCACACTAAATTATGATTGATAAAGTGATTTACCAAATAATTAAATGTGTACTATGATGGTATACACATAACATTGAACTCCCTAAATTGGATGCTCAAAGGTAGCATGTTATAAGCCGGGACAGATATTCGATTCGAGGATTTGTATCACTACACTTATGTCAGAGGCGTTCTGGTTTAGTTACGGAAATACCCGAGTACTTACGATTGGTTAACACATTCTCGCACAGTAAACAACTGAAACAATGTTTGTAAACGGTCATGGACCCTTTACAGGCAAGCAAATTAGTCTGGTCTCCGTCGAGCTATGCTAAATTACCAATGTAATATTAGGGGTAGGGAATAAAGATTACCAAGCAAATTACAAGTAAATCGCTACCATCATAAACTGTGATGCTACAATGTACGCATGTATCAAACGTCACCTTACGTAGATCTTCTACTTCTTTGTTATTAAAAGAAAAGATTTCATAGAACAATTAATACGATTTGATAAACTGAATTTGATACCAATTTCCCTATGAGTGAAAACCCGTTATCGTATGATTGTGTTATAACACACTCCTGCCCTTCATTTTGCTCATGGAAAACTGTTCACTTTGCTCACTCGTTTTTTAATCATAAACCTAAGAGTGCTCGTACATTCTGACATTTTGTTTACTTATGTATACTGAAAATCTATTTCTTTCCAAATGACAGCTTTCTGTAGCCCCGAGTGTGTGGCCAATAGTGGAGTATGTGAAAGACCTTACGAATGCAGGTACGGTATTTCAATGTTTTTGTTTAAAATATCAAATCTTCATTAAGCCAACACGATTGAGTTGTCTTTTACCACTGGACGTTGGTATTGCCAGATCTTGAAACCTTCAACAATTGTTTAAACAACCAATCAAGTCAATATATACTTTATTGAACAAACTTAAATAATTGTGAATATGGCTTCTAGATAAGATACTCGTTTAGATAAACAAGATGCACGCTAGGTCTTGGTCACTGGTCCGCACGTTCGTTTTCATGTCTTCTTTAAATACATGTTTATCTGTTTGTTGTACATGTGTCTTGTAAATCATGTAGAAACAATACAATGCAATATGATAAAACCAATAAGCTTGTTCGTAGGTTCGTGACCAAACGCTCGTTAAAACTCTGTTGTGCCTTCTAGCACCAGTTTACTTAATGCGAATTTAGCAGAAATCCATTTCCCCGACCATGGTTCTATCGGTATATACGAATGTTATATGTCGTATGTACTTTGCGTTTGTCATACTCAGTTTGGTCGCTTTAAACAAGATATGTACGGTCTTCGTTTGGAAGAACGAACAGGCATTAGTTTAACATCTAAGGCTAAGGTACACATAGAATAGAATCGATACAGTAAACAATTTGCATGTTTTTATCTAAATTTCTTGATAATCAATAAACAAGCCCGTTGTATCTGTTGTGTTTGTTTGCCTAAATTGAAAATTAGACTTAAAGGACTAAAAGAGATTAATCCAGACACCGTTTCTTCAATAGTAATAGAAGTTGGGAGGTACTTGTTATAATCAGTGAAAAGTGTCTCATAAGCCAAAAACTGGCTGGCCCTTACAATAGGGGTCACACTATAATAAAATAGCCTTTACCTTTGCTCAATTGCAGGTGTCGACTGGGTTGGCGTGGTAAACATTGCGGGGAATGTATCCCGAAGAACGGCTGCCTGAATGGCCGATGCCACCAGCCGTATCAGTGTATCTGTGAGTCCGGCTGGCAGGGGCCACTCTGTGACGTGGGTAGGTTGGACATGTCTATTAACCCTTTAACAAACGCCACATTTTCGACTGTCTCAAATTGAAAAAGTTTGCAGACGACATTTCAAAATGTGATGTAATTGGGAAATAATCTTCTGATAGGGAGTAAAACATTGTGACGAGCAATTTCTCCTTTTCCCACAATGTTTTCCAGAGTCGTCTGCAACAAACTTGTTTAATGTCGTTATTGTTTGGTAATCCGTTTAAGTCTTCACGCAGATTGCGATAAGTAAATTTTTAACTTTTCTGCAAAATGTCTGTAACGATCAGACAACATTCTCAAAACAGTAATTAAGGCTTGTAGAAGGGTCGTTTGGCACAATAGCTTGAATCTTAGCAGTTTATTGAAGAATAGTAAGTAATAAGCATTGAATATGACGAGCATGAAATACCATTATGACATCTCCGTGAAGTATATGCCACAATCAAGACAGAACGTTCTTGAAAATGTGTGTAGTGTGCCTCAAAACGAATATGTATTCACCTCAACATCAAGAGTGAAAAGGCTGCTGCTTTCTCCCCATTGAAAAACCAATTCTTAAATCGTAGCTCTGATGAAATATGTTAGATACTGGGTAGGGGCACACATATTTTTCTTTGTAATATTTTAGGAGGTATGGATACTTTTCCTAAAAAACAAACCACCATACATATACATTTGTTTGAATACTTAAGGATGTACATGCATGTACATTTGTTTAGAACCGTTTTAACTTTTGTATAGGAGAAAGTTATTGATAGTGAACTCCCTTTTTTCATTCCTTTCCTCTTTTCCTTTTCCCTGTCTTCTTCTCCCTTTCCTCAACCTTTTATATTTTTTTCTTCATGCCACTCCCTCAATGTTCGTTATACTGTATGTTTGTTTTTATTTACTCGTGTCACTCCTGATTCTAGATGCACTCTACTGTACAAAAAAGCAGCCCTGTTTAAACGGCGGTACATGTGTACCGGATATGGGCGGTAACTATACGTGTCTGTGCTCTTCTGGCTTCGGAGGCGATAATTGTCAACATCCGCTCTGTTACCAAGGATACTGCAAAAATGGCGGCATATGTCAGGTAATGGTTGACTGTAATATCAAAAAGATCCTTTGTTAATCTGAAATACATGAACTCCTTTATCAAAGCTGCTAGTTCAATGACTTGAAAAGATGGCAGGTAGAATTCGATTCTTATAGAGCTATACAATAGTTGTTCTCTAGTTTAAAAGTGATTGGAGAAAGACAATTGAAAACCCAGTTAGTACGTATCTAAAATTGTTAAAAACATGTGAACAACGAAACTATACGTTAACAAGCATTTATGTTTATATGTTTAACATGAATGCATAAACTTAATTAAGCATGCGTGCCTCACAAAGGGACACAAGTAGGGCAAACTCTGTATGGAGAATATAAAAACAGAGGGTACCGAAAACAGAAACTGGTATGAGTTTGAAAGTGGACATTCTATTTGAAATGCCATAAACAAAAAACAACAATATATAAAATAAAGTCTTACAGTAAATTTTGCAATATTAAACATAATCTGGGCTGCAATAAAACGCTACAAGTGAAACTGCCGTCACAGACCAGATGAAACCTCCTGCAGGGAGTAAGTCTGGAGAACATGATAGTCTGAGTACAACAAGACAGCTGGATATTCAGTCGTGAGAAGACATTGCTCTTTAAACTAAAAAAAACCAACAATAACAACATTTTTTTTATCCCGTATAAGAGGGTCAACTTATCGCTTTACTCCGACTTAAAGCTGCATACATATAAAACATATTGCTTGAATCCAATTAAAGAATACATTGCTCTTTCAAAAAACTACGCAGTAATGGAAACCAAAGATCTCATTAGCTTATTAAATCACACGATCTAAACAGCCCCTTTTGATTGGCTAAAGCTTATTTAGGAGGTACATAAACTATGCAAATATATTCCTAGCTCTGAAAAGGGGCTACTAGCCCTCGAGTCGATGTTTTTCTTTCTTAAAACATGAACATAATTCTGTTTATGGTGTGCATACAATTTATACACAGTAGTAACTGTTTGACATGTTTCCTTTATAGACCCGGCATGGCCTACGTGAGTGCTCGTGTAAGGATATGTTCTATGGGGACCAATGTGAACATAAAAAGGTGCACTGTCGGGATCTCGAATGTCTGAATGGGGGGCGGTGCTACGATGGCAAACATGGCGGGAAATGCGCATGCGCAGACGCGTATCATGGTGAGAGGTGCGAACGGAGGAAAGATCCGTGTAACAATAATTCGTGCAAAAATGGTAGGTTTAAAGTATCATATTCAGTAAGGGGTCTGTCTCTTTGGCCTAGTGGTTAGACTACATAACTTGGGATCATTTACATTGTTGGTTCATATCTCTATGAGACACTTGGATTTTCATGAGAGGCAGTCTCCCGACTGACTTACGGGATGTCGATAGTTCTACCCGGCTTGGCCAGCCCTTATGGCCAGTTGAGTATGGGGTTTCCTACATCATTTAGAATCGGACTTCGAAACAAAATTGAAAATGAATGTTGACGCGGTGCAAAATCCATATTAATTGATAGATGCAATAGATAATAACGACATGTATTCAGTAAGAAATAGATGCATAGTGTTCAAATGTCAGTCGACCGTGTATTGATTCAAAATCATATAAGTTGTAAACATGTAGGTATAATTCGTATCTAACGAATGAAATTTCATTATATCGCTTACTCGAAAGATCATTATATTTTGTACCATCAACTCTTCGTCATTTAAGTATTTATGAAGACTGGCGAATATGAAAGGGAATCAGATTGATGATGTTTGTTTCATCAACTCATATTAACACTTATCACTTCTTTTAAACAGAATTATGTCATTTGATGTAGAACTAATTTTTGAATCGGCGCAAAATGAATGCTCTTTTCTTGCCGAATTAAGACAGTGTCCAAGGATATGTACATGTATTGAAATCGTACATTAAACGTATTTACATTTAAATCAATTTGATCCTCTTGAAAACAAGTTCAGTCGAATATATGGTTGGTGCCGTAATGGGGCAAATCATTCGGTTCTTCTGGAAAACAAAATATTGTTCGCCTTCACAGTTCTCTCACCTTTTCAAAAGTGACCGACCATATATTCTTTATTTACGGAATCACTCCTCATATATGTTTTCCAGGCGCCGAATGCAGGGAGGACACTACAAGCCCAGAAGGCTATAAATGCCTGTGCACTATCGGTCATGGCGGTCCCCATTGCGCTGTACAGATAGACCCGTGTTCGGGGATCACATGTTATCACGGCGGAACGTGCCAGTACAACGAGGACCTCACAGAACCCACCTGCTTCTGTCCGGACGAATATGGCGGGAAATTCTGTCAAATCTCGGCCGATCCGTGCAACGGCGTTGTTTGCGGTAATGGCGGCACGTGTAAAGCATCGCCGATGTACAACGGCTTCATCTGCCATTGCGCCATCGGTTACCATGGAGAGTTTTGTGAGTCTGAAATGAACCCATGTGACAGTTCGCCGTGTAAAAATGGCGGGAAATGTAAGAACTATATTTCGTCGTTTCTTTGTATCTGTGAGAATAACTACGCCGGTAAATATTGTGAGCGTGTGAAGGCGGTAAATGAGTTCGGGGACTCGACGCAGAATGACGATTCGAGAAAAGAACTTCTAGAGACCGAACCCACCGACATTACAATGGAGAGAACGAACGCGGCGAGACCAACGCAAAAGCCGATGACATCATTACTGTTTGTGTTGTCTCTGTTTAGACTTATTGTGAAATTATTGTACCTTGATCTTTAAAGATGCCTCTATGGCCTTGTGGTTATAGTGCATACCCTGAAATCACATTGCACATCTCCCGGTGACGGTTTAGATGGATGAATGTTTCTCCTTTCGCAGTGCTGACTGATCTTAGGATCTCCCCGGCTAGACCAGCCTTTACGCACAATTGAGCTCGGAGTCTTCCTCGATCACTATAAAATGGGAAATTGCAATATTACTGCATTACTGATGAATCGACGTAACACTTATATGAAATAAATAAATATATAAACCAGGGATGCCTCAGTTTCTCTCCTTTTGAACACGTACTTCAGCTATTCTTTGCATTGTAGCATAAATCGGGTATAAGATACAAGGCGTTTCTGTTTAACTATATTTTAGCTTTCTATAGAAAATGTCATAATGGCTGGTTTCCAAAATAACAGGAAATAGAGATGGACCAACTATGTTTAGATGTTTTGAAAAGATTGTTTTTTGTATGGATGTTATTTGGTCAAACACCGATTTCAAAAGGAACAACATTTAAACCGAATACCACCCATACAAGTGACAGGTCCTTTTTCAAAGCATCGGAATCTATTTAACTATGATGTTTTGATGATATTCATTGCATGTGCGAACATATCGGGTTTTACTATAGTACCAGTTGAGGATTGGTGGAGACATTGTGAGAAAAACATGACTCTATCTCTATGTTTTATGCACATATTTGGCAAGATATCCACCTTAACGTTGAAGTGTGATATCTCACTATAGTAAAATATAGAAAGTGCATAGGCGTAGGAGCGTTTTCAACATTGGGGGGGGGGCAACTTCAGATTAGGACCGGTCTAAGAATAAATGTTCCTAAACTTTCTCATGACTAATCATGCGTCTACAAATTCAATATCATTGAATGAAGTAAAAGAAAGCGTATGATAATGTGTATCTTAGTAAAGACAAAATAACCAAAAGAAAAAGAAAATAGGGTAGGCCAAGACTCGATCTCACGCAGAAAGCATATTGTACTGACACTATCTATAAGTGACAGCCACCATGCTGTCACAGCCACGACTTCGTCTACATTTCCGATCAAAAAATGACTTTATATTTAAATACAATATAAAGTCTGACTGCTTAGAGTACGTTTTGCATCACTGTTTTCGTTAGTCGAAACTACTTTCCGTGAGCTGAGATTTCATTGGATAAACCCGATGTATTCAGATTGCCATTTGCGATGATGACGTCAAAATGTTTTGGTTATTGTTCGTAACAAAAGGCGAATTGGTATTAAATTAAGCACAAAATACACTTTTATATTAACTTTGCTGTTAAATTCCATTTCTTTCATTTTTTTCTTTCCACAAATCTTCATCTTCCATTGTGAATATTGGGGGCAAAGTATACTCTGGCCCCCAGTCTATTGGGGCAGGCCCCCTGGCCCCCCGGCTCCTACGCCTATGAAGTGATATAACTTGTATAATGTAGACCTATTCTTGTTTCTAGTACTGAGGTACTTACATGTGCTGCACCGAAAACTATCTGAACATTGGTCATAGAAACAGTGAAATGTGACATTTTTGTTCATGGTGAATAGGCTTCTTTTGCAACAAATATTCTTCACACTGTTTTCAAACAGCTGAATATTTTATTGTTTGTTATCATTATCGTTTTGTACAATGTCAATTTTTACACAATATATATATATATGATTTTAATATGGTTATGGTTTTAAGGGGTCAAATCGTTTGATCTATGCACAAAGCATATGTGACAGCTTTCGGCCATGCAAGATGTTATTCGAAAAAAGAAAAAAAAGAGAAAACTCTCTCGTGACAAATAGGCTAATTACGTTCGATAAATATCTGCTTCTGCCATTTTCTTTTACTTATGATCCATATTGGTTTTGGTTTATACATAATAAAAAATAAATAATAAAAACGTCTTTGACATGATATTTATTATTTTTATGGGTTTTACATCACATCAACATTATTTAAGTTATGTAGCGATGCCCGAGTCTTAATGATGGAGGAAGACCCCATACTCAACTGCCCATAAGGGCTGGTTAAGGCGGGTAGAACCATCGGCATTCCGTAGTCAGTCGGGAGACTGCCTCTCATGAAAATCCATATCCCTCTCAGGATTTGAACCCACGCGGAGAGGGGCCATGTGATTTCAAATTCTGTACTCTAACCACTAGGCCACGGAGGCCCCTCTTTGACATGATAAGGCGAGTGTTACGCCGACTAAACCCGTTATTAACGAATATTTTGGTTCAAGAATAAAGCCCAGTAGACCTTTCAATCTTAGATTTATTCATCCGTATGAAAACTTGTGCCATATCCAATTTGAAAGCAACATTAGACGAGAGACAATAGCAATAAACTATGCTTTTTTCATTGGAAGCTGGTGGAAGCCATTGTATTAAATGGTGAATTGCTCCAAAGAAGCATTTTTATCTTTTTTTAGCAATGCCTTTTTAAATCACCAGTCGTAGGCTTTCGTGTGAAAGGACAATCACACCAAATAAGCCGATCGAACCCTAGACCTCTTGAAACCACTTTAACCACAAGAACAAAAGTGCATGTCACACGACCCTTCTCAAGATATACTACACCATATGATTTAGTGAAAAATACGCATACAAACATGTTGTATCTTTCAATTGGGGTTTTACAATCAAAACTGACTAGTCAGTGAATCTTAAATACAATGTATGACATAACTCTGTGATTTTTTCAATGTTTTCAATGTATATTTGTAATACCAAGTCATTTATCAACATTTCTATAAATAAATATATAGATAACGATATACTGTTATCCATTAACATGCTAACATTATTGTAAGATATGATGTGGGATAGCCACGATACTCATATACATAAGAAGTGGTACACACGTCTTAAAAAATTGTTCCATGATAGTGGGATTTTCAATTGGTAGTAACGTTCATCCATTGTAATGTAATTCTTACATTAAATACCTATCTCTGAATAAAAATCGTTGAGTTTTTGTGTTGTTCCATTATAGATAAACGGTCCTAACGAGAGAAAAGTTTTAAAACAGCTTAATAAAGATTCCAAGACGAACCAACGTCACATTTGACAGCTTGTTGACTAATTTTCGGACGGTTCTAGTACACTTAGCCCCTAGGATTTAAAATAGTGAACCGTAGTCGATAAACAAATGAAATGGCTACTGGTTTTAATTGCACTGGCATTACCTCAGAAACAGAAGCAAGAAAAATATTGGAGAATACAAAAAAAGAATATGTATTTTTTTTCCCTCCTTTCTTTGTGGCGTCGAATTTAAGTCATTTTGGGGTTTACACTTTTCCTTGCCGGAAATGACGTCATAGACGTAACGTTACCACATTGACAACGTTGAAACGTCGTATTATCACTACGTTAACGCTGTTTAAATCTACAGCTCTATAAAGTTGTTTAAACAAAGCCTGATTTCCTCTGGAAATTTCTCTATTGTTCGAAAACAACCCAAGTATGAAAGAAACTGCCGCAGGAAATAACGTAGAAGATCCTACAGAAATGTAAGTTGATCTAGCAATTATATTTTAGCATTAGATTAACACCCATGTATAATTTTATCTAAGGTTTCTATCGAGGATGCAGTAAAACTCATTGGGACACTTGTGGGTTCAGTATCTAAATTTGCTTCGGTTCATACACAAAACTTCGAATCAAGAATAGCATTTGACTGTTTAGTTTTTGTCCAAAGATTTCTGATGAATTCTGTATTTTCGTTTACTTTTTGTAGTAGCTGTTAATGAATATTGAAGTCTGTTGCGGATTTCAGAAATCGTTTTATCAATTCTCGATCACAATATATATAATCTCACCTTTTGATGTAAACCATGGTTTTCTTATGACCAGATGTGGATGGTCCCTGCTGTTAAACGCCACACCAATGTCTTCCAGTGGAGCGGTTTGGAATTGATGACTGTGAATTTACGCCATCATGCTTAAGGACATGTTCTACAGTTTTATAAAAAAATAACCCTTTCATCGGATTTTCTAAATTTTTGATATGTTTTTTTAAAATTCTATTGTGAATTCAAGAATGAAAAGAAATATGCATTTACATTCAATACATAACAATTCAGTATTATTTCCAATTATTACAATCTGAACAATTTTTGTAATCCAAATCAGTTTTTCAAATTTTAGAATTTGACAAAAAACAATGAAAATTGATATGTTTATTACAAATAAATGAAGATATTTTGAAAACCCTTTCATAGATTTGTCTTATTTTTCAGTATGTGAAGTCAAATCTAATCTTGAAATACAAAATGCAAAAAAAGTGTATGTTGACGAGTTAGTTTTTCTGTAAAATGACAGTTTCCATGGTAATTGTATTTGAATAGCATTTATAAAAACGATTTTAGTTAACTTTAAACCTAAAAAAAATAGAAGCTGGGGGCTAAATATGAATGAGAAATATATAATTATGTTAAAAACCTTTTATAATTTCATAAATAATATGATTATTCTATGAAAAAAATTGCATAGAGTAAATTCCATCCCAATAATTCGTTTATCCGACTTCTGTGCAATTACCTCTTCGGTAACATATTATTATCTCCCTTGGATGCGCAGATGAAGTGCGCAGATCAAACTACCGAGAACGTCCTTAAGTTGGTCATACGTATCTCTGCATGTACTTTAAGCACACTGCTAGATCTTGGGCTATTTTGAGAATGGGGGCATTTTTTCAAGAATCTTATCATAAATCATATCCATAGAACAATTGAGAAGAATTAAAAAAAAAACAACAACAGACTTCTCATCAATTTACAGAGAGCCTTATTCTTTATGAATGAATATGGTAGGGGAATGGGAGACAATATGGACTTAGTTTGTATAGCCTGTCATTTTATAATGCTTTGCACTCACGTTTCATAAAGTCATTCTGGAAATACAAGCGCTCAGACTAAACTACTCCTCTTATCTTGTTTTCGATTTCTTTTTTCATTTTAATTTCTTAAAATTTATGCATGTGTATGTAGGCATGTGTAGGTATGTTTATAAGGTTTCTAAAGAAGCTACACTACTGACTATATCAAAATGCTTGGCCAAAATTTGAATACTGTTCTGTAAAGGGGTATATCACAACCACACATAAAATGAAAATAAACTATTATTAAACGTTAATGAGTTAATGATATTCCAAATTATGCGACCATACGTACAGTATATGTATACAGATCTTCAAACTATAAAGTGTTCGGTTCCGCTACTCTTTCCAGATCTGGATCTTCTCCATCGTCATCTACATCAACCACTTTACCAAATGTCTCCATGACATCATCGAATGACGCTACTGTATCCACAAGTGATGCTTCTCGACCTGACAACGAAGCTTGTATCGTCTCATCTCTTTCTTCGACTGAGTCATCCACGTCTTCTTCATCTTCGTCTGGGACGGCCTCTATTGTTTCAACTGATTCCCCTGTGGTTGTTGCAACCACATGCTCTTGTTCTTCGACATCATCATCTATATCTTTGGGGTCTTCTAGAACATCGGCTATATCATCGTTTGACAATGATGAGTCCGCTGCACCAAGCTCTTCGACATCAACTTCACCGTCTACGTCTTTGTTATGGACGAGCGACATTTCTTCTCCAAGTTCAGTTATTGCTTCTACTGATCCGTCCATTCGTATTGATGCTCAACTCTCTGGAACTCAGGCTGGCACTTCCTCATCTATTCCTGAACCAGACATACATCTCTCAAGCAACATTCATGGTATGTATATAAACGATTTAGTTCATTTAATCTACTTTCTAATTTCTTTTACTGATTTCATCAATAGTGATGTAATAATCGGATTTTGATGTTGGAACCGATAAAGGGTATTTGCATCAAATACTTACCGCTTCCGCATCTTATCACACTACCTTTATTATATTACATAATTGATAGTTATATAATTATCAACATAGTTGTAAGATAAATGAATATTCAGCTAGTCAACAAGCATTGAAAGGGTATGGTCCGGTTATGAAACTTATGCAGCAAGTATGGCTTGCTTTTGAGTTATCGAGGCTATAGGTTTGAAAAAATTCAAATGAAAAATCTCCACTACAAAAACAGTTTGCATATCCCTTTCCGTAAACAAATAGATTGAAGAAGACTCTTTCGAGTTATGTGGTTAACCCTTTCTCAAACAACAATTTTTCGACCGACCCAAATTGAAAGAGTTTGCAGACGGCATTTCAAAATGGGATGAAATTGGAAAATAATTCTCTGATAGGCGAGAAAACATTGTGGGAAAGGGAAACATTGCTCGTCACGAGCAATTTCTCCTTTTCCCTAAATGTTTTCTTAAGTCGTCTGCAACAAAGTGGTCACATTTCGTTATAGTTAGGGAAAGGGTTAAACAGGATATACAAACTAAAATTAATTGAAACCTTAATATATAATTAATTTTTGTGGAGCGTCTAAATTTTGTCGGATATTTCAGAGGGCCTCGTTTTAAAGTAATTCAATTTGTTATTTTACTTTATTTCACATTCCTCACTCTTTTTATATGTAAAATAAGCATTTATCTTAGCTTAAAAAGCATGATATAACATATGGCTAAATTTGTTTCGCACCTTTTTTATGAAGGGGAGGTAAATTAGTCATGAAGTACTATCGTATATATGAGTTATCTCCCTTTGATATAACAAGCTGGACTTAACTCTAGTTAGATGAGTGATGAAGTCTGGGAAAAATGTATGTCTTTAGAATAAAGAAACGCATTAAAAACATATACACCTAGAAAATGATTGCTGTTTTATCGTAATTTTCAGTATTTATTAAGTTTCATGCGATATTGAAAAAAGTCTATATGTTAAACCAAAAACTTCAAAGAAATATTTATCTTTTCCCGTAATCGATTGGTATGATTAAGGAACAAATAGCAATCCCTTTACATAAATTGGACGTGGACTTAGTCGCCCTTAGCAACAATATGTCTGATTAACGAGCTATTCTGTTCGACACACTACGCAAAAGTACCAATATGCCTTTGTAGTAGCTTCGCAAAACTCGCTTTCAAAGTTTGGAGAGAATTCAGAAATCATTTCGGACAACTCTACAGACGTCGTGAGCGATTTTCTATCCGAAATAATGCGGAAAATAAGTCTATACTGCACTAACGTATCCAACATTTGGTTGATCTACTTCAGACTTACAATAACGAATCCTGTTTCTTTATTCCATAACAGTTGAATTGCCAGTTGTAACGGAAAGAAATCCAATATCAACCGAACGTGTGATTGATGCAGACACTGTATCATCAGACGAAGAAAATGGTCTGTTCTTCTTTGACTCGGATAGTGAAGAGGAATTGTCGGATAACGAGGCAGAACCAAACATCATCGAGTACGGCCATGTGACAAATTATGCGCAATCAAACGACGAAACTCGCCCAAGCTTGACTGACAGTGATGGGGAGTCAAGAAGAAGCAATTGTAACCACCAAGACCAATCAGTTGCCTCCAGGAACAGCGGTTATGCATCTGTATACGATGCCACCTCGGGAACATCTGACAACGACCAAATTCCGGGTACATCAAGCCAAGACCTTGCATCTGATACAGTTAACAACGATCTTGATCAGGGAACATCTACCAACGACCCAATTCCGGGAACATCTACCCAGTGCCCCATTCCGGATATACATAACCAGGACAATGTCGAGGATACATCTACCAATCACGCTATTCCGGGAACATCTACCCAAGACCCTATTACGGGTACATCCTCTGGTACAACAAGAGGTATCAAACGTAATCGGGAAGCTGTCGACAATGATGACGCCGTCGCTGGCACAACGACCGGTATCACACCTCGGCCTAAACGGTATCGAACCTGTAGCCCACTTAACCGAGGTCCGGACCTCTGGCGGCGCTCCGATACAAGACCAGGTAACACTGCACCGGTACCGGGTACTTCAACTGGGGTTAGAGGACAGATACCCGATAGAGCAGCTACTACAGCGCCCAACCATAGTGTTAATACCAGCGTTATTGATAACGCAATCATACCTGGTACTTCAACAGGCGCTACAACCCATGGCATAAATCAAGCAGCCAGGGGATCTAACCAAGGTTCATCACTCAATAGGCCAACTGGGCGTAAACGCCGACGGGATGCCGGTACGTATGACAGAGAATCGTTGCTGAAGATAATGAAACAGGAACTGAAGGAGCTCGATTCGTACTACGTATGTCCAGCCGATTGTCCCTGTAAGCTGAGGGGAGCCGTTAGAAAGCCGACACCGACCGAGAGGAGATTCCGAGTTACCGAGCCGTTATACATGAAGGTGTTGAAGAGTCGATCCCTGGAACCAGTTTACCAAGCCGACATCCGATGCTGTGATAGATACTGCTGCCTTAAATGGTACATCGATAGGGTAGACAGTGGGGAGGTGTGGGAGGATTATTAGGTTAGGGGTATATGTGTGTGCGTGGACGTTTGATGTATGATGGTGGTGGAGATACATTCAAAAACGTGTTTGGAAGATAGTGGGAATATTATGAAGATTTATTGATGAAGCGATCATTGTGTATGGCTCTTTTGATTTATGGTTTTAGTGGACAGTCTTAATGAACATCTTCAAAGTCGTCATCAAGGAATTGCAAAGGGACTTTTAAGGTTATACCTTTTGCGGAAACCAATGAGATGTGGCTGAAAGGAAACAGGAATCAACATAGACGATATTGGAAATCAAAAATGCCAACACTATACAAAGCCAACAGATGTGAAAGACAACATGACTATTGAGATTTGGGTCAGGGTGTCAAACCCGGAATAACGATCTTCCGAAGCCAAGACGAATTGAAATAAATAAGATTCGATACGGTTGGTGTACAGGACGATGTTTCAGGCATGGTTGTATAAATTTGATTAGGAGAGAAAGAACAATGGATAAAGGGACATTAATTCACTTTTGATTGGAAGGCGATGATGTATTAGATAGCCCCAAAGCAAGTGATATGGAACTAGTTAAATATACAAACGGACTTACATTAAACTGACAGCAGATCACTGTATGGCTATTGTTACCACAGGGAAATGGTGTACAGTATATCAGTTAAAGCATGTGTAGAGTGTGGCTATGCAATTATGGAATGTAGGTCGACATTTAGGACAGACATTTAAAAGATCATTGCTACACGTAGTAGACTAAAGCGTTTAAAAAAACAATAATGACGGCAAAATGGATTTGTCACAAGGGACTCGATAACATGTGTATGCGGATGTTGGTTCGTCGAACTTTTATTAGACAGTGGTACGTTAAGAATGACAACGTGCTTGTATCAAGTCCCAATGACGAACGTGTAGTGGTTGGCACCTAAATAAGCAGTCTTTGTCCAAAAAAGCAAATCATAAGAGGGATGGTGGACGTTACAGACACGAGATGATGAATACGAAGTCATCATTACTGCCAGTAGTAATTATATCTCCTCTGATACAATCATGGTACGAAACCCATACACACGGGTTCTTTGAAGAGTATGATTTTGGTTTGATGTGAATATGTCTCTTTGGACCTTTGTTTATCTATCTATTATGTAGAGTATGTTATTTCGTTATTGATTGACTTGTGTATACCATTGGAACATTTTAAATTGCAAATACGAAATTTTTCTTAGAATGATTTGAAGAAAGGCATTCGTGATAAACATGCATGCTCTTTGAATATAGGTCCATGTACTTCGAAAATCGATAAAGACAAATAAACAGTATTAGATAATCTACATATGTTTTATTATGTTTTAATATTGTTTCCATGATTAAGGTTTGGCGGACAAAATATCGTTAATTCATTGTCTCCCTTTCATCATTTGTCAAGTTATTCTTTTTGGGCCCATGTCTACTAAAGAAGATTCTTCTGTTAAAAATGAAAACCTCACATGAGAAGTGTGTGTTTTCTGACTATTCCTACCATCCTACATGTTTATCAATTTCATCAACCCCTTGAAAAGGAAAATACAAAAGTGGATATAAGACACAATATTGGCTTCCAAGAATTAGGCATCGTTGTGGCAACAAACGTGTCTGTGTGTATGGCGGCGACTTTGTCGTCAGGGTTTGGACTTGGTTAATACTTCTTTCTGAGCTATATTAAGGTCAATATGACAATGTTGATGTAATTTTGCTACGGATTGTGACCTTTTACGAGAGAAACCTGTACATGCAACTTTCTTTATATATACATGTACTTATAAAAACATCCAAGTATAACCCAAGATACCCAGAATCTAATTGGCGGTTGGCCTGGATCGAACCTGTTTGCATTAACTTGAAGTCGGTTTCAGCACTTTAAAGGTTAAAATAATATAAATTGTATCATCCTGTGCGAAAACCGGTGATATACAGACCAAAGGTTTTCAAAAGACTATACTGAACAACTAGATCCGATTTTATAGTTTTATTTCTTTAATTTATATGAACTTATAAAAATACCAAATGAAAGGGAAACATACAGGTACAATATAAACCTACGGTTACAATGCCCTAATGTGTTTAGTACGACTAACAGTGGTATGGACAACTAACATAAATACGAATTTACACATCGATGGACAAATGTCATCATCCTCAAAATTGCATTGATCAGTTTCAGTCAATCTAGCAGGAATCATGTATCTGTTTTATTTAGAAAAAAAATCAACTTTTCTATATGCACATACTAATGATCTATAGATGTATATTCAATTAAATCAAACTTTCTAAATATTACATCTTACAACTTGTGTACATGTATATTGCGTCTGCTTTTGGATGCGAAATTGTTGGACATTAAGTGTTGACTTGGAAACCTTGCGTTTTGAACCGCAGGGTGCGATCCAACGACTTGAGTGACCTCATGCCATCGTTGTTAATTTCAACTTCTATGTTCAATGTATAGCTTGGCATGCTGCGTGTATGAATGGTCAACTCTAAACAATGAATCGGCATTGAAGTTTAGTTCTTTGGGTGTTTAAGTATGCTATTACCATCCATTATTCAGACTATCAGATAGAAACTAAAAAATATCTTGTTAAATACTTGTTTTATTTCTACTAAATTTAAACTGATTAGATAAAACAAGGTTGCATTATCTTTGACTTATAATTTCATTTTTCACATGATAAATGTGTATGTCTTTTATATTAAAAGACATTTATACATTATGTATTATGTGATAGATTCAACAATATGCAAAATAATTCATACTCGAGACGAAATCAGTTTACTGTGTGGTACTTCTAATCTAAATATATATCTATATGTAACACACCGTTTTTACACTGCAACTACCTATATGTTTGGTATATCATAAATAAATAATCGATTAAATGTGAACCAATGTGTAAAGATGACGTTATGTATTATTGGTACAGGTTATGACGTCACTAGTACAGTCATTGTAACGAAAGGCTTTATAAAGAAAGACTTGCTACAGGAATTGTTACAGAATATTTTACGAAGCCATCACTCGTTTAACCATCGATGTATATACATTGGTTAAATGATGTTTATTCCATCCATATTCCTCTAAAGCATTGCTTCATAGGCCAAATCATTCAATCACTGTTTGTTTTGATATCAAAATGCAATTTCTACTTTCGCACCCGTACTGAATTCTTAAAGCGTTTAGATAAGGAAAAGAAAGATACATGAATTAAAGAAATTGAAAAAGAATCAATTCTATACAAGTCTAGCATGTCCTCTAGATTTTGAAAGTGAATGTTTTAAAAAATATCAGGATGTATTATAATGTTTAATTATTGTATATGTATATACATAATGTATTATGAAATTAAAAAACATAAGACACAACATTTAATTTGGCACAATGTGAGACAATAATACCAGTCACATGACATTTGTCACATGACATCAGTCACATGACACGGGTCAAGTGACTCCTGAGTAAGTAAAAGTGGTCATCTTACCTCGAAACAAATGAAAGGTATTTAAGAAGATGTACAAACATATCAATGTAAGGCGTATATACAGTAAGTGTTTTCTAGAAACTAAGAATGAGAAGCCTCGTAGCACCAAATACATAAGTAAACTGTTCATAAGTGTACACAAGTATACTAGCACCATCGTTTAAGCACCGACACATTTCCCTGTCTTGCTTCAACGATAGATCAGTTAAACTAATTATATGATTTTAGATACAGACAATTTGTTTACACCACACAACAAAGCTTATATGTATCAAAGACATTGTGGAAAAGGATGCGTTTTATTATTGCAAGATTCACCAAACAAATCTATAAGTAAAAGCCCATCGAGTAAAATAAACACTTATATTGTACTGCTTGAAGAATTTGACTTGATGTGCTTTCTTCGGGTCGGTGAATATAATGAGCTGATTTTACAAAAATAGAGTTTGATTGATCAAGATGATTCAGTTCAGTACCAAGACAACACATTGATTGAGTTGATGATAAGATATCAACAATGTTCGAAGTATGTTATATATGGAAGAATACCCATAACCCTGCATTTTGAATTTCTTTCCTTCGTCGGAATACTTCGGTCGTTCTTGTTATACATCGGACTGGGCCGGAAGCTTTCGCTTTACACCGAATAGGTCCGACCCCGACCGTTGTATACCGAGAACGAACGAAGTTATCCGACGAAAGAATGAGTTTCAAAATGGCGGTTTATGGGTATTCAACCTAAAGGTACATGTAGTACACGTGTAATGGTACCCATGTAATGATAGTATGAGGTAATCGAAAAATGTTGATATCATACTGACTCACTGTTTTATGAAAACCATATCAAACAATTAATTGCAATTGACTTATTCAAATATCAATGTAATCTCAATATGTCTTAAGTATATTCGAGAAATCATCTGTTTATGAAAGCAAGGTGAAGAAATTTCCCACCATGAACAATTTCTCTTCTTTCACAATGTATACATGGCATTGTGCTTCATTTCAATGGAATAGACAGTCTTATATTAAAAACAGAAGTACAGTTTATCTTCTTAAAAATGATTTCAAATTCGAAAACATTTTGCTTGAGTGTGATGATATTATTAGTCTAATTTCGACGGAAACATTTAATCTTCACGTTTGCTTATCCTTCTGGTAGGCGTTGTACCAGATCTTGGACAGACAGATGGCGGAGTGAAACCGGAAGAAGATGAGAAGCGGGACGCAGAGGTGGGTGATGATGTTCCATGCCAGGTTCCCGTAAAACTCCTCGTGCATCGACACCACCTCTGTCTTCTTGATCTCGAACATACTCACGACCCACATGGCTAGGTTACACACGAGCAGGAACGTTACCACGGATCGCCCGGGCTTCTCCATCATGTGGGCATCGTTCTCGGCGCAGCGGCAGAGACCGTCCAGGATAAACACGATCTGCATCGTGATCTGGACAAGCGCCAGGACGATCGTGATCACAGACATGATCCCGATGGCTCCCAGCAGCTGGGAACTTGACAGCACGGATATCAGAATGAAGAACAGGTAGATGTAGGATCCAGACAGCGCCACGATAAGAAGGACCGAGTCAACGGACATGAAGTACGTCTGGAGGAACTTGAGCGTCGACAAACGCTTGAAGCCCCAGATGATTCCGATCGCCGTTACGACCATGAGTGCGATCTCGGTCACGTAGAAGACCTTAATGGCGGTCTGTGGGTCGGAGATGCGGCTTTCGAAGACGAAGAAGGTTGCTATGGCGATGAGTGTCAACACGGCAACGAGAAGACCTGAGAATAAACCTTTGTTGGCCTTATCGCAGTCTATTCCGGTAGCACCTGTAAGCATGGTGTGAAATAATTATTTGTACCGTACAAAGCCCGGCTTTTGCCGCACGATCCAAATTTGATTCGACTCAGATCCGTTAAAAGGATGTACCAATATTCAAGTCAAGCGGCCCAAGTCATCACAAACTCTAAAGATAGTCAATGCTAGCAATTCACTATGTAATTGTTAATGTTCTTAATTATTGACGGACAGTTCATTTATCATGCAATGACGGTTATCTTAGACTTGAGCTTCGTTAATCAATTTTAGCTGGCAAACGTTTTCAGTAAACATAGCATTCGTTCCGAACCATTAATTCAAGTTTTTCATTTATTGTTTTATATGTCTACATGCAATTTCTTCTTTTCTTACATGGCTTCAATGTCTTGATATGCTACAAATGTCATTCATTAATCGCAGTCTAAGTTGACACCGATAAGTTAAATTAATTAGCGAATGCAAATAGAAGAATGCGGACAAAAAGAAAGAGTGTTTACCTTGCGGTACGGAGCTCGTTAAGGAGGTGTGGCTAGGCCATCTCTGTTTGACCTTGACCCCGACATACTGGTAGAGGCGGTAAATGATGCCGGCCGCGATGATACTGTAGATGATCGTACAGGGAAACAGGAACGAGGAGGCGGATCGAGCAAGCGTAATGACGTCATAGCAGCTCTTCTCTGGCGCGTTCAGGATAGAGGTGTCGTTGTCTGTAAGGGAGAAAATTATGTTTTATTGCGTTTATTCTACATGAGGTCCATGGCATTTCTACAAAAGCGGATGTATATATGTATTCTAAGGACGAATCGAAAAACGAAAAAAAATAGTGCAGTTATTACAACGTTAGCGATTGGCCCTCTCCATAGCCTGTGTTGTAACTTAATTTGACATAAATTTGTTTTTAATTGTCTCCCTTATGTTGATATAACTGAATTGTCTCCCTTACGTTGAAAAAACTTAATTGTCTCCCTTATATTGATATAACTGAATTGTCTCCCTTATGTTGATATAATCGAATTGTCTCTCTTACGTTGATATAACTGATTTACGTTTGTCCGAATGATCAAGACGTACCTATTTCATTCTACGCAGTTACAGCCTGGATCATCCGAGTTATACGTACGTTGTTATAACTGAATTGTCTCCCTTATGTTGATATAACTGAATTGTCTCCCTTATGTTGATATTGTTGATTTGTCTCCATTTTGTTGATATAACTGAATTGTCTCCCTTATGTTGATATAACTGAATTGTCTCCCTTATGTTGATAAGACTGAATTGTCTCTTTTATTGTGATATAACATTATTAAATAGGTGATATGCAGCACGCTTACGATTTTTAAAAGGTCTTAAATCAAGTTCTGTATATAAACAACAATAAAGAAACTGTTTCAATGAATCAATAATTATCCCTTTTTTTCTCGAAAAAAGGGCCTTACCGTTTTTCCGTTGCATGTAGTCGTGTAGTCGGTAATCCTCGGCAGTTTCTGTAATGACGGTCACGAGGAGCACGCAGAGATTGGTCGCCATGATGTGCATCATTCCGAATCGAACAAACGCTTTCTGTTTGTCAATCACCACCTGTATGATAGAGAGTAGTTATTGTACTGTATACATGTGGTTCATATCTATGGATTATAGGAGATAGTGATTATCAAACGTTTTAAAGAAAAGAGACAGTTTTGTCAATTGTGATTTGTTTTAGAGCCCATTATCTCGGCATATTTGGATTTCTATAAAACTTGGATGTATATATGGCTTTTGTTGTCTGTAAAGTATGGACATTTAAATAGATAGTGTAAATTCATCGCCAATAGCATTTTGACTGCATAAACTACATTTGCAGCTTTCATAAGGGATATTAAAACGACTACATCTACCAACTTCTACAGGGAATCTATGGTTTCCAGTTATAAAATGGATTGAAGGGATTCTCAATGATTCAGGTAAGATAATTAGATATTTTCAAATCCGATAGTGTTTGATTTAATGCTGGAGTACGTTTTTCCTTTGTTAAATATGTTTAACATTGCGTTCAAGATTTAGTGCAATTGGCCGACAAGGAATGCTCTTTAGTTTGTGAGCATTGTTATAGACACCATGTTTTGATGCAACCATAAATTATTGGTACCTGATGGGTGTAAGGTTTGTTTGGTGTTTTTAATTCATTTATACTCAGGTGTTTGTTGAACCATGTACTTCTAAATTTAATGAGATATTTTACTTCGTTAAGGATTTACTATCTTGCTCCAGAATTGTATCATGCGTTGTTTTTTACTTAAATGTCAATTGGAACCTGCCAAGTTCGCAGTATAGTAGAGCATATATCGTGTAGTGATTTTTGTGTATAAGTGATTGATCGAAGAAATTTGAAATGGACTTGTTCAATAAGAACACTATTTTCATAACCCCATATCTCACAAACATAAGCTAAGATTAGAATAATAGGGTGGTCAAATAATTTAAGTTTAATGTCAATTGGGAGGTTCAGGTTTACAAGTTTAAAATAAAGACTAAAAAGAGCTTTATTTGCTTGTGCTACATTATATTTGATACATTTTTAAAAACTACTGGTTGATGAAAAGTATATACCACGTTATTTATATTCTTTTACAGTTTCGATCTCTTCGTTGCTAATTCTGAATGTATAATATTCTGGATTTTTGTCCCAAATACAATAAATTTCGTTTTGGAATTGTTAATATTAGGTTACCATGTATCACATCACCTGTAAAATGCATATAGAAGATTCTGAAAAGTGTGTTCATTATCATTAAATATGACAGTATCAGCTGGACATGATAAGACTAAAATCTGTATGTAGCTTATGGTATCATTATTGTTTATATTTAGAGTTATTTCATTGCTTGATTTAGTAAGACATTCTCCCAGATCGTTCATATGAAAATAGGATTGGTGATAGGTTTTCACCTTGTTGTACTCCATTGAATGTTGTGAAATCGATGTTTTACCATTTGACAAGACACATGATTCTATGTTTGAGTGCATATTCCGAATTATATTGAACATTTTACCTGTTATTCCTGTTTCAAATATTTTTTTCCAGCTCGCTGTATAGACTCAAAATCGGCACTTAAGTAAATTAAAGAGCATAATAACTTCTTTCTCAGAATGTAGTGTTTCAACAAGAAAACTAAATACAAATATGTGTTCGAAGGCTGAACACTTTTCTCGAAACCCGGCTTGGTTTTCTGAGAGTAAGTTATTCTGATCAAGGAAAGACGTAATACGTTCGTTTAAGATAGACGTGAATATTTTACCAAGACAGTTTTATATAGTATTTGGCCTATCATTATTTTGGTCAAGAGAAAACTGTTTATTTTTGTAAATTGGTTGAATGGTTCCAATTAATCATGAGTCTGGTAGGATACCTGTGTCAGGCACGGTGTTAAAAAGTTTACAATAAATAGGGAGCATAATTGTTTTGGTACATTTCATATGTTCATTCAGGAATGTTATCGTGTGGGGAAGGAGATTTACCGTTATTGCTTTTATCTTTAACTCTGTCAATCTCAATTCTAGTGATCGATTCATTCAGACAGAATTAATCGATGAATAGTTGATGTTTTTTTAAGATTGTAAAAGTGGCCACGCAGGACCCATCTGGTTCATTTAAATGATACAACGGTATAAAGGGAAGAACATCAATACCCAGCTGATGCTCTAGATTGCATTTTGCAAGGAAACGTTCGATTGTTATAGTTTAACCAATTTAACTTTGGATTACTCGTGAGAATCTGTATACAATGACCTTTTGTTCGGATGACCTCGTTTGATAAAGATTAGTTGGTTTTTCATTGAAAGGTCTCACGAAAGTTAAGTAGTCTCAAGTATTTTTCTTTTTAACTATACGAGATACATTTACAAATATAGACAATACTATTATATAAACAAAGCAAATTAAGTGTTAATTGAAGCAACCTAGTAATCCCATAATAGAAATGAGGACCGTACAGTAGTGAGCGCTCGAATAAAACAATCTTTATCTCGGCATTTAGACGTTTTCTTCTTAACAAAAAAGTGGTTCAATAACGATAAGTGGTCCCATCAAAGTTTCGATTGTTATTGATTTGTTTCTATATTCAGATAGTGAAAGAAGGATACATTCCAAGACATCTGTTTACATGTCTTATGCCATCTTACGTTTTGACAGATGCTTTACTTAACATTTTGGAGCAAGGCCCCTAGCATACATTAATTAATGTTTGCTTTTACCCAACCCTCCAAAATCCCTTTTCTAAACCCGTTTGCTGCGGCGGACTTAACAAACAATGCGACAAAAGAATAAATAGTTTGTGATAACCAAATTGCAATATATCCCTTTGAGAAAATGGTTTGTTCAAAAAATTGCAAGGAACAACTACAAACGCATATATTGTTTGTTCTGATCAATATATCCCTTTAAGAAAAGGGTTTCAACCCAAAATCGCAAGGAACAACTACCAAAGAATACACTGGTCGAAATAATCAATTCATTCTTTTTTATGGTACTGAACATGTTTTCTCCATGCCATTTTCGGTGAATGGTGTTCCCGTAAAATTGGAACATACGATTCCTTAAGTGCGGGACGTATCTTAAGTCACAGCAGGCTTTAATCAACACTTTATGCTACATGAAACCAGACGTTCAAGTGATCATAAAAGACGACGTTTCGAGAAATGCCGTGTACTTTACCTTGTGGTTCTTAAAGAGGAAGAATGTCTGGACGAACGTAAAGAGAAGGTGCATGACGTAGACCAAGATAAAGATCTCGCTCTCACACGACTTCAGTTCCGGGGACTCGAAATAGGAGGCGATACGTAGACCATCAAGGGTAACACTCCCGAAAGCAAAGGCTGAAATAGAAACAGTTTTATCCTGTCACTAGTGTCATTTTGGGACCGATAACTAGGTGCCGTATAACATTTGTGATATCCGGCACTAACCATGTAACACATGCACGTGACGAATCATGACGTCATAAGAACGAAATGACGTCATATTTACATCATTCTCTACTTTTTTTCTTTTTTTCTCGTGTTTTATTATTACATCTTGTTTGTTTGAAATACATAAAGGTAACAGGATAAATAGAATAGATGGTTGGTGTCTTTGAATGGGAAAAGTTATCGGGCTCGGCATCGGAATATTTTCTGTTTCGCCTTCGGCTCACCGGATAATATTCCTAAGCCTTGCCCGATAACATTTCTGATTCACGACACCAACCATCTGTTCTCTATTTATACCGGTTTCTGCAACAGTATTCTATATTTTAAAAAACGTTATATATAGATATCTGACAATGACGGCTCCTGGTTATTCCTTATCGACGTACTATTACTGCGATGTTGTATTTGTGAATAACAACTTATTCGTTTCACATTGACATCGTGGCATATTCGAGAGACTCAGATTTTAAAAGTCGGTTCTATTACCAGCAATTGAACATTTCTGGCCCAAATTTACAAAGCAATTCATATAACGTTTACGTGATGTGTGTATGACAGAAAGAAACAAAATATGCAAAAACTAAAAGTTGGATTATTCTTAAAGGGTTTTGGACTAACATCCAAGTCAGTGATCAATGCAAATGTCAGCCTGCATGGGGTCGTATGTTGATAGTGCCCATACAATCCAGACTTAATCACCATATCTATCCATTCTGAACGTTGAACTGGAGTTTCATGCGTTTAACCGGTAAACAATTCCTCTTTTCCTTTGATAACGTATAAGAGTATACCAACCTAGAGCACCGAGCCTGAGGTAGAAGTTAATGCCCTCCCCTACATGCGCCACTCCCCCGTCCTGTGGTAGGACAAGCTGGCTATGACGGCTAGCCAGCGATATCTCTTCAGCAGCACGACCATTCTCCAGTGTTACATCGTCACCAAGCTCGTGGTTCAGTTCGTTGGCCCTGGAAAAAGCATAACGGAAATTCGAATAAATCTTTGTTGGACACAGCAAATCTCTCTTACAGAGATTTTGTTCGTCCCTTACAATACTGGTGTGGAAGTGTGTAGGGGGGTAAAGCTTTGGTAGTAATATTAAGCGTATATTAGAAGTTCTATTCTAATCAATTATAACATTTCTGAAGTCGTTGTGGTTAGGTTATATACGATTGATGGACGATTTACATGGTGTGCTGAGGTTTGATGCAATTAAACCATACCATGATGTTAAAACAATGTTCCTTAGTAACCAAATACAATGGATGCCAACTATATCTATTGGGCTAACTAGAGGCCTAACTATGTACTGGCGAATCCAAGGACTGTCGAAGAAAGTCTTAACAACGAATGACAATGCTTTAGTTATACTCTCTGGTAATGACCGAACTATTTGTATGTATGACATATTCGTTTATTTTGAAATGTGTCATTGTTAAATTATGGCAGGGAGATCGCCGTCGACGGGCGCGCATGTCTAAAACAGTCGGTCTTCGACTGCGATTTATCCGCTGAGTGGTAGGTGTAACGCTGTTATAAAGCATGGGTTATCATATGCCACCAGGAACAGAAAGTTGATGGTCAACTCTTGAGGGTTACACAATGTGGCTGTCATTGGCAAGAGTAGGTGAAACAAGCAAAATACCTGTTCCGTCATGGGCGCGGCCATCTTGTTCGGACATAAGATCGTAAACATTGGTCACATGATTCCCCCGCCTGGCAGAGTGGGTGTTCCAAACCTGACTTAACAATTAGCCTCAAGCACCGCTCTCTATTTACGTAGACTACTCGAGTTTATTTATAAACACATCTATCGAGAACAAGAGGGCATAAAGAATCGATCAGGAAAACTCGTAGTCTGCTCAAATATTCGAAATATGTGTGCGTATGTTTGGTCTTATACCCTTAGCAACGGTTAATTCGAACACTAATCTGAACCCATAGGGTTAATCCAATGAAAACACTTCTGAAGTTATATGGAAGCCACCATATTGTTTCGCGTGACACTTCTGTCATTGTACTTTCGTTTCCAAATTAAGATCTAGATTTTCAGTCTAAATAATTAATTTGAGAAAGTAAATGGTCATCACAACTTATAATTCCCCTATTACGTATGATTAAGCGATACAAAATGATTCAAAATGATGTTCAACTCTGTCATATATATTTAACTTCTTAAATTGGACTCTTATATGAAATGTGTTAAAAGCCGCGGACGATTTAACCGAAATATTGTAACCCTACACTTATATCCAAGGTGTATTTCTCAGCTCACGGAAATACCCAAGTAGTTCCGAATTGAACTCTTGTAAATGATGGTCTTTTACAACCGCACTCTACGATGGTCTAGGTTATGGTAAAAAAGGTTGTTGAACATGCAGTATTTAATAAGTGTATATTCTTTTTACATTGTTTATGATCGTTCTCGTTTTCACGATTCGGTTGAGTACCCACAAAATAGGGTTTGGAAAACCATTAAAGGTTTAACCCTTTACCAAACACCAACTTTTCGACTGTCCCAAATTGAAAGAGTTTGCAGGTGACATTTCAAAATGTGACGAAATACGAAAATAATCTTCTGATAGGGTAGAAAAAATTTTGAGAAAGAGAAAAAATTGCTCGTCACGAGCAATTTTTCCTTTTCCCACAATGTTTTCCAGAGTCGTCTGCAACAAAGTGGTTTAATGTCGTTATTGTTTGGTAAATGGTTAAGCAAAATAACTGCTTCTTATCCACACCTCTAGTTGCTTAATAATGAACATATGTTGGCATAGATGAAAACCAAACCCTTTCATGTCTTGGTAGAAAAGCTTAGATACAAAAGAAGAAGATGAAAAACATAAAAGAAAAACACCAATTGAAGAAGTAATATTGTTTGAAACCTTCCAATTTTCGCATTGACCGAGGTGTCAATTTGAAAGACTTCTTGCTTTGTTATCTTACAACCAGATCATGTGCAATTTCAAAGTTTTGAATGTTATCCTTAATTATTTACAATTATGGTTCCTAAATATCTCACTGCGTATATCTTTATATACAAGTCGCTGATTTCAACAGCAGTGTGTTATTTTAATGAAGAATTGTTTAACTCCTCCGTATATTCTGCAACTGGTTCAGCAAAACAAAACCCAGATCATATATCTAATCATATATCCACCAGACAAGGCAAGGGGTTGTTTATTCCAGGTACATAACAACGATCATGCTTTTGTTGGCACCTGTGTTATGACTGTTTCGGTAATAAATTCCCCATGATGATGGATATAACAGGATAATGAGACAAAGCGGCATCATCTTTTAATTGATTCGAGCAACGCGAAGCGAAATAAAAGTTTTTAATGAAGCACCTGTAATGAACACTTGCAGTATTACGATCGCAAATCAGAGTTTCAGGTCCATGTAAGCCTTTCAAATGCATTTAATTTCAAGCCTGTGATGGAATTTGTTATTTTTTATAATTATTTTATCCTTCCTTTACATCGAAATACTCATGGGGAGACAAAGGTAGTGTTTTACAAAACAAAGGAATATATCTGTGTAAGTGGAAACTGATCAAAATGGATAGTATCTTAAATGAAAGTACAATATTACAATGTGAAACGTCATCGGAAGCGTCTTTGAGAGACGATTCCAATGATGTGTTTCAATACAACATTGCTTAGCACAATATTGAATTAAGAGGGAATGTTGTTATGAATTAAACATGAAGTTTAGTAAAACGGTACCCTGCTCTTTGAAAACAAGCCAAATAATGGTAGAAACCCAACTGCCGGATTCGAAGCAATAGTCCTGTTTTCAACAGGCATGGATTTGTTTTTTCCTCACCTTCGGGCGAAAAAAAACCAACCCAAAAATGTTTGAAAAATGCTTAAGATAACAGGATGTAAAGTAAATGAGTATTCTTCTATTACGCAATCCATCTGCAAAGTCAGTGCACGGATTGATGTAAATTGATTTCTAATTGCAATCATGCTGGGACGATCAATGCAGACTTTTGTACTGGCTTGCTGATAGAAAATACATTTTCCTCGCGGAGCTACAAATCATCTTATTTTGCGAACTTCGCTAATCTCAGTTTTTCATCTTAATCTGAAAGCCCTGTAAAATTCTGACTCAAATCTTTTATTAGCTTGATATGACTCGCATATGAGAAAGAGGATTTTCGTGAAAGTTGGGAATGAATTGGGTATGTATCCGGGCAACAAATTGAATCGAGGGTTTGTGACCCAATTTGAAGAAACTTCTCTTACAAACCATTGCGAAATCAGAACTGTTATACTGTAAAAATTCATATGCTTATTTCGTCTGATTTTTTTTTCAACGGAAATCATACTTTCTTTGTACTTAGTTTTTCCGTTTGTTTGCTTTTCTGTGCATAAGACATGTTAATATTCTAATGTAACCTATTGTATTTGTACTGTTAGTCATATTTCGCAACTGTATATTATGATTGAACCAATAACAAAATGTTGTCGACATGTCTGCAATTTGAAATAAATCAAACAAAACGAAATTGTTTACCGTACTAACCTGTGTGGTGTAGGTGTACCACTGGGCGACTTTTGCTGGAACGTTCCATCCGGCCTTACAGACACCTTGATGTTCGTCTCGAAGTAACTATTCTTGACCTTGACCCCGCGTAACAGCGCGATTTGAAAATACAGCAGCACCGCTAACGATCCAAAGTACAGGTACACCAGAAATATCTGCAATGAAGTTTATTCATTTATTTATATATTGGTTTTACATCGCGTCAACATTATGTCAGACTTTTTAAGATGGAAGAAGACTATATGCTCAACTGCCCATAAGAGCTGGTCAAGCCGGGTAGAATCAATTCCGTAAGTTAGTCGGGAGGCAATCTCCAATGAAAGTCAATATCCCTTACCGGCATTTGAAGCCACGCGGAGAGGGGCCATGTGATATCAAGTTATGTACTGTAACCCATAGGCAACGGAGGCCGTAGAAAAGCAATAGAGAAAAACATATATAGTGTTGTTGGGCCAAGTAACATCAGCGATTGGTTAATTGTAAATTATTACAATAGAATGGACAATTGCAAATAATTGTTTGATAATATTAAAGATTTGATAGAGTTGACTTATAAACGGATTCACATTTATCAAACAGGATTTATGCAAATTTTTAACTTCGAGGCACACATCGTGATACAGTGGGAAATATTTTATCATGAGCAATTCCTCATTTTTTTCGCATACACTTGTAGATTCTTTTCAAAACTGTTTGTGAAGCATTATAGTTATTTGGAGTGATGGGTTAAAGGTAAATATATCGTGTGTGTTTATCTCTTGTGTAATCACCATTGAATAGATCAGCCTATTTGGCTTATGAGTAATTAAAAGTGTCTATGACAGGTATTTTCTTCCCGACGGCTAATTCGTTATTCTAGATAAATGGTCTGGAACCAGTCGAGAGTTGCAGTTGACCATAGTTAACAACAACAGAATATGAAAATGAAAACATAGAGCCAACAAGACACTTTGCTTCTTTCAGAATCATGGAATGGTCTTATATATTTATTCAAACTGTTTTTTTTATGACGAACAACGTGCCTGTTTTGACTGAAGTAGTAACATACAGTTAAGCAAGCTATATGTGATAAGTCATCCTGTTTGGGACCCCATCCCGCATTGTTAGTTCAAAATGCTCCATTGGTAAATTCCCGTTAAACCAAATACATCGCTCTGTCAAAATTCTATAGTGAAATATATTTGTTGAAGAAACTCTATTAGGTAAGCAGTATATTCATTGCAAACATATAAGAGGAAGAGAAAGTTAAAGACAATATTTATAAATTTATTTATAAATATTCATTTAGTTATCGATTCAACCATTTCATTTTAATGCAATGACATGCATATTCATAGTTTTACGTAAACATTTACTATTTCATATAACCACATGAATTCTTTCATTTGAAATTTGTAGAGCGTTGATACACAAGGTTCTAGCAATGATGTTTGACATGCATAAACGTAATGGTGTCTCAAAATAACTGACGAACCGTTGATGAGCTTATTATTTTCTAAAACATTTATCGAGAAGTCTAATTTGACACCGTATTTTCATTTCTAACATTTTCATTTCTCACTTAACACTTTGAGTGCAGACGCCCATAAGAATCACCTATTCGAGCTTACTATTGATATACATGTATTAAAATAGGATTTATGGTTTGAAAGGCTGCATGTTTAATAGTCTGGTTCAAACATTTCAGCAGCCTTCTCAAAGTTGTTGACATGTAGTACGAAAAGGGGAAATATATCAACATGACCCGATCCTATTGTCACAAAACATTCACACATGCGAGATGTCTAATTATAGGTTACATGATGTATTGTTCGATAGACTGCATGCAAAGAACTCTTGTTATAGATGTAACCTTTCAGTGGTGCTTTTACAAGAACAGTGTGAAAATAAGGTGCACTGTATTTCAATCTGATCCGATCCTCATAGCGTAAAACTGTTTAAAGCGCAGGGCTAGTATAGCGTGAAACAATGAAAAGGGTTTTTTGATGATATCATATCGTAACGTCGGTTGCTATTCATGCCTGAAGTCATCACCAACATTACGTCCAACAAAGTCCCGTCGTTTTTGCATGGCGTAGGCATCATATATTCTAAGAGAGAACATTAAAAGTAAAGATATACGCACTGCTTATCAGCTATGCGAAGCTAATATATTTTCCAAGAGATAAGCTCGAAACTGATAACAGAATTTACATCTGTTTTATTATTTACACCGTGTTACTCAAATATTTGGCCCGAGTCAGTGGTAAAGGGGCATTGACCTGCTTTGAACCATGGACTCAATTTGTTTGCCCTACGTACTACACACCAATCTGACTTTAGCCGGTTTATCCAATTAAAACACCTCGGACATAATAAGGAATCGTCATATTGCATCTTGCAACACTTCTTTAAATGTGCCATTGTTTTTGCATATAAATCTTAAATGTAATATGTAAATAGTCAATTACTTTGATAAAGGAAAAGGAAATTTCACTACGATGTTTGAGTTGTCGACCAAAGGTAATGATTTAAAATGATGTTCAACATTTCCATGCACATTGAACTACTTAACGTGGACGCACCAAGGAAACGTGTAATTAGCCGGGACACATTACTCAAGATTTGTACACTATGTTCGAGGTATATTTCTCAGGTCACGGAAATACCCGAGTAGTACGACTGATTCCACACATGGAAGTTTCATTTTGTTTTTATTTCTTAGTTTCTTCATCTTTTATCTCAATCAATACCCACTCTTGCGAAATCAGAAAAGACACTGCATTAAACTAATTTGTTCCATTTACCTAATGCATCTTGACTTCTACACTAACTTCAGTTAATAAATCCGACTCAGTAAGAGTCTCCTTTCTATCAGACGCGACATCAAACTTAAAGATGTTATGAGATATCATCTCGGTTTCATATACAAATAATTGTGCAATGTCTTATAAACAAAAGTTGCTTTAAAAGTTTCATAAATTGTTCGTGCACAAGCATTTTCTTCTTTTTTCAGAATGTATTGTGTACTAATCGATAGTTAATACAAACCGTTCAAAAACTTAACTTGTTCATCGGAAGTATTAAATTGTGCATGTGCATATCACATCTTATTCCAGCTCTTTCTCCATCCAATGAGGAAAAGGGGCGGTAAGGGTTTTGATCTAAAGTCTTTACAATCTCATCTCTATACACGTAGAAATAACTTTCTTCAGAAACGCGGATAGGTAATTTACCCAATTTGCTTCCTTGGGAAATTTGTTCGGAGGGGAAATTGGCATGCATGTGGCGAAGATTGTATAAGAAGATAGCATAATAAAATAAAGTGTTATCACTCGATGCAGGTCATGATGCTGTTTAGCTTTGGATTTTAACAAATTCTGACTCAACGGCTAATGAAAGTGTCTATCTTCAAAGCGAACTAGAAAGTGTTGTTGAAAGACGTAAAAAAATAACATGGCTCCTCGTGGAATGATTCATTATTCCTTTATGCCAAAAAAGCGAGATGTTTTGCTACTTGTGGTCCTTCTTTGTCAATGCCATTCTTTCCATACGACTTGAATTTACAAAATGATTACCCTCACATTTTTGGATTAGGTGTCTTTCAATAGCAGTATTGATAATCTACATATGCTTATAGTAAAAAAATCATTTATCATTGTTTGCTCGATAAAGCCGGGTGGGCTAGAGCACTGTTGGCGGACTCGGTGGCGAGTCTAGGTTAGATCCCTGATTGAGTTAAACTACAACGAGTAAAATTTACGGGGTAAACGAGGGGAGAAACTCAGTAGTCGAACGTGTCCATAAATCAAAACATGCATTTTGAGTTGGAATTTTGCACGAAGCAAGAGTGATTTCAGGTGGTAATGATGTCATACTAGGTAATAAGTTAACGGACCCTTGAAACAACGCAAAGATGGCGGAATCAATCATTTGTTCGGATTTCTTTTTCGTCATTGATAATGGAATATTATGATATACGAAAAATGTTCATAATGAAATGAAATATGAATAAATAAATATAATTGTTATGAAATATGTGTATTGTGTACAGAAACGTTGACTTTCTTGTTATAGATATCTTCTCGAAATACGGATACGTTTAAGAATTAGATTAAACCAAAAGTGCTAAAAGGAAAGGATTTCAATCCTCATTAAGTATAATGAAATGGTAAAGTGGCGTCCCTGACCTATCTGCGACGATCTTGAACCACAGCATACCCCCGCCCTAACTACACCATGTTAACGGTCTGTTGCCTTACCTCGAGGTAATACTTGTGTGTCCGTTCCTGTGACGTCAACGAGTCGGCGGTTGCAAACACGATCCCCAGCACAACCGTCACCAGAGCGTATAGACCGCATAGTAACTTGACCAGCGACGACCTGAAAATAACGAAATGACAAAATTTAAATCCTTTTCAAACAAGTGCACTTGATATAACCAAGGATGTATGCCAGTGGACGTTTGGTTGTATTGTAAGGACTAGTAAAGCATAAACAAAGTTGTATATGCGTTTAGATGTTTATTTTTGTTTGTATGTTTGTTTTAGAAGTATTTTACATAATGTTAACAGTTTTCCTGGCAATCTACAGTTTGCTTTGGTTAAGCAGCCCAGCCCCATATTGCAATCAGGGATATTTAGGGAAAGTATCTTTACAATGTCAGCTCACGTGAAAGAACATTATTGTTGATCATCTAAAAGGTCGCAGAAATGTGGGGATATGGAAATAGAGACACGATGCAGTTTAACGTCATGACATCCTACAAGCTTGATAAGACACCATGTCAGTGCTTTCTAGGACAAACATCTGGTTTTCAGCTCTATTAAAACCCATGACATGGCCTTGCAACGCGATGCTTTGTTTCTAGATCCTTGTTTCCTTTAACAGACGTCTTTGGAAGGGATATTGGTTCATTGTAGATGGTCAAATACACGTGTGATTTCGTTCTGAAGTTAATGCTTGATGCGCTTTGTTCATGGTTATGGTCTCCAAACATGTCAACACACATCAAGGCCGTTTAGCTGACATAAGTTGATACAACAAATCGCCTTTGTTCTTAACCGACACATACTAACAACTTGGACAGGCAAGTTGAAAATACATCATAGCCGTTCTAAGGTAAAGACAAAAGTCTAGTTTAAGTTGGTTAATAGTTGGTTGCCAAATATGTGGGTTAAAGTGGAACACGTGAAAGGATTCTGTAACTTATGAGCAGACACTCGCCCCATAGTTTATAAAGGTATCTGACACCTCTTTAAAGGTGTCTGGTCATAGATGTGAGGAAATTTGGAAGTCGAAAAATAATGTCTTGAAAACTGCACAGCAGCTGTACTATCATATTATGCGCACTGAAGAATAGTCACAGGAATAACCATTAGTCCGTTTTTTATTCTTTAAAGTGTGTATAATGTATATTAACATGTATTTTAATCCAAAAGCGTACATACTTAGATGCATTCACGCTTCTTGAAATAATTATGCTTTCAACAGCTACATCTAATTGTCTAGCAAACAACATTACAAAAACTGTATTGTTTCAACATTTTTTTATTTTCAAATTCTCTCTTCTGTTAATTAGATAACCTTTTAACTCGGTATGCGATAATAAGCCAAGAAGACTAGGGGACCATAACAAGGGTTCTTTCAGATTTAAACTCGGAGATCGGGCTATGATCAAACACTATTGTTACCGTTACGCACACCTATCCGTTCACAAGTGTGCATGTGTAATATACAAATCTGGTGTACTGTGTTCTAAGAAAACACATCTGTTTCTTGTTACTGTGATACGTCTTCCCACACACATGCGCAATGGCCTTGAGGTTTTTTTTACGATATGGCTTCTCTTCACGCCTGCGGATTGCTCCTGGGGGACGCTTCTTTTGATCATGCCAAGATGAAGCAAGAGAAAAAAGTGGACGCGTTTTTCTCTCGTTCGTCGTAGTTTTAACGTGTTGTTATCTGAATTATCTATTCAGCTGTTGTATATATGCTCTGCGTATACATGTTTTAGATTTGTTTATGTCATGTAAAGAGTGTCGTTGCTAAAAGTGTATTCCCAATGGCATACATCCTTTCTCCGAAAAGTACATTGATTGTTCAGCAAGATGGTGAAGAAAAGTTCAGCATGAGATTTTGATCTATAAACAACTAAAACAGCTCTTTCATGTGGTGAATTATCACATCCCAAACCAGATTGATGAAATATTTATATCGTATATGCTGCGAATTCTAAGGAGCAAGATAAGTTTTAAATTAATCTGAATGTCGATCTTCATTTAAACAACCACTCAAAACAGTATGTAAAGGAAACTAACTCATCTGAGCTTCTCTTAATACTGTACGCAAGTCATTCACTACTGGAGCTTTCTGAATGACTGGCGTCCTGTATTATACATTGAGTTGTCTTAAACACCACGATTCGGTCTCCTTTTAGCAGAACCGCTTAAAATAAAGATCGACCAAACATCATAGGGCCAACTACATCGAAATGCATTGCCTATCTAAAGTAACGATTTTATCTCTTTTTTTTTTATATTGTTCTATTTGTTCACAATATAACATGCCATACTTGACAAACAATTGGTTTACTAGAGCAAAAAGACAAAGAGAAGAAATACAGAGAAAGAAAGATGGGAGATACAGACAGAAAGAAGGTTTACAATGCATATTGACATTTTTCATGAAACCATAGATCTAACGTGTATATCTATATCGTTAGAACGCATATGTATATTTTCTAAAACAATTGTCAATTTTGAAATCGAGAAGTTATGATTTCATCTTAGGGAGCACGTAAACTGAACGAAGAGGTACTTAAGATCTACCTGATTTTATCTGATTCATAATGAACATTCTCTGTAGTTTCGCACTTCTTTAATGTGCCATTACCCACGGGTGCATTTAGCGCATTACCCCATACGGAAATTTGAGACTGATCCATATTGATGACAATAACAAATACGAACAATAACACGAAACAGTAAATTATATTGATGACATCGAGGCAGAAGCCACTGTGACAAAAGGATAAGTTGCTCCAACGGAGCAACTTATCCTTTTGTCACAGTGGTTTCTGAGACTTTTGTAACAGCTGCTGCAAAGATGCGTAATATTAAATAAATATTAAAGCCGATCGAGACTTCAACACAGCGTAGTTTGATAAGCATATAATTGGTGCTCCATAACCATGCTGTTCCTGAGATAACGTATCTTATATTCATAACAGATGCTTCACTGGCCTATAAACTCTTTTACATGGATTCGGTACACTTCCTTTATGATAACCTTTCCTTTCAGCATGTAGCTTTCAGGCATTTTCTTGACTTGAATCATTGCAATCGCTTAACAAACCAAGATCGTTCTTTGAAGGATTGAGCTAACAGGGCGGTACCAAGACTATCACACAAACTGAGTGGCCAACTTATGGAAATCGAAATAGACATTGAAATGCATGTTCAATAATTTGTAATGAAACGTATATAACCAATTATGAATCTTTTATATAGGTTGATCATATTTGTTAAGCAGAGATTGTAAAACGAGTTAGTAATACTCGCTTTCGAATATCCATTGGCACTTAAAAGTAGGTGAAACTATATCTTACTTATACATTATAAATCCAAGAGTACTCCAAAGAATAACACTTATTTCACTTTAATACAACGTTTAGAACAAACTAACTTATTGAAATGAATGTAAAACACGCACAACTGTATATAGTATCCTTGTGTCACTAAGACAGTACCAAAACCGTATCCAACGGTTAATATATAAACTGAAACCCCACAGTAAATTACTAAACCATCCCTGGGCAAAGACACACATTCACATTTCCCAAGGTAATCTCTACAAATGTATACTCGTTACTCCAACAGAAAGCACTACGTCACAAACAAAAAAAGACAAACAATTGTACACGCTCCATGCAAAACCTTCACCATCCATTATCCTTATAACAAAACCTTCACGAAACAAAAAAATCAACAACACAGATGATGTTTGCCTGACGCCTGACAAGACCTAACGCTTGTTGTATGTAGATACAGTTGTAGTTATCGGACTACAATGATTCCGCAGAACAAACGATAGTAATTAACAGTAATCACAAGAGAAAGGTACTAATTGGCGTGTACTAATAGTGTATGGCCGTCCAATAGGGTCACTCAAACGTCCCATTCAGGCATACCGTGGAATCTATAAAGACTTGCACAACAAACACTATGCAGTGTATGCTTCCAAATTGCACTGCATACGTACAATCTCTTTAAAATGGTCCCGATATGATTCTTTTCCAAAGTTTTTTCCTAACCTTTAGTGGAGAATTATTTCTAGCTGTAAGTCATTCATATGTCATCGCGCATCAATAAGGAATATATACATATATATACATACGAAAACAGTTGTTAGCTTGGAAAGCAATACACAATGCAAATGAGTAATGTTGTTTGAAGTCCTTTGGTATTGGCCTTTTCTTTTGTGAGGCACCCAATTCGGATGTACTTTACTTTTCATGAAGTCATGCACGGCCTAGCTTATATCAATAGTCATGAAGGGCACAATGATACAAATTGGAATTACACGAGCATTTGGCCTGCAATGCGAAATGTGTCATTTAGATAAAACTTTGATACCGTAACAGACTTATCAAGATTGACACTTTTTCCAAAATTTTAACTCACATTTTTTCTCATGACGCGGACTCAAACAAACTAAATCTTGCGTGCAACGAACTACTTTTTCTTACATTTTGACGGTGATTATCCAGTAGGCGCTGCGTCCCCGTAAATCCTTCCGCACTCACGTCCAACAGATGGCAGTAATTTATTCCAACACCAGTAACTACTATCACAGACACCCAAGTGCTATGTTTTCGCCTCAAAGAATCTCTTTACCCGCGCTTCCTCTGTTTTGAGCGATTCGCGATATGATGAATTAACCCGCACAATATTTCCACACACGCTCACACAGCTATTACTCTAGCTCACTTGTAGTATTCTCAGTTATGATCGTTACAGTCTAAACGCTGGAAAAGTACCCCTATAGAGGAAACGGGAGCAAGCAGGGAAACAAAAAATATATTTTAAACAAAAACCAGTTCAAGGTTTTATTGGCTTTGACTCGAATCGGTATGAAATGAACGAAAGCCACCCTTGAAAACAAATGAAAGAAGATACAAATCACAGACAAGAGTCATTGATAAAATTGTTCTCTGGTAGAATACGACGAAGGGATTTATTGCTACATGTATCATTATTTTGAAATTTATAAAGAAGGAAATGAGAAAAATGTGTTACTTCGAAACTATTAATGACACCCGTTTAGTTTTATTCGCTCTGCAACGTTATATGGTTACCTGTAAATTTTTCATTTACAAATTATATTTTGATTTGGCTTTTTGTGGTAGGATTGGAATGCAGTGGATATTATTTAATTGCCTCCACTTGCCAACGTCAAATTATATTTTCCGCCGTCAGCTCAACAAAACACAAAGAGTGCTCGCCTTGAATAATGGAAGTAAATTCCTTTAGAGAGCAGAAATCTTAAACTAAGTAACGTTTTGTCATCCATCCAGTATAAATGTTATTTACACGTAACAGATCAATCATGTGATTGTTTAACAAGCTCGTGTTTAAAGCTGATTATTAACCTTGTGATAACTGATTGCACAAACTTGCACCATAAACAAAGTTTATTTCCACACTATAATCTAGAAGACTTATTGTTGCAATATGCGTTTGTTTTGTTTTACCAACTATGACACATTCACAGCATTGCGAAGCCCCCAAGGCAATACCCCACACTAATGTTTTCCTAGAACCATGTTTAACATTTACCATAGCCTCTGTATACGGCACGTCTTCGCATGGATTCAGTTCTATGCATATTCACTACAGAGTAGTCAAAGAGGCTAGCATTGGACATTTTAAAATGCCCCATGCTAACCCCCTTTACTACTTTGATATGTTAATAACGATGTCTGTAGCTTTTGTTATTATTCTGTATTTTTACTGAGTTGATACCATTCGGAACACCTCGCCCATTTCTTAAAATAACCTCGGAGGTAATGGGGGAGCCATATTTGAAAGTAGGTCAGCAACGAAAGGCCAATCGTATCTACTCGGCAATCCCCGTAACAAGCCGGGGATTGCCGAAAAGAGCCGATTGACAAAATATGAAACAAAGATGTGTTGATATGATCATCTTTAATGAAAAGGGTAAAAAACCCATTCAATTGTGATATATAACCAATTTGTGTGTATTCAATAACATATTTAGTGCCTGTGTGCATTTTGCGTTATCCGCCGGAAATAAGGCGAATTACCCCAGGATTTCTGGTGTATTCATGTAATGCCTACGAGGTATATCTACCGACTTGTTACGGGGATTGCCGAGTAGATACGATTGAGTTGATACATGAATGATTGCACAAACGTGTCACGATTTACATGTGTGTAACAAAACGAGAAACTAACAACAAAGTTGTGATATAATTGCATATAATCCGCTTTTATAAAAACAATTGACAAAACCCCAATAACAAAAGGCATTTTGGTGAGCCATTTTGTTCAATCATTGTAACAAAGGGAGAATCTAAGTAAACTATAGCATATATTTATGAAATATGAATTTTTAATTGATTATTTGCAAAGAGTGTTACATTAATGTCTTGATTGAACTATGTAGTATCAAGAGATTCAGTTACATTTACATTATCATTCCTACAAGTAATTCGATGACCTAGATTCGATGTTTACCTATTCAATTAGAATTCTTGAAGTAGCATAAGTCATTCTTTCCAATTAATATGTAATTAACTCCTGGCAAAGCATATTGGACAAAAGGAACTATTTATAAACCTCTGTGTTTAAGAAGAAATATGTTAATCGAAAACATGATTTTCCTTGTTTAATGTACATGTACACCAATTATAACTAAGTATCTACTGGTGAGGATGCGCTTAGGGGTTCGATTTAATACACATATTTCGTTTAGTATCTGTATATATCAACTTTCATTTCGAAATATACATAGGGATAAAGCTATTGGACTAAGTAAGAAACGAATAGTCCTTTTCTTATATCTTCTGTTTGGTGAATTATGTGAACAAATACCTCATACAAGGTCTCCCTTATTCGTTTATGACGACTAAATGTTCAATCAATTTAGGGTAAATTTGTTTTATAAAAATGGTTTAACTTGTACATGGTGTTAACAGAATCAAAATGTTATATTTTTTACCAAGATAGCCCTCTTTTTTATGTTTTATGATTATTTTTTTATTAATTGTTTTTAAGTTTATATATTCTTTTATAGGACGAAATGTCTTGCCGCATTTCAATGATTATATAAATGCTAGTTGTGAGTGACTATCGAACGCCTTACTCCCGGTCTATAGTTACCGAAGCCAACCACATCACCATCGCGCGTCCCTTTAAAACAATTCAGGAAATATGCTTCATAGATGATTATTTTCTATCCTGCAGATTTCCTACAAGTGTCATGTGCAGTGCAAATACATGCAAATACTTAAGATAGAAATCATAATCCAATAAAACATCTATCCACTTTGTTCCAATGAAATTAAACTTTCGAAACTAACCGTCAAGTCGTGTTCTAGGATTTATCCAATTATAACAACATCACAACCGAAAGCACTTCACTTAATAGTTCTATCTGTAATCAAATTCCTAGAGCGAACTGCAAACTTTTATGTTCAATATAAGCTGCACGGTTCCATGCAATCTGATTCTGAAATATTTGGGATATGACGACGCGTCTTGCATAAATATCTTATAATCCTTCTTGCATCGTATGTAGAACAGGGATAGAGAAATCTTAGTTTCATTTACACGTCCATACATGTAAATGATCAATCGTTTTGTGCTTTTGTTCGTATAATAGTCATATAGTAAATATCAGTAAAACTACACTTGTCCGTCAAGGCTGTTGGACAAGCTGGGCAATATGGATAGTTGATTTTGCCATCCCTGTAGAGTCTGATCAACAGTCGTCATTACTATCGATTTTCAAACATCTTTTTATGCCGAAACAATGTACCTTTATAAACGGTTGTTGATGACCATGTGACGTGTGTTGCAATTTATGAACACTACATGGTTTCTACGGCTGGATCGGTCGCATACAAACATGATGTTGGATATAAGGAAAGAGGAAATATACATATACGAGAAGTATGAGTGTAACTGTTTTCTATCTATTAGTCATATACTACAAAAAATGAAACACTGATTTTTATAAGAAGAAAAAAACAAAAACAAAAACAAAATCATATGTTGTCATCAACCAATGCTCTCAGCCTTGCATAATGTCTTATGTTAAATCTCATGATTCACTTTATGTGAAAAATTAAATAAATTGTTCCAAAAAGAAGGATGGATGCTTTTTTCAATGCCTCGGCTATAATCGAGCTCAAGATACCGGTACTTCAACAAACACGGGAATGCAATCATACAGTATGGAAACGTAGACAAACATACTTTACACCCGGTTTCCAGCATCTTGCAAATGGTGTAAGAGATACGCAACAATACAGTACGGAAACGTAGACAAACATACTTTACACCCGGTTTCCAGCGTGTTGCAAATGGTGTTAGAGATACACGACAATACAGTGCGATAACGAAGACAAACATACGTTACACCCGGTTTCCAGCATCTTGCAAATGGTGTTAGAGATACACGACAATACAGTACGGAAACGTAGACAAACATACTTTACACCCGGTTTCCAGCGTGTTGCAAATGGTGTTAGAGATACACAACAATACAGTACGGAAACGTAGAAAAACATACGTTACACCCGGTTTCCAGCATCTTGCAAATGGTGTTAGAGATACACGACAATACAGTGCGGAAACGTAGACAAACATACGTTACACCCGGTTTCCAGCATCTTGCAAATGGTGTTAGAGATACACAACAATACAATACGGAAACGTAGAAAAACATACGTTACAACCGGTTTCCAGCATCTTGCAAATGGTGTAAGCGATACACGACAATATAGTGCGGAAATGTAGACAAACATACGTTACACCCGGTTTCCAGCGTCTTGCAAATAGTGTAAGAGATACACGACAATACAGTGCGGAAACGTAGATAAACATAAACCAATTTCTGTAACCATCGTCCTGCAAATAGTGTTAGAAATACACGACAATAGAGTGCAGAAAAGTAGACAATCATAAATTGTTTCCTTTTTCAATCGTCTTGCAAATGATGTTACAAGAACCAAACCATGCAAAAATTGGAAATGAAAAGAACAAACGATTATTTCCGATTTCCTGCTTCTTGCAGTTTATGATAATTTATCAAGCACGCGAACGCAATCATACATTAAAGAACGATAGACAAGCATATGTTATTTCCAGTTTACTGCATGTTAAAAATGACGATGTTACAGGAAACCAAAAACCATTAAGCTCATAAATGAAGAAAAACATGAATTGATTCCAGTTTCCGGCGTCTTACATATTATGTTTAAGGAAAATAACCCGATTTCCTGCTGTCTATTGGTTCTCCTTAGGTAAACAAAATACGCAACAGGTAACCCGAAAATGAGATGTGATTGGTCAGAATGCAACGTTTAAAAAAAACGACGATAACAACAACAGCAGAAAGAAACCAGAACAACACTGTGAACACAAGAAATAATCACGTTTCGTCCGAATTATACCATCTTGTACACTTAGATACTTTAACAGACACGGGAATGTTATCATGCAGTTAAGATATATGAATAAACATACGACACTGCCGCTTTCCAGCGTATCGTATATAATGTACCTTCAACCTAAACGGAAACCATACCGTACAGTGCGGATACGTAGACAAACATAATAACTTCCGGTTACCCGCGCCTGGGCTGGTACATGTTGCTACTACAATAGACACATAAACGCAAACATAGCGTTCGGGTTAAGAAACAATGAGGGTTTACATTTCAGCAGCCAATATCTTGAAGATGTTGCATTTTCAACAAACACAAAATTGGCATTCGTACAGTATAAAAGGGAATTCAGAATGATTTTCGTTTGCCTTTTGGCGTATTGTAGGTTCTTAACCTTCAACGAATATAGAAACTAAAGCGTACGCTACAAAAACCAAGACAAACAGTTATTTCTTTTCTATTTTGATGTTGTCGTTTAGTTCGATTCGTTTTATAAACCCATTGAGAGGCATTTCTCCTGTTTCAAAATTTAGTTTCTTATATGGCTAAACGTATGTAAGAGTCTTCAAAAGTTTTGTATGTAAGGTTGGTTATTGTTTAGTATTCTGGAAGATGAAGACTCTGTCGTTCTGTTAATTACTGATTCCCTTCTTCTTATTCCGCAAGTCTAAATTGATCTGAGGCTTATATTCAAAAGCTTTCATAATGTTGGTACTGTATCTTCATATCTACTGTTGTATCTAACTGCGTATAGAGATATCACAGTTGGAGCAGATATGTTGATAAGAAAAAACACGGGATACAAAAAAACTCCGAAATCTAGTCATTACCGCATGAATAACATGTAAATCATGAGACTTTGTAGATAGAGAACGTCATAACAGTGTGATGAAACAAAATATTTCATTAATAAAACAGATAGGTTTTAGAAGATGTCTTTCAAGATATGCATGCCAAAAGAACATTAAACATTTGAATGAATCTGTAGATCAGTCATCACAACTATTTTGGTCATTTACCCATGAGGCAAAGCATAAATCGTCTCATGATAACATGCTAGATCTGTTCTCATGATTTTACCAGCGTGCGTTTAATCGTATAAATTGTATGAAAATATTTGTATAAATACCCGGAAACCTGAACAGAATGTATTTATGTTAATGACATTGATTTATATATCATCACGCTGTATTGGTTTATTGGTTTGATTCCAAACGGAAGATGAAAAAACTTGAAAAGAGAATATATGAAACAATGTTAAAGGCTTTAACAATTAAATGGTATAGAGTGACATTACAAAGTGAAAACTCAAATCTCTTACTGCATGGTATCTCATAAACACCCTACTGCAGTGGAACAAAAAAACCGTGTGAGAAGAGAACGATCTGTTCATTATGAGCAATTCATTTCCTTGTTTCTAAAGTTCCCGCCAAATTCAATAAACGAATTTATCTGTTGGGCTCTAGAGTGTCTTGCCGAAGGACATTCTGACAAATCAGAGTGGACATCGTTCGGACTTGATTACTTTATCACCGAGTTGTAAGATCATCCCATTAACCACTCGACCAAGCAATAACCTCAATACATTAATGCATCCATCGTATTTTCGTTGTATGTTGATGTTTTTATTTGTCTTAATTATGAGTTCCTTCATGAAAAAATGGTTTAAATGCTCAATAAAACCACCTTCCCTGTGATTCAAATAAACAAAAGACAAAAGATGGACAATAAGGGCGGTCTCCTAGACGTATCCATACGAAGACGCCGTGCGATTATACGGGGAACTTCTACCATTTTTCTAGGTTTGACCACCTACCGCTTGTACATTTGATCAATAACGATAAAAGTGTTAAAGCCGAACCTCGCTGTGGCTTTGATAGTGTGCCGCACCATGATGGAAGCAATGCTTTAATGTATAACCGTGATCTCAACTTTAACTTTTTAATATCTAAAGCAACGCAAGACGACATATGAATATCATAGATATTGTAAAAAAGGAGCAGTTGTACAGGAGGAGCAGCGCCATGTTTTTCTATCAGGTGGACTTCTTTGACCCCTTTTGTCTGTGTCTTAAACAATGAGTTTTTATAAATTATTATAGGGGTCTTCTTTCCCCTTTTACGATAAGCCGCGAATCGCAACATAACTTAGATACTGACATACGTATGTGAAACCCTAATAGAACAATCAGACCATTCAGGATGGTCAGACGAACGAATGTAATAAAACTTATATCATCAATACCCGTAAACCATAAACTCCTAGATAACCACGTGTATGAGTATATACAAACACACATGTATAATCTTACCCGCGGCGTTTTCTCATCCAAACTAATACAGGGGTATGTTTTTCTGAAGAGCATTGCTATGGCAACATAAAAATAAACGATATCCACTCATAACTTGACTCGCCGAGTGATTAATGGGGTAAGCTGGGCATAACCAGCCATTGTGACGCGAGAGAGCCTCGTTTTCATATCCGCATGGCTACTCTCGGGAAACTAACGAGTTCTTGGGCGCAGGTACTAGAAAACATTGTGATAAAAGGATAAATTGCTCATTAGGAGCAATTTATCCTTTTATCACAATGGTTTCTTTACTATTCTTACATCAGTTACGGAGAGGTGACGAACTATAGCGTAAGGGATGATAAAATGCAAAAGGTGTGTATCATGATTCACCCTGTATAGGCTGATTCAAAGCGACAATCTGATCAGGAAATACTAGCGCATACTCTTGGGAGATTGTGCGTTTTTGATAAGTGACACCACAGTTTTATACTGACGCGATGTTCTAGCGGTCGTTTTACCATAAGACGTAGTTCTTGAAAAAAAAAAATGCTGAATTATATGCTAAGAATTGGTCAACGTGATAGTGATACATGAGGTTGCCCCGTTGACTAATTTTGATATTTTCGTGGTGTTTAGCCATGATTTTAGTTTTTAGTTAAGTTTTCTTAAGAGAGACTTTAGTTTTGACTACTTTAATAATCTGGGACCAATAAATAACATGTCAGAGTTTATCAATCTCAAGCTGATTTGTAACAAGCAAGAATGAAAAAGAATATCGAAAAAGTTTTCCGATATTAAGATTTGTCGCCATTCGACATTAATCAAGTTATTGAAGGGAGTCCGTTTTTCTTCAACATTTCTTATTCTACAATACATAACAATGAATATAACGTTAAAGTGAATTTTACAACACCGCTCTGTCTCTTCCTGTATGATAAAGTGAAGCGAGCGGTCAGGTTTTAAAAGTTATCTGAATCTAATATAACAAATAGGCCATAAAGAATTAGTATTGTCAAAAAATTATAAATAAAGTTATGATCCATAAATTGTCATCGTAACTGCTTATGCTTTATTATATTTGACCTTACAAATAATAGATCATACAACTTATGAAACAAGGAAAAATTGCAAAGAATTCATCACTGAATATAATCAAATAAATTGCAATTAATGTGCTTTACAAGTACTTTACTACAATTATACGTATGATAGCTCGAATGAAAGAGCTTATGAAATTACGTTACATGTACTGTACTTTTTTACAATTACATGTTTAAATTCTCGCAAAGAATAGCTTACAAAAATACGCCTTGATATATGATGGTGGCAGCTTGATCGAAGGCGTTACATTTATCTCGAAAACGTATGTGGTCTACGAGAGATTACCGAATTTACACGATTCACATACCATTGGGATTATCCTAATGGACTCTGGGATTGATAAATGTTTGAACATATGTGGCCGCTGTCTCGGGTAAGATCCTTTAGTAGGAATGAGCCTGGAATAATGCCAATGGGAGATGGGCAGTTACGTTTGGTCATCTCAGTAATGTTAGGGCCAAAACCGACATGCAGAGTCTTATGCGGCTCTCAACAATTTTATTATTGTATCAGAGCCGTGTTAGGTAATCGTTTTATGAAGAATACATGATTGGCAGTGCTGTCCAAGCATAGTCGATACAGACTACATGTACATGCCTATTTTAAACCTTACAGTGCTAAAACCGACTTCATGCTTATGCAAACAGGTTCGACCCAGACCAGCCGCCAAGTAAATTGGCGGCTGGCCTGTGATCTAACCTATTTGCTACTCTTGGCATCTTTTCTAATCAGAATTAAGCAGATAATTAAGGTCTTGGAACGCAGACAACACAGAAAATATCTTTAGAAAATTACTCACCATTCTCAGGGTTAAGGGCAGCAACTTTTACACATACGTTAAGGTTCATTTTGATGTATCGTTGGTGGTACACAAAATAAGTTTCAGGAAGAAATACCCGTTCTGCTGTTTATTTTTGATTTTTTTTACATTTCAAAAAAATATATTTTAAAACAAAAGAGTTGGTTTTGGCAGCCGTTATTCAAGAACGCGTGTAATTTCTGTGTTGATAAACAAGTGCAAAACGTTGATTTATCTGCTTTGCAAATCGTGTCTGGCACTGGGATGAAATAGGTGATCCAAGTAGGTTATCAGCGAAGTAATTTAGATTTCCAAGTGTTGTGGTTTGAACGAGTATACCACATTTAACAAATTGGTCAATTGATGAATCATCGCAGGCTTATTTGCTGTTGGGTTTTTGGGGGTCATAATGTTTGTTTTCAAGACAGCCATTATATTGAAAGGGCAGGGGAAATACTGATAACTTCGTTTATCCTGTCACTAGTGCCATTTCGGGACAGATAACAAGGTGCCGTATAACATTTGTGATATCCGGCACTAACCATATAATACATGCACGCGACTAATCATGACGTCATAAGAACGATATGACGTCATGTTTACATCATTCTCTACTTATTTTTTCCGTTTTTCTCGTGTTTTATTTACATTTTGTTTGTTTGAAAGAATAGATAAAGGTAACAGGATAAATAGAATAGATGATTGGTGTCTTTGAATGGGAAAAGTTATCGGGCTCGGCATCGGAATAGTATCCGTTTCGCCTTCGGCTCACCGGATAATATTCCTACGCCTTGCCCGATAACATTTCCGATTCACGACACCAACCATCTATTCTCTATGAAAGGGCAGGGGAAATACTGATAACTTCGAAAACTGCGTAAACAGTATAATAGAAAATCACCTCTTTCATACAAGAGTCAATAGAAAGCTATGGATTTACGTACCAAATAACGTATAGTATAATAATTTAAGGCTTTCGAATGAGAAATTATTTCAATACCATCTAAAACGAGCTTTTTTAAATACAAAGCGTCCAAGCAATTGTCCTTAATCAGCCTCACAAGAAGCTTTATTTTGTACAAAGCGTCCAAACGTCTGCCTTAAATCAGCCTCACACGGCGTACACCAGTTGGAAACAGGTTAGGGAACTGCGACTGGTCGGAACAAATTCCCGGCTAATCGAATAAATAACCCCGTCCTAGAGATTAGATTAAAGACAGGAAATATCCGGACGTGTTTATATAACACCTGTGAATTGGCTATCCGGGGTGGCTAATAAAACATAACACAAGAATGATAATATTTTTACGAGTCTCTGATGCTATGCCTTTAATTTTGGGAGGCTACGAAACGGGGATATCCCAACTTGAACCGTGTAACGAGTTCAATCAAGTTTAACCCCAAGATTGTTTAAGGCTGCTTGGTCACACGTTTTTGGAAATTTTGAAGTTCAAGCTTAATTTCCTTAAAAAATGCACAGCTGTTATGTGTTATGGTAAGCACTGAACAATAACAATTGAAAGGACACCTAGTTTGTATTGTAAGTTTTGAAAACCTGTATATAATAAATTAATATGTATTCTAATCCACAAGCTTCGCAACGGTACTGAGACCTTTCATCTAATCATATATTGGCGCTTCCTAAATTAATTATGCTTTCAATTGCTATTTCTTATTCTATTCGATACAACAATACAACGACACTTTGTTTTGACCTACACATTTTTTTCATATGTGAACAAGCACCTTTAAGTTTGGGAGGCTGCGATGGGAAACGGGGATATCCCAACTTAAAATGTGTAAAGAGTCAAGGTTAGTTCTAAGAAAAGATGTGCAAAATTATTTGCCACTAGTGAAATAACTTAGAAAATTTTTGATAGCGTCTTTTGTACACTAGATTTTCTTACTTGGTATCTTCCAGAGGATAAGGTAAAGGTATTTCCTTAGTTTTAATGTTATGTTCTTACAGTATTCCTTTTAATAAGAGAACATAACTATTTTTCTATAATTCATTTTCTCCTAACCTCCAGCAAAATGGTGTATCCATTACTGAACGAGAGGATCATACGGGCAAACACTTCTTCGTATTCTTATCCCCCGCACCTCCGGACAAGTAAGCTTTGGAGACGATGTATTTTCCTAAAACCTTCTTGACTTCTTCGCTAGGGTGGTCAAACAACAGAGTCGGATTGGCAGACGATTTCGCCAAATGCTGCTAGCTTGAAGATTTTCCTTCCATGCAAGGTTGCTCGTTTTCATATAAAGATGACAGGCCAACCTGTATTTCATCAGTGACTGTTATAATGGCATAGTAAAGTATTGCTTTAACAAGACTCCCTTTTCATATGTTGCTACTTCATTCAAAACCTCAACAGATAACATCGACAACTGAGAGATAAGATACGTTCTCAGTTTGATTCAAGGTGAAGATCTCTTTAATTTATTCCCCCAATTATCGGGTATGTTGTATTGGTGCTATGGATGAATTCAAATGAGGACCACCAACTGGGTAGCAATTTACTGAATGTCTTACGCTAAGAACTTATGTAAGTTCAAAATATAGTTCCCTCTTATTCAATAATTGAGAAAGGAAATAGTGCAATATTACTTGTCTTTGGAGCCACCTCTCCGACACGCCTCTAATGACATGTCACATTACAATATCGTACTATTGTTGACAGTGAAAGCCATTGATATACTTGGTTTTGAATCCCGCAACTAATTAATGTATTTTGTATTTAATGTTCTACGCTGTATTTGTTCTATTCTAATTTAAGGATCATTGTTATACATACTGTCCACTTTGTTCTGAGCGAAGCTAGATTTAAGCGACCATTTATCTTATTCAATCTAGCGCACTCATGTACCTTTTCTACAAGACTAAAACATGACTAAATTTAAAAAGACGTAGTATCCTGAGGTAAAACATCACTTCACATAAATCATAACTTCTCTGTATCTTTCTCATTACTCATTAATATCCTATCATAATATCGCACTTAATTGAATTGAATTACATTTTTTTTGTAATATGCGTTTTATTTTTTCATTACACAGCAAATAAAAACTATTGCATTGTATAGCCGTTATATGTATATTTTGACCGCCCATATAAACATGCATGTAGTCATAGCCCAAACACGTATAAATAGCCGAAGAAAATATAACATCAGCCTGATCACAAAGGAAATCTCGATATTATTAGACATTCTTAAAAATCGCATTGAGATATGTTTGTAAGTAGTTAACTTGTTCATCATTCGTATGTGTTCCTATTTGTCGATATTCAACATATTCAAATATACACCGACATAAAGGCAAAAGAATAAGAGATGTTAAGATATATTTTGAGCATGATCAATTTCAGCTGTTTACGATAAGTTCCTTTAAGACAAGCTTAAGTTCTCTTCACAGAAAAATAGTACATACGTCCTGCTTCCTTTACAAGCCAATAGTATTAAAGGGATGACCGAATCTTAATTGGTAGAACTTGTGCCCAAACCATTTTTCCTGATTGTTAATTTGCCTGATTGAATGTACATGTTTCTAATGTAAAGATGTATGTCAATAACATATGGTTAAAGCAAAGCCATTTATATCATTATTACCCTGCGAATATATTCGTTTTATGTTCGACAGTAGCTATGTTACGACCCTACACATAGCAATCACATTCCCGAGACCATTTTTCGCACAAGTCTTTCCTTGATAACTCTACTGATTCTGACACCCGGTCGTGTTTGTACAAGGGATCCTAATCTAGGCACACGTTTCCTTTCTGATAACGTAATTATCTAATTAGATAAGTCGACAGTTTATTTACGCATTCCTCCCCAATATGAGATTTGGCGCATTGTCATGTCAGAAATGGCAGCAGAAGTACCACTTTCACACAAATATTAATTAACAAGTAGCAATTCTTTCTTTGCTTTCGGTTAGAAACCAATGCAGAGAAATGCAAAGAAATGGGAATTTTCGCATTACGAGCATTGTTGGTATTTGATCACAATACCTTCTTTGCTTGTCTTTTACAGGTCCGTTTACGTTAATATATTTGCAGTTCTATACAACCCCCTTTATTCAATACCTTTAAGTATGCATACAAAAGAGACCTAAACAATTGTTTAACCTCGAATATAAATCCCCTTATCCCGGACGAAACTATCTTTCTCTCTGACACCCTGACTCTTTGTCACAATCTTTGTCTCTTTCTGTCTCTCTCGCTCTGTCTATTTCTGTCTTTCTCTGTGACTTTCTATGGCTCTCCAAATGTCTCTCTAAATGTCTATCTGTCTCTGTCTTTCTCTCTGTGTCTCTCTCTCTTTCTCTGTCTCTGTTTCTCTGTTTCTCTGTCTTTCTCCCTCTCTCTTTCCCTCCCGTTCACTCTATTCCTCTTTCCCTCCCTTTCTCTTTTCCTTTCTCTCTCACTCTCTTTCTCTCTCTGTCTCTCTGCTTGTCTATTGTTTGGCTTTCCCTTTCTCTGTCTTTTTCCTGTCTGCCTACCTGTCTTTTTCTCTTCCTCCCTCTATATCTTCTGTATCTCTCGCCCTCTCCTTATAGTTCACTCTCTCGCTATATCCCCATTCCTTTTTCACACGATCTTCATTTATGGACAGCCTTATACCATTCACGTTGAAAGCAGGGCGTTTTACTCTTGCGAATGACGTATATCTCAGCGTGTTATTTGTCGCTGCAAGTTCGTGATTACCTCATCAACTGTCTGATAGCATCGTGACTAGCGGGGGCGTGCATCAGTATTACACCACTTAGATTAAAATTCCTTACTCAATAATGCCTCACCTTGCCTCATCTGATGCATGGTACCCGATCAACGCACTGTGACAAAAGGATAACTTTCTCAAGATGAGCAAGTTATCCATTTGTCACAATGGTCCCTAAGTAAAAGAATAGAATAGAAAAGAATAGATATATCGTTTCCATATAAATATTGAAGTATGTTGTTGCTTGAAGATTAGTTTCGCTACTGTTCAAAATCGAAAGAAAAAGAAGACAACACCTATGGAATACGAAAGCGGTGTACACTGTGTGACATATGGTTCAAACCTTGAGTGACGAAAGAGGAAATTGCAAGATACCTACTGCGCTATTATAAGTAAAGTAACCTTTGTTCATAAAACTTGTCTATACCTTCTGTATCTGACTTCTGTTTATGTGTATATGCAGTAATGGCTTGATTAGGTTCTCAGAGAGATTGGAGACTGAGAGTTTATTTTCGACAGTCTGGTTTCTATCTTCATCTGCGCTGTTTATGATTTGCGACACTAATGCTGGTGTTTAAAACAATGGGAAAATAACAAGCCATGAATAAATGGGCGTAGTATGAAGAACAAAAATACTTAATAACGTTACTTAAATAAGAACACGAAATTGCCTTAACCCAACACAAAATGTGGTGCGAAGTCATCACGAAAATTCCGCCTGATGTAACAATGGTTTCTTCTCGAACTTTAAATACATACATTACTTTCTTTCTTTATAATAAGATGGTAAATATTGATAATGAAACATTGAATTGGTTTGGAAATAAGCCTATTACAATGTCGAAAAAAAAAACTGCATGCTACGATTTAGTTTTCGTTGGAAATGTTATTCCATTATGATAAAAAAGAAAAAATCCTCGCCGAAAGTATCTTATTCCCTCGTTAAAATCGGTGTCATGATGTCCTTTATATCATGCACATTTCATGTTTTGTTTTTTCAAGTCATTAATATGAATGCAATTCAAATTGCACGAAAAAGTTCTCCTTTTTTTCATATCGGTTTCACAGTCCGTGGTATGATTTAACATCTTGAGAAACTAATGAATCCCGTTTGCAAAGTCAATCATTTTTTTTATTGATATTTATGATTTGTATGGGGTTTATATCGTAGCAACAATATTGCAGTTGCAATGCCCGTCTCTTAATGATGGAGGAAGACCCCATACTCAACTGCCCATAAGGGCTGGTCAAGCCGGGTTCAACCATTGGCATTCCGTAAGTCAGTCGGGAGACTACCTCGCATGAAAATCCATATCTCTCACCGGGATTCGAACCCACGCGGGGAGGGGCCATGTGATTATAAGTTCTGTATTCTACCATTATGCCAATTCGGTTTGGACGAAAACTAACTGTTTCAATGGGATTATTGGGCTTATCGCCCTTAAATCGAGGTTCTTGTAAATCCATTGACTCCCGCATTCATTTAACGATGAACTGGTTGCTAGGCAACACCGTTTAAAACAACGTCTTTGAATCCATCAAACGGCCTATGGCTATTGATAGAAAGATAGTTGAAGTAAAACGACCGGAGCATGGGTAAACGTTGGCTAAATTAAATCAAACATGTACATAGAACAATTATGGCATTCAAAATTGCTTGAAAACCTAACGAAGGGCTATGTTTGAAATTACTTGATACGTTAACTTTCATAAATAGAAGATGATTGATAGAAAGAAAACTACTAAACCGATGGGAAAATAGAAGAAGCAAATAGGAGGAAAAAGAGAAAATATACATTATTCTTTCATCTATGTTCGTCTTTGTATTAACTATGGGTAAAGCTGGGAGTTTGTATTTTTCAAAGACAATTGAAGTCCTGCATACAATTTGTAAACTAACTATTAATTTTATTTCTGTTTGTTCCGATAGTTGTGACCTAAATGGAGAAAAAGATGAGAGAATCTGTGTTCATTGGAATAAGAAAACTTAAAGTAATTTTAAACAACTTTAAAAATCTTTTGTAAGCATTAAGTATTATGTATTAAGAACTATTAAATAAGCATCGAGTGCTATGAACAATTCTGAAGAAAAAATAGAAAAAATATAATACATAAAGCATATGAGTGAAAGCATTATTGATATGAGATTCAAATAAATGCCAAAATGAAAAAATGGTTTGCATGAATACAAAAAAAAAATAAAAAAAATCGATGAACGAATAACCGTATTGAGGATTGTATGAGATGTGTTGATTTCTGTGCTTGATCAAACGTTAACCACAAACTACACAACATGTCATATGTATGCATTTAATTTGTCGCCTCTGATACAGAAGATCGTATAATCAACTGTGACAAAATGATAAATTGCTCATCATGAGCAATTTATCATTTTGTCACATTGGTTTCTACAGAATGCACAAATCACTCATATTTTTCACGTTACTCTTTTTTGCCTGATGTTTCTTTCAATTCGGACTATTCACAAATTTCTCATATTTGGTGAACATGATAGGCAAAGTGCCCTTGTAAAACGCATTGGGCATATGAGCCCGTCGAGGGCATCCGTTTTCCACCATGTAATAAATCTGTAATGATCCACCTCATTAAATGCGTGTCAAAAGTGCGTGGGCATATTTCAACATAGGGTCAAGTAAAAACGGGTATTTAAAATTCAAGTAGAGGAGAAGAGGAAATTTCCGTCCAGTGAAAGCCAATAAAGTCTAATGGGTCATAGGGTGTGGCTTTTTATTCTTGTGGTTATAGAATATTGGTGTAAGGAAGTATTTATCTAAAAATATGATCTATAAATAATATATAAAGCTTGATATCAGATTCGTTTTGTATACGCATGGTGCCAAATACTGAAGCGAAATGAAATGGCACTTAAATCCCATTTTGGAATGCAGGGTTTATTTTCAGCCTGGGAATCACAGACAAAATAAGATCCCTATAAAAAAAAGAATCAACAGACACGTATCCCGCTAGCCTTGAATTCTTTACCCTTATAGTGCTAAGTCTAACTCCATGCTTATGCAAACAGATAAGATCGAGGCCAGCCGCCAAGTAAATTAGCGGCTTGCCTATGATATAACCTGTTTGCTATTCTGAGTATCTGTCGTAATCAACATTAAGCAGATATTTAAGATTTTTACAAGCAGACGACACACAAATTCGTTTTTAGAAAATTACCCAGCATTCTAATTGTTAATTCTTTGATTGAACTTGAGTTCCAAACTTGCTGCATTCCGACTGATATAATCTATTCATATACATGTAGCGAATTATTTACTTTGCGGTGTGTTATAATCGCTTATAGTTGATCGGGTAGCTGACAATGTCGAAAAAGAGTACTTTTATATGATCCACACTAAAAGAATAGTCATTGGAAAACAATAGATATTTTTTAATTCTTTAAAGTAACTTTCTAATTTTCAGATATGTAAACAAGTACCTTAAACCCATGACCAAACAATAACGACATTTGCTCAGTTTACTGCAGACGACTCTGGGAAACATTGTGGGAAGAGGAGGAATTGCTCTTTACGAGCAATTTCTCCTTTTCCCACAATGCTTTCTGTCCTATCAAAAGATTATTTTTTCAATGTCACCACATTTTGAAATGTCGTCTGCAACTCTTGCAATATGGGACGGTCGAAAATTTGGCGTTTGGTAAAGGTTTCAAATAGTGTACACTTATGAACTTAACCCTCATATTTATATCAAACGTAAATCCAGGTTATCATTTATATGTTATTTTTGAAGCGTCCATTATCTATCTCTAGTTTTAATCGCCCCGTTAGATTTCGAGGTCGATACTACTGATAAGCCCAGGATGTACAGCTGTGGGAAGCTTCTGGCAGATATATGGCGCCAATTAACGATAAGCCCATAAGACATTATGTTAACGCTTTACCAACAGACAAGATATTTTGTATTGACCGAAATTGCACATTTCATCATTATACCTCATTTAGACACGTTCGCTGAAGCAGAATTCGGTTACTACTCTAACAAAATTACAGTTTGATTATAAAGAGTAATTTTTTTTTTAATAAATGATTCCTTCCCAATATCATTTAGGAAATCCGTTGTTGTTTTTTATAATTTTCTTTCGTCTGCTGTGCCTTCCATTTCATAAACAGGGGATTCATAAATGATAAAGGGCTTGATTTGATCGAACTATGAAGTGAATACGTATGTCAAATAACAATTGATAATAATTTGAAGACAAACATAAACATTTCTCAAAGAAAAAAAGGAACTGTTAATGGTTAAAGTGGCGTAAGATACAGTTCTTGCTATATGTTTCTCTTTTATTAAACGAAGAATAAAAGGGTCGGTGATATCAAGTCATAGCATCCTGAAATCGTTTCGCAAAGGATTATGAGATGCCTTTAACATGTATACACATAAAGGGGACACATGCGCACCCCCTAACCCTTCCTTGGTACTGAATAATAATCCAACAACTTAAATAAAAGATGAATAAGTACTTCTCCATCGATCCTAGATAAGATTATCTAAATCTACTAATCTTAATGATCAAAGTTAACCTTTTTCTCCCTTATACACCATACTCCCCCCGTCTTATGTAGAAGTCTTAAGAAATTTATGAACAAAACCATGATGGTGAAGATTAGAAAGTTTTTCTTATATCATAAAAATTCCCCTTAATATAACTAAGAAAGCAGTGGTTCATATATTAAAATGCAATCTGATATTGTTTTCAGTTTGGACCGCTCACGAAAACGGGGGATGTGACTAAGGTTATATCAGAGAACAACTGTGTTGTTGCTTTTTGGACTGTAATACCTTCTTTGGTTACTTATTATATCCTTTGCCTTATAACGAATCTTTTCATGTTCTGTAGAAATAAAACATTCAGCTGTTAAGTGTACGGGGGTAGGGTAAAATACCCATCATCCGCCATTTTCTAACTCATTGTTTTCGTCGGATTACTTTGGGCATTCTCGGTATACACCGCTGGGGTACCGGAACTATTCGGTTTAAAGCGAATAGTTCCAGCCCCGACCAATGTATACCGAGGACAACCGAAGAAATCCGACGAAAGAATGAATTTCAAAATGGCGGATTATGGATATTCTACCTTAAAACGAATCTTCTCGTGTTCTATATAAAAATAAATAAAACCTTCAGCTGTTAACTGTACCGGGGTAAAGGAAATGGGTCTGTGCTGTTTCTATTGATCTAAATCTCAAGCATTCTCGGAAGTAGGTTAATACAGATGCACTTCACGTGTTTACATTATCTGTTCGAAGTCACGTGAGGTCTAAAATCTAAACAAAGAAACAAAGAGGACCTTTGTTCATATATTGAGGTGTGTGGGAGAGTCCCAATCTGAACACATCTAATGAACACATTTCTCAGATCACGGAAATACCCGGGTAGTTACGATTGGGAGAGTCCAAGACCCAAGACTCGTTTTACTACTTAAACAAAATTAAATCAATTTGTTACTTGCAAACGACTTTTGGAAGTATTTTGGAAAGTGTGTTTTCTCAATTTCCTCTCTATATGTTGTATCCTGCTGTACAAATAACCAAAATATTTCATTTTACGGACGTGATAGGCTTGCTGTAGTACACTTAGTCATTAATCATTTACATACAATGCATTGGAATGTGCCTGATTGGGGTATCAATGTCATTCGCACGCTGAATGAGTAAGGAAATATGTGCCGATACGACAGAACCATAAGCAATTACTGTCTCAATCAGGTTTGATGCAAATTGTTCACACATGATAAAGTCTGGTGTTGTAATAGAGTTATCCAACATGTATACGCAAGTTTGTGTATTGCAAATTCTTGGTAGAAAGATTTTGTTATAATGTTTTGCAAAGCCTTCTTTTTGCTTTTTCGTCAAATAATTTTATTTCAACGATTAGGTTTACGCCTTCATTAGGAAATTGTACTTCACTGTGGTCATTGCTTTTTCTACTTTTCAATGCATAAACTATGATGGTACAGGGCCTGCATAGCTTAGTGGTAAAAGTCCAGTCAGAAAGCCCCTGTCGGCGTCGGTTCGAATCAAAGAAGTCGTAGATTTTGAATTAAAATTAATGAACACCTTCCTGTTGATTTACGGAATACCGATGGCTCTGTTGTACTTGGCCAGCCCTTATGGACAGAAACATAAGCCTGAAGTGTCCGCCATTATGAACCGGGCATAAAAATGATACTGTTAACGGGATGTTAAAGCATAACAAACAAACAATGGCGGCAACACTCCACATTAGCATGGACTTCTGGAACTTCTAAACAAATACAAAAATCGACTTTAGTCTATTGTTAGACTAATGCCGAGTTGTGAATGAATTCGTGTTGGGATAATTTTAACACTTGTCTATTTCAAGATTTGGTTTGGGGCTGTTTACGTTTCTGGGAAGATGAAAGCATAGTTGAGCTGATTCATTACACTTGCATGTTCTTATAACAATCTTCACAGTTTCTGTTGGGTCCATGCTAATTTCAAAGCGGGTTCATTATTTTGAACTTGCAACGCAAGCATCACTTTTTTTTTTCAGGATAGAAAAATATTTTTACTCTAAATGTCTTTCTTAGATTTGTTCATTCTTATGCTTCGGCCATCGAGTCTTGCTATTGGATAATTTCGTTCTTACTCCATCGTTTCTGTAAGTATTTATTTCTTTATCACCCATGTTGAAACAATTACATATATTCATGTATGCAGTAACATGGGACTTAACTATTGAACAGAATTATTGTTATTGTAATCGTAATTTGAAAAGTGTGAGCCTATACATATACGTGTTTTCACATGCAGGACCCGTTCCGAACGCTATCGTATCGAATCTCTAAAATTAAAATAGGTAGCTAGCACGGTCTACGACTGTGCCAACCTTAAGCCTTTATTTCGAATACACACAACATAAATGCAATATTAATTCACCAACGCCACCATCGTCGAAGAAAAATATATGAGACCTTTAACATAATCGAGAAGTCTTGACGCTGCACTGACACGATAAGTTTTAAAGTTAATGAGCCATTGGCCTGGAGCTTGAACTGTTTAACCCTTTACCAAACGTTTAATTTTCGACTGTCCAAATTGAAAGAGTTTGCAGGCGACATTTCCAAATGTAATGAAATTGAAAAGTTATCTTCTGATAGGGCAGAAAACATCGTGGGAAAAGAAGAAATTGCTCGTTACGAGCAATTTCTCCTTTTCTCAAAATGTTTTCCGAGTCGTCTGCAACAAACTGGTAAAATGTCGTTATTGTTTGGTAATGAGTTAAGCTACATAAGCATGTTTCTGGATAGACAGCTTCATAGATAACAATCGTGTCAAGAATATCTTTACTGGATTCTTTCAACGCCATCTGGAAAACTGCTCCGCCATCTAAACCTTTGCAGTCAAACGGTTTTTTTTTGCATGTGAACAATGCAACAAACAATATATGGCACTTATGGAGTGTGATTTTATTGGATCATTCCATGAATTAACCCTATGTCAAAGATCTAAACTGTTTATTATCTCTTAGAGGGTCACGTCAGCTGCTTTGGTTGATAGACGATCTTCGGGGTATGGCCTTAGGTATTAAGAACTTGTAGCTTAAGCCATTTCCTAAAAGAGCTTATTACAGAACGTTTAGTGCTATGCATTAATACACAATTTAAAAGGGATATGTTTAATAGAAAGTACATGTTAGTTGTAAGTATATCGACATATGGCAAGAAGGGCTCTTATATTTACGGTTCGAACACTTGGAGAGATAGAGTACATGTATGTGAGATCAATTTGAGTACTCTAACAATAAACTTGCCTTTGTATTATAAATCAGGTATGAAACACATCTTTAATGGATAAGCAAACCACTTCGGTAACGTAGGTTTTAATGTTGAATCAATAAAGAAGGATTTATGGATTTGTATGCTTTTTTGAAATTCTATCACATTATTGGTTAGCTTCAAATACATGTAATAGCAAGAGAGTTTAGACCCGATAACTGAAGTAATACGTTATCCAAAACAGTTGCCTACGACGAGCATTCTATTATAAACATGTTTTCTGCCAAACCAATCTTTTTAGCCAAAAACAATTGACGCTCTCAAAGACCTCATACAAACATAAGATCTTTGACGCTCTGTATGATATCGTCCTTTGCAGGCTTTGCTAATCAGGAAAAGGATTTATGTTCCGCGAGAATCCGCATGCAGTCCCCCTCTTGACAGCTGTGTATCTGATAAGCACATTTCGTGCAGATAAACATTCGACAACTCGTATGTGTGATTTCTAGCATCATGTTTAGTTCATGCCTTTATGTTTGATTCTTGAACGTGTCCTAAATACGAGCAACAGGAGAAGACAACGTTTATATAGGGAACATTTTCCTTGAGCGGTCGCGAGACGGAAAGAAAGAGTGGAACATATAAAGAGAAAGATATAGAGTGAGAGAGATAGGGAGTGAAATAAATTGTGAGAGACAGATAAAGATAAAAAAGAGTGAGAGAGAGGGAGAGATGGGTGAAATAGTGAGAGAATGTGAGGAAGAGAGAAAAAAAGGAAGGAATGAAGAAAAAAGAAAGAAGGAAGGAAATGAAGAAAGAAAGAAAGAAAGAAAGAAAGAAAGAAAGCAAGGCAAAGACAGGAAGAAAAGGAAAGAAAGAAAGAGGAATTATTCACACCCTTGTCCTAGAATATAACTCAGAATTACTTAGTTTATATTTTATGTCTTCACTGAAACATATATTATATTGTAGATTAAGCAGGGTGAAATGTAGATATATCAAAAGGCAATCTTCTAGTATCATATGGTAGCGAAAGGCGTTTGATATCGCTATATAATATGATAGAGTAAATGAGGTTATTACCATTTCTATTAATGCTATCAAGGACGGTTGCGTCAAGCAAAAAGGGGCTAAGTTTATAATTCAAGTCGTTTTTGTTGCTCTCGAAGGAATTCTTTGTTAAAGTTAACAACATTTCATAGAACAGTATGACATAAACTTGGTGTTGAAAACGACACGAATGCAACATGTCTATTACACATGTTAAACTTAAAATGCAATATCCAACTTATATGAAGGAATTATTGGATTAAAGTCTGAAATAGGCCTTCTCTAAGTAACATTTGGTGTAGGAGGTATCCCCGCAAAGTTCTAAACCAAAGACACGAGTCAAACGGGGGGAAAATGCACAATAATGCAGTCTTTTTGCTCTGGACATTAAAGAAACTTAATTCTCATACTCTTAAGATTCTGACTAATTTCATATCAAACAATGATCTCAATGATATCAACCTTGATTCTTTTAAGCAACGCATTCATTGGCATACATAACATAATAATATAAAGAACTATCTGACATGAGTGGTTCTTTAATGATGGGACGGAATTGTCCGGGGGTAATGTCTAAGGTTATTCATGTTTATGTTGTATCTTCCAAGCAAATATTTGGATGTGCACTTGGTATAATAAAGAATATTTTCAATTAAACATTTTGGTATTTGACAATAAACAAAATCTGTTTCAAAAGAAAAATCTGATCTTCAACATCCCATTTGAAACAATGCTTTCAGTGTTAAAGATTCGCTGAATCGGTGTTTTAAAAATGTTATACGAAGGCGATAAGAAATGTTGTTGTTAAGTTAGTAGACACAGAAGGGTTTTAAGTAAGGTTGTTTCTATCAATATTATATACACTTACCTATATCGCGGCGGTATTTGGAAGTCAAAGAACGGCTTCCTTGGTGCTTTTGGTGGCTTGGGCGGCTTCGGTTCTTTGGGCTTCTTCTCCTTGACCTCTTTCGGCTTCTTCTCCTTTTCCTCCTTCGGTTTCTTCTCCTTCTTTTCTTTCTTCTTCTCTACCTTATCTTTCTTCTCCTTCTTCGCTTTTTTTGGCGTGGAAGCATGCATCGGCTCCTGTTCACGCTCAATGAATACAATGTCCTCCTTTTCTGGAGTCGGAATATCCCCGTCGTCAGGTCGATCCGCTTCGTCCTCCACCTCACCTAAAGCTTTAACGTCGTCATCAGTGTTGGACTCCATCGGTGAGGGAGGTGGAACGGCAAGTCCACTCACACGTTCTTGTTCCGCTAGGGGAGCGTCACCGTCCTTTGGGGGGCTCAGACTTCCGGTTTCGCGTTCGTCGTCACCTTCGACGTCATTTATATCCACGTCAACGATATCCGTCTCCTGAATGTCGTCAATGTCAACTACTTCCTGTTCTCCATCATTGGGCACTTCCGGTACGTTCGGTTCACCATTGTTCACCACTTCCGGTTCTAATTGTTGTCTATTATCCGGGTTTAACTGCGCCTCCTCACCAGCTACCACTTGTTGTTGTTGTTCGTTATTTTCCATGTTTCCCGTGACCTGTGTATCCTGAGGGTCTAGGCTATACTGATCTCCGTAGTAGGAGTAACTATCCGCGTCTGGCTGTGGCTCGTTTACAATGTAAACGCCAGATCGCATAGCCGCCGGACAGCTGATATGGGACCCAATTTTGACGCCTGGAAAAGAGAAGAGGCAGGTAATCGGATATCAAGCGTCTCCGAGATACCTTGAAAGAGGAGCACAAATCAAGCGTTTAACGTGACGTAGATTTTTTTTTATTGGCGCACGGTAGAAATATCCAGGAAGTACACATAAATCAAAGCAAACCAAGCGTAAAGCGCGCAGGCTAATAAACTATAAAAACTCCTTTCATAATAACGCACTGGCCCTTCAATAAATATCCATGCTTTGCCGTTCGCTCCCCGAAAGCTTATCTTGGAAGCACTCAAGAAACAGTTTGTAGCATGTATAATTAAATATAAACAAACCACCTAGGCGCTCGTAGGGGCAAGTCCTGTACAAGTTTACGAAAAAAGTCTTAATTGCTATAGGCAAGAGATATGCGTTAAACGATACCAGATGTGCTACCTACTTTTTCAAGATACTGCATTTCAGCGTGCTTGTGGTAGACCAAGGTTTATTGTACTCGAAGATGTATTTTCATAGATCTAATTGGATAGGCATGTTTGCATAATCATTACGTAACGCTGAAAGGTAATGAATCTGCACCGACGAAGCATAAAAAAAGAACAACGTAAAGGCAACCTGTGAATTGTAACTAATTGGTGCTGAATTAAGTCAGAAGGGTACATTTGAAGAAAACATGATTGTTAGCATCGAAATGCCCCTTATCGTCTTTCGATCCCTCTAACAACACTCCCAACTATGGAAGGGTCGCATTCTTTTTAACAAATCATTGCACATCTTATTTGTGTGTATGTTTTTATGGTTATGAGCGCCGTTTAAATAGATTTAAGTTATGTTACAGCGTTCCCGGATCCACCACAATTCTAATGTAAAGTGTTGCTTGAAGCTTTGGGCTTTTAAAATGATGACCATTGGTATTCTTAAACATATCTGTAGTAAATGAATTTACCATTAAAAAGTTGCAGAGAGTCCTTATGGAATCAAGGGTGTATATGTATGCTTCACGAATATTGTTCTACCAACACACTGACCCTCAAACGCATTCCACGTCCGCAGATTAACCAGGATCGAATACCGGAAGTACGCATACCCCACCGGGAACCAAGCAACTCCAATAAAACCCACATAACACAGCTGGTTACCTACCTTACATACAGTCTTTAGGGTCAAAAATCCGAACAGGTGTGCACCAGCTGGGGGCAATCTTTTATATTAGCCTTAAAGAAGTTCTTCAGAAGAAATCCGTTAGTCTCGAAGAATAGTTCCAAACAAACTACACTGTTTAGGTTACTCTTGATGATTACAAATTGCGAAATCGTTGTTAAATGCTTTAACCTTTGACTCGGGTCATATTTTGGTGATAGGTGAATGTACTCTGATATTATGATGAATTGAAGTTTAACTAAACACTGTTTTACGTTTATGTCTCAGTTCGCCTTTCAACTAAACTAAAATTACGTTTTTAAATCACAACATCCTGTATTTCGGACATTACACAGAGAATTCAATCCGTTTTCAATATTCAAAACTCGTTGGAGACATGTGATGAATATACAAGCTGAATAGAAGATACAAGTAACAAAGAATTTAACATGAATTGGCGAAGCGTTTCCCTAAAGTACGATAATAAACGAGTGCGCAATGTACACTGATTTACAAAGATCGCGGTTTGAATTCTAGATCAAAACCAATTAATATGAAGAACAACACACGCGATTTATTCCAATGTCTAAAACATAAGGTGCGTTCACACGCATATTTGAGATCTCAGAAAGGGGGATTGCTTAAAATACGCCGAGGTTTGGGGTTTACCGAAAAAGGGGTGATTCCAACGCCATTTCGCCAAATGTTGTTCTGACCAGTCTTTGAATGTATTAAAGTTTGAGTCAGAACTACAACACTTAGCAGAGATCTTCACTTAAAGTGTTTGATTAAATGTGACTTATATAAATTTAGTTGGTTTTAATCATGAATTGGTGTTAAACTGAAAATGTCGCATTAGGCTAGAATGTGGTGGATTTACGATGTGTTTATACTAAGACCCGTTCTGTGATGTTCACCGAACCTTTGTACACGTAACGATTTTTGCTCTTTTTCAGAACTCCTTTTATCAGATAAGAGATATACTTCTTATAAAAAATATATTTCACTTTGCGAAAAAAGTGCACCACGAAATGTTTTTAAATCCTATGATGATGGTAACTGTTATATCTAGGAGAAAAATGCGATGAGAAACAACAAAATAGGGTTTTCGGAAATGCCAATAAATTACAGCAAAGGGGATACCTGGCTTCATCCCGATTTCAAAACGAGGCCAAGAAAGCGGAAGGATGGATGTAAACGAGATAAGATATGCAAATCAGTTTAAATGGATTTCGGTGCCAGAAGATAAGTTTTAAATCAGATCACCTGATACGCCCCGGTTTGGCTAGGGCAGGAAAGGTCATAAAATTGAGAGGAGCGGGGTTTGGAGGCCAGCGGTAATGGTCCACGGGTAGTCGTGGGGAACGTCTGTTTTAATCATGGATCAAATTGAGTGAGGAATCATGAAACAAGACAAACCCTTTTGCAAATGAAGACTACGAGTTTCCCCTTTACCGAGTAGATGCAGTATGGTTAATTTGAAGAGGTGCTAACTCAAACTTAATGGGGAAATAGTGTTTTATTTAGGTTAAAAAGAAGCCATTCTGAAAAAGTGCTTGATAATTGGTAAACCTAACTTTACACCGGCATTTGTCTGTTTTACATGCCATGTAGACAATATTACCGCAAATAAACGGTACATACTTAGATAAATTGACGCTTCCTGAATTAGTTATGTTTTCAATAGCTTCATTTAATTGTATGTCAAACAACAATACAAAAACTGCATTGTTTCAACGACATTTTATTTTGACCTTCAAATTTTCTCACCTGTGAACAAGCAACTGTTTATAAAACTAATGATCTTACAATATAATCACAGCGGCAATATAGAATCATGCTTATTCATGTTTATTGCTTAAGTATCTTTTCCGTTTGTTCCAATGTTTCAAATCGTCGTGAGCTTCAAATGCATGTTATCCGTTTTTGATTGGCTAAAGGGTTATGCATTTCTAAATTGGGTTGGTTACGCACGGCTGGCGTGTTGTACTGAAGATTGTAATCCCTTACTCCATGGTATCTCATTTTGCAGCTCCGGTTGCACATTGCTTAAGAAACAATTGTGACAAATGAAGGAATTGCTCAGTTCGAGCAATTTCTTCATTTGTCACAATAGTTTCTACCCCTTAGCATCTAGAAAGCGTTAGGTTTCATACTCTGTAATTGTCGTCTGCTGTTGTTTTCAATTTGGACAGTCAATAACTCCCGTATGGGGAAAATTGAGAGGGGCTTTGGGACTCGGATAGAATATTTCACGGTTCCAACCGATACGACTGATTTGTGTATCTATGCCTTTATGTATACATGGACAGATAAGGGAAAGTGTTTGGCTTTCATATTTATAGCCCGACTTTGTTTTGATTCCTTTTGTGCCTTTAGATTGTCGTGTTCCAAAAGTTGATTGCCTTGAAATTGACTTATTTTGGAAGTATAAGGCCTACAATTAATCGTTTTTTTGAAAGTTGCGTTCTTAAAACTGTTGTATTCTCAACAGTCGCCAGCCTTAAAATGTTTTGTTCTGAAAGCGTTTAGCCAAAAAAGTCTAACAGAGTAATGTTGCTTTAGTAAAGTTCGTGAATTCTAATGATCAACATTTATAAGATTGTCTGATTCGAAACGCAGCACGTCTGATAAGCCCAATTGAGGCTTTCCAGGGGTGATGCTTAAAACGCATTCAAAGCGTTCTTTCCGGTTATCAGCATAATAATAAATTTTTCAACAAAGAAGGCAGAACATATGTTTGCACGCTGCAGTAACCTATTTTCAACGATTGACATATTTCAACAGATGTTTTACGCGCGTGGTTACTTTTTATCTTTTACAGCCTACACGCGTTAACCCTTTCCCCAAACAAATGTTCGACTGTCCCAAATTGAAAGAGTATGCAGACGACCTTTCAAAGTGTGATGAAATTGAAAGATATTCTTCAAATAGAGCAGAAAACCTTGTGGGAAATGGAGAAATTGCTCGTTACGAGCAATTTCTCCTTTTCCCGAAATGTTTCCTAAAGTCGTCCGCAACAAATAGGTTAAATGTCGTCATTGTTTGGGAAAGGGTTAAAAAGCCAGTTCCCTTATTATTTGAATTTTCAAAAGGAACAAATTAATACCAAACGCAAACTGCAAACGACAACCATTATTTATAGATACTGGACAATATTCTTGTTTGTGTAAATTAAAAGTAATTCGACAAAAGCAATGTCACAATTTCTTCGTTAGTCAGCGGGTCTTCCTCAATAATCGCCACATGATCATTTAAACGAGTACAAACAAAATGAAGCGATAGCTCTTTGAAGCAAGAATGTCTTTTAGCCGTCATGAGTTTTAATAAATACGTAACTGGAAGTTTATAACGGCATTTGTAAATCGAAAATGTCCAAGGCGAATGAAAATATCCTTTGGGATAGCAACATTCGACGTAGTTCTACACAAATAATGTGTAAATGTGTCGCTTGAAATACTTTAAAGAAGTGTTAAAAGGCAAGTATTAATGATGACAAAAAATAGAAAAAAATGTACAAAAAATAATTTCCTTATGTGAATTATCATCATTGGTCTGCCTTGAAAATTTAAACTTGTAAAAAGGCTATGCATATTAAGCACAACTATACTGGCAAACTGAAGACCATTTTTGATCAATCTTAATGTTCGATACATTGAAATTTAAAGGAAAATACCACTTACCATAGCGGTTACTGTGTCAATAAAGTAAGAATACATTCTACTGTTCAAGAATGGCCTGCATAATTGGATTATTTAATTACTAATTACCTTAACCAGGATTATGCAATGCATGTGTCGCGTTTAAGCTCTTAAGGTAGAATACCCATAATCCGCCATTTTGAATGTCTTTCTATCGTCTGATTATTTTCAACACCAACCGATGTATACCGAGAACGAACGAAGTAATCTGACGAAAGAATGAGTTTTAAAATGGCGAATTATGGGTTTTATACCTTAACCAAGCAGTGGTTGCGCACTAAAGAAACATGATTGTTTTTCAGTGGTCAATAGGCCTACTCGACTTTATGGAATGTTGCGTTATCAGCCTATACGACATAAAGTTGAGTTCTGAAGCTAAGGCGTTGGCAAATTTCATAGAAGCAGTAAGCCCAGGTATGTGGGTTATTCCTGAATTGCAACAATAATTCTCCTTGGATATGACACGAAAATGATAAATATTAATCTGATACATACTAAATGAAACTTGTAAGTCTGAATACAATTAGGTAAGAGGCACAGATGCACCACAACTGCAGCCAAATCGGGCGAACGTAAGCAATGAAAGAATGCTGTTTCTTTAGGGTATATGTTTTAGAAATTCAAATGTTACAAACACATTTCCTTTTGTCTCGATGGTTTCTCAAGACTAATACATATATTCATTAAACTGATTAACAAAGATTAAGTGGTTTATCAAATGATACAATGGTACGGTTTCCTTTACTTTTCACTTAACGGAAAGTATACTTAATATTATGATGTAATGTATTTGCGACAATCTTTGAATATATGGATTAGTATTATAACTTTTTGTACTAACATCGATTGTGACGGAAGCTTGAAGCTTATTGGATTCACTTTCGATGACTGCTTCCTGGATACTAAACAAGTAATCGTGCCGATTTTGGTGTTAGTCCCGGCAATTTTCACCTCGCAAACGGGATCGAACCTGGGACTCTCGGTGCAAGAGGCCGACGCTCTACCATTGCACCTTAGACAACCGCAATATATGGGTTGATAAATTAGTGAAGTGTGACTGACTTAAATGGAAACGTGACACAATGTCGTATGGCAAACATTTCGCGCTGAAAGAGCATGATTCCATAAAATGCTAACATATTAGCGGTTCTTTGATGTAAACATTTTTTGCTTCGTTTAAGCGTAATCGCTCTTGTCAATTACCATACATAAGCGTGTTACATAAGTTAAGTGACGTTTTCCCGCATAAAGTCGAATTGAGCGTATTACTGTGAAAATTGATGTTTAAAATGGAGTTGTCGAAGTGAAAAAAGTGTTTGTTATGAACAATTTGTCCCGGTCTAAAAGCGTTTTTACACAACTGTTTCTCCAAACATGTACATGTTTATGTACTTTTTTCCTAAACGTGTTTTGTTGTCTTTCAATGCAGCATTGTTTCATTTGTTTAGTGTTGCTCAAGAAGTCTTGCTGCTTATATCCATGTCCTGTTTCTATGTGTACATCGGACAAATGGCAGCATTCGAATTCTATCAGAGAGCCACAAACAACTTGTTTGTCTTGTGTCCTTATTTTAGGTTACACACCATGTCAACAGTTTGCCATTTATGTTACTTCCTGCTTTCCTGGATTCACCAGTACTATGCTTAGGCTCTTAAATGAAATTAAATGAAACTCATATGAGACCGGAGGAGTCTGTAGGACTCAAACCCAAGACCAGAGTTCTAGGTACTGTATAGTTCGTGCTAAAATGGCAATTAAACATGATTAGACCGGTCTCACTTTTCAATATGAAGAGATTTGTTAATAGGCCAGCCACTGCATAATAAGTCGATGTCCGTTGTTGTGTTCAGTATCAAAGCAAACATCGAAGTAGCTGAGTCTCCACTTCTTGATTTATAGAAGTATAATGTGCTTATTTCATTAAACCCTGTGTACATTAGAATCGAAATTACGACAAATAGAGACAAATGCTCCAAGGCAGCATATACCAAATTTTAGCTTACTACCCAAGTTTTTACAAAACTCATAAAACTTATCATAAACAAAGCGATTGTAATTAGTACTCACAATGTACGAAAACATCTGATAGGGTAGAAGGGAAATAAGCATATTATCTTGACCTCTCACACCTCAACGTTAGTAAGACTAAATGCACGTTAGAAAAGATCTTACCATTGTTTGTATGAATACTTCGTCAGTAGAATGGTATATCGAAGACTTCTTCGTTATTTCTCAGCGTTTAGTGGTCGTTTATCTGAAAGTACAAAAATAGAGATAGGAGAATATTTAGATTAAAAGCAGCATCGATGTGTGTCGAGTGATTGATTGAATATACGGCAGCGTAGAGTCCGGTTTGATATACATTTCCCCTGATAGCACCATGTCGGGATGTCCATCTATCAACCCAGTCGTAAAGCCGTTAATATTGATAAGGGTAGTACAGTAACCAGTAGTATTCGTAGTAGTTTGTAATTCATCAAAATCTTAAGTTTCAAAAAGATTCGAATAAATAAAACACAAATGAATACGCAGCTATAATCCGATTTCCAATGCTTTATTTTATTCTATTGCATTACCTTACATTTATGTATGGCGTGTAAGCCAATAGAAGACATCTATAATTCTTTCAGTGACCAAGCATTTTCAAAAATTCATATTCTTTCCCATTTTTATTTGATCATATTTCCATTATTAAGGCAAATTCAATTCAATTAATTGATTTATATCATACGGCCTTCAGACCATTAACATGTAAACGTCCAAATTAAAAAAACAATCGATGCATATAATGATGCAATATACTTATTCTATCGAATTTGAAATATTCAATCCAAAGTTTCTTTTAATTAGGGAATGCCTACTTACTAAAAGGTGAATAGGCAAATATGTGTTCTTTGGCTTAAAATAGTTCTACATGCTACATTGTTGTTTCGAACATACTTTTTTGTTTTAAAAAAACATGCTTTGGGTCATCCTTTGGGTAACTTTTGGCTGCATATTGCCATGTATACCCTTTCATTCGGCTTCAACACAGTTCCCCTTTTCTTCCTCTCAAATACTTCTCTAAAGACGTGTCCGTTATAATTCATATTTCCTCTCGTCTGATGAGAGCCAGTCGCTATCATCATTTATCATATGGGATTTTGAGCGTTAAGTGCCGATGCGTATAATAAATTACCCAGTGGCCTGTTCGTACTACAGATACCCTCTCTCTGTAAAATACAGGTATGTAGTAACAGGTAGCCATCTTCGAAACGTGAATCATTTCTTGTCTTCATTTTAAAGCTTTAAAAACCTTAACAGATACTTTTCTTCATTCATTTTTAAAAGGAAACTTGACACATGATGATATTTGATATACAAAACAGATTGCTCGGGTTAGCGGTTTCTATTCTTGTAACATTTGTCCCCTCCGGGTATGAAGAAATATAACGAAGGAAGAGACCACCACACACATTTCTTTTTTATAAAAACTCACTCTCAACACTTAATAGTCAATAATTGTGAGATACGAAATAGTTATCAAGTGTGAGACACGAAAAAGTCGTTGAGTGTAAGGATTCTAGTTACAGTCTACTAATGATAAGACTCATATTTTGTCTAAACTGATCAAATTTGTCGGGAATCAAATATACAAAAACAAGGTAACTTAAATTCGGTTTTGAACTTGAGTTCAGCATTTGGTAACACTCGCGATATTTTGCATTTATCACCAGTCCTTATTTATACTTCATGAAGTATTCAACTCACAGCACTCATGCATGTACTTTAGTAATGCCCAGAGGAACTGGTATTGGATATTGTCATAGGAAATCGTTTACAATCCAATCAAAAATAAAAGAGAAAAAAAAAACGTATATGAAATCAAAATAACTTTTGATTATTTTTTTGTTGCATTTACAAATATTTGTAACACAAGCCAATGCAGTGAGGATAAAGGGCTACAACTCTCGCGAGTTAAAACTATCTCAAATAACTTGCCGATTGAAGCTTCACCAAAAGTTTTACAGATTTCACGATTCATTTACATGGGATTACACGCAGTATCTGTTTTCGCCATCACTTACCTCTTAGAATCCTGGGTAATTTTATAAAAATAGATTCTTGAGTCGTCTGCTTTCCAAAACCATATCTGCTTACTTTTGCTGATGAAAGATACTTAGAATAACAAACAGGTTAGACCATAGGCCTGTCGCCAATTTACTTGGCGGATGGCCTGGATCTTACCTGCTTGAATAAGCAAGAAGTCGGTTCCACCACTACAATGGTTAAGATTGGCTATCTCCTGTTCAAATAATCAAAAAATCAAGTTGGCGGAAAAAAACGCCTATCAAACTTTTAAGTTGTTTTGACCCACTGGCCGTAACCCCAAATAAAGATTTGGTTTAGTAAACAGGGTAATGTTAACGTAAACTTGATTGTTTAAACGTACATTCCTGGGTGTAAGTAACTTGATTTTCCATGTGTGAAATGTAATGAAAAACTTTTTGTGTAAGTTACAAAGCAGAAACAAATAATATTATATATCGATCTATACAATACTTTGGTTGAGAATAAGCCATTTTGTGCGAAACCCCTGTCAGGTCTGGCACGAGCCCTGTTATAACGTTTTAGGTAAAAAAAAAACATGTGTTTTTTCGTTTACAGATTTTGTAGAAACATGGTCAGTTTATAAAGCTTGATATGTTCACATCCTGGTCTACGGTTTGTTATTTATTTACAGTTCACGTTGAGAAAGGCTTCTATGTATTAACCACAGACTCGTTCTTATCTGTAGATGCAATCATTTCTTCTTAAATATACAAATATCTGTATTAACAAATGTTCCGCTGATTTGAAAACAAAACCATTCTTGTTTTCATGCAATAAGGTATTGGCCTTAAAAATTATCTCCGGAAACAATTTCAACAATAGATTCGTGGTAGGGAAACAATCATGGTCCGGATTCATTCTGTTGCACTTGTTTAACTTGTTCGAAGGAACGGCTAAGGTCACTGAACGCCGTTGTAGGAAAAGAAAGCATGTTCTGAAATATGTCAGTAAAACAATACACTCCGTTGTCCGTTGACTGTATTTGAAACTGGCTGCAAGCGTCAGGGACTGATGCGTTTGAAAAGTTATATTCAATCACAGTCTTGTAATGATATTCGAAATGGAAAGGCATTCCTGATATAGAAATACAGCTCTTTGTTGACATTTATATTGCGAGATTTGGGCAAAAATAGGTTCGAGGTAGGACAAATAGATTGAAAGGGGCCTTTTTTACAGACTCCATTGTTCGCAAGGATTAGCATAGGACCTACAAATTATTATCATGTTTTAGGAATTGAGGAAATATTCATGGATGAGAATCATGCAACAAATATTGAAAAGGAACCTTTTTACAGAACTTTTAAGCCCGTTGCTCTAAAAACAATAGCATATGACCTACAAGCACTTTTTATGATGTTTTAGGAAATAGAGAAACTTTCATGGCTAAGAATCATACAACAGTACCGACTGGGTACGACTGCGTTTAGACAAAGTTAAGAACAACTTCACTGTCTAAACTTATTCTTTGGGCGATATCATAGAAATAACGAGAGGGTAAGCATAAACGCGGAGATATGTACTGTCATAATGCTGTTCGAAATTAGAATGTTATAGTGTATGCTTGATGAAGGATCATACTGGCAACTGTGCGAAACGTTCAAACCTTGAAAGGCTATCTTCAAACGCATATTTCACAATTGATTCATATTTCATATGAGTGCACTTGTTTTACCCGTCTTTGTGATATAAATGTCAAAGCGAGCCTGAGAAAAAGATCATGATACAAACGCTTTTATTTGAAAAAGGTTGATATGATGATGACGCCCCTGACAAATGTATCTCAAATGAAAGCGATGGTGTGCATGCCATTATTTACCATCAAAAACAAAGTAAACCATTCATCTTAACGTGAGAAACACTAATGGTTAATAGTGCCTATTTGGGCGGACAAGTACAATGTGGTCTAGGATAATGTATTTGAAGACCAAATAAAACTAAAGAGACAAGACATCGTGCAAATTCAAGTACTTAATAAGAAATATCAAATGACGCATATATGGGGAGAGTATAATGAAGAAAAACACATTTTCCTGTTGTTCTTCTTTTTATACCTTACTGATCCATGTTGCATGAAAAACCAGTTTGCTCTTTTATAGTATGAGTCTTCTTGGCGTTTTTCTCTGTACTGTTTATTTCATTATCGCAATGCGTAGAACTATCTGATAAGGAAAGAGAGTGTTGCGCCTGTAACCGCGTTCTTCCGGATGATAGTAAACAAAAATAGACCCGTATAGCAATCTTGACTTAAGACTTTCGTTGGTAGGACACTAATGTGTTTGCTATAATAAATGAAAGTCCTGCTTTGTTCTCTGCTTTGCTGTTTTCATTACCCATTGACGAACTATTTGTTTTTGGATGTATGAACACAAATGCTTGTGTATCTGTCACCTTTGACAGCTAGTGTACTGATTTCCGGAGGCCGCTGGTATACATTGCTCCGTAGATGAAAATGAAACGATTGGGATGCATTTTTTCACAAGTGTTGAGAGTTTTACATACTTGATGCTATGGATAAAAACACTTTTCTTACTTCAGCAGAGCCTTGAAATTATATGATTCAACATTGGAGTCGATGGAAATTCAAGTTTTCAAAGACACAGACGTGAGTCCAAAGGTTAATTTTCGAGCCGAAGAAGCCATGCGTATAAGGTTCATGTCTATTCGATGTTATCATATTCATTAAAATGGTTTCTTTAAATATGGTCTTATTGATAGGTTGTTTTTCTAATGGCAAACCCGATATACATGTACTCTTGTTCTGACCATTAGCGTAAATTGACTGAAGCGGTTACATTTACGCTTGTGTTCTTTATTTAGAACAATGTAGTATTTTATTGTAAAATGACCGACAGTTTTTGCTGGTCACTATTTATCTCACAGGGGTGGTGAAGCCAATTGTCCGATTTTCCCTGCTTGGCCAAGAAGTCTTAACGGACAAGTGAATATTTACTAAATTTATCTATGTTACCATTATACCGACAAGTGGTGAGGAAGAATTGCATTAACGGAAAATGAAATCAATACCCAATTTTGCCACGCCGGTCTCGATAGTTAGGGTATTAAAAAATGTCAAATTGAAATGATTTCCAATAAGCACTGATATTGCCACCTGGAAACCCCTTTAAGGCATATGAACATATGTGTTACTTATACGGGAAACTCTATTTGTTTTGGTACATGTACCAGCACGGCGGTTGGGCGACAAGGCTCAGGCCGTACCATGCATTGGATTTGTTATCAAAATGCATTTCGACATTTACCCAGAAATAGACCGACAATCTATGATTACCTTTGCATTAGGAAATGAACCAAATCACTCTGATAAGGTGTGCATATCGATGGTTTAATGCAAGACTATAGTAAGTGCTCCACACATGTGAAGCACTTACTATAGTCTTTCACTGAACCATCGATATGCTAGAATTACTACCATGTTAATGTAGGCCTGGGGTAACAGCTATAACTGACAAGAACTTTATCTTAACCCTTGTAATGCTGGGTAATTTTCTAGAATAGATTTTTGTGTTTTCTGCTTTCCAAAACCTAAAATAACTGCTAATTTTTGATGAGGAAAGATGCCCAGCGTAGCAAACAGGTTAGATCACAGGTCAGTCGCCAATTTACTTGGCGACTGGCCTAGATGTATCCTGTTTGCATAAGCATAAAGTCGGTTCCATTTTGTAACTCTCCATTGCATTATACCATGCGTCAACGGACAAACCTTCCTCCCCAACCCCCACACAAACCACTTGTTGTCTGCTCTTGGTTGGCCTTCATTTGCCCTTCAAGGCTTGATGCCGATGAAAGCGATAGGCTGCCATGTTCGGACAAGCTCTAGTAACAACGGCAGTTGCATATGTCAGTTCGCGAAGCAATTAGTTCCAAAAGTAAACTCTCTATCTCTATTCTTTGGCCGAAACACGCGAGATAGTCCGAATTAAACTTGATTTCCTGTTCCAGTATGACTTTTCGGAATGCAATGACTCTGTTTCATAATTTTAACACTTTAGTTATAACCATTGATATGTACGGTCGGAACCCTAATCCCCCTTACTCCCTTTTCAATGTGGGAAATCTATTAGCATTATACAACTTGACATGCTAAGAAATTACCTAAACCAAGCCCCGCCCATTTTTAACCTTTTCGATAAGGTCAATAAAACAATCAAAGGGTTATTGCATTTCTTACCCGGAATTCAGAGTTCTCTTCGTGTACAGCGTGGTTGAACTTGTGGCATTTCAGTGACATTTGTATAACTTTCCTTTTACGAGGATGACGAGTTTACGCTTAACATCGAACAAGATGTAACATTGCATGTCTAGCTACATGTATTGTTGAAAAACGACATTTTAGAACATTTACGGGATTTTTTTTAATTTATCCAAATGTCATTCGATTGCTTTAATAGAACAACCATTTTTGGATAAAATGTCAAAAGGGTCTTTTCAAAGAAAGAACATTAAGTTTTATGGACCAAAGTCCGGTCCAAAGAGAAATCCATTTTGCAATGAAACAGTGGTATACTTTCTATATCATAATATTATTGGACAGATATGCATTCTATATATTTTTGGACAATACACATTTTAAACAATACATTCAAATTGATCTCGTCAAAAAACCTACACGTTTCTAGATATTTCCACATGCTGTCTAATCGAATTATGTCAGGCACTTCTGGTTGGTCAAAGAGATGTCAATATCAGGATAGTCATTCAAATTACGCCATTGCCAGGGATACATAAGAGAAGGCCAGTTGATACATACAGTGTCTCTTTGCAACAGTATATACAGCAAGTCCAATTCCAATCAAGTTTGCAATTTCTATTTAGAACCTATCTCACAAATATTCATAATTTAACGTCTACTTTTACAAAATTGTCGTAGCCCCTGGATCCCAAAAAAAAACTATGTTGTTGTGAATGAAAAATAGACATGCATTTATAAGTATGATTAATATTTCTGTGGTAATACTCATGTTTCGTACACGTCTAAGTTAACACTTTTCTGGGTAGCTCTTTTCCTATCTATATTTACTTTTACGAGGAAATATATCATACCGTTTGTCAGATTGTCCCCTTTATCTAAATGATGAAACAAACACAGAAGACCCGCATTGTAGAAAAGTGTGACACTTCTCTGATATGCCCCGACATTGTTGACAGATCCAAACCGAAAGCAATATCACACGAGAAAAGAATAACATTAAATATACATACCTCTATTGTACCAGGTTTAAACCATTAAGACAAAAGGATGAATTGCTCATAATGAGCAATTTATCCTTTTGTCACAATGGTTTCTTAAGACGTGTTCAGTAAATGCGTAAAAATAAGGTATTACAAAGTAAGATTAAATAAAGATTTGATAAACAGCTTCGTTATATCTAGGATTGTAAATGCATTTGAAGATATCAATCCATTAGAAACAAGCAATTATACGTATTCTCTCTTGAAGTCCAACGTAACACATAGACATACGAGGAGCTCGGTGAATTTCGACATAAAGCATTAATTAGAACTAATTAACGGTTATAGGTAATTAAACCAGTACTCACAGGTTTTGCAGATCAAACGTAATAAGCGGCGGCGCGCTCCAAGGTCTCGAGGTAAAATAAATCATGCGAGAGTTGGCGAGATCTCGTTTGTTTTGAAGGTTCCGGGACCGCTTCGAACAACAAAAGATGTCTTGTTTCAAATCCCTCACACAAACTGTTCCTAGTTCTGATACAGTCGTTAACCGTAACAAGTTTACAGCTAGGCGTGGTTTCTTTGGAATTAGTTTGCTACACAGTGATCTAGGGAAGGCAGAACGATAATGGAATCGCTCATGTATACAGATACGGGTTGTTTGTTTAATCGAAATGCTTTATTCGATACAGATAAATACAGATGTGTAACCATCTGAAATAGTTTGTTATATGCTGATCTATCGAAGTAAAAATGACCATAGCGTTGTTCATGAATAACATGTTGTCTGTTAAATCGAAATGCTTTTTTCTCTACAGCTAAGCGTGTAATCCTCAGAAATAGTTTGCCATATACTTACTGATCTATCGAAGTCAAAATGATTATATAATCGTTCATGAATACCAAGTTATTTGTTGAATCTAAATACTTTCTTCGTAACAGCTAGGCGTGGACTCTCAAAAAATATGTTGCCATATACTGATCTATCGAAGTCAAAAGGAACATAGAACCGTACAAAAATATCAGATTTTCTGTTGAATCAAAATGCTTTAGTTAATGTCAAATTTGTAGCCGATAATTCGACTGGAACAATTGAAACATAGTTTTGTTAGTCGAATTTTAATAGATTTATTTATTTATTTGGTTTTCAAAACGAGATTCACTGAATGCGTCAAGAATATATTTTCAGCTTTTATCACTGTTTGAAACTTTTATTCCTATATTTCCTTCAAAACTCATTTTTTTTATATTCTGCATTTATTTGCATTTTGACATCGTATCAATAGTATTTCAATACGTATATCATGTCCGACTCTTTAAGGTTCTTGTTCTAGGATGTGAAGTTATTTTAAGTCAAAGTTTAATGTTTTTAAAATCTTTCAACAGATGTACCTTTGTATGATAATCACTGGAAAATCGCTATAAGATTCAAAATAAGTTCGTAAAGAATTTTCAGAGACTTTACACAGTGACTTAACATGTATTTATATCCAAAAGCGATGCAACGCTTTAGACATCTTCAATATTTAACCTTACATACTAGGATATATCAACGCTTTCTGGATTGAATATACCCCCTTTAACTACATTTGATTGCAAATCATACAATAATAAAAATAATGTATTATTTCAATGGTAGTCTATTTTTAATTGCAAATGTTTTCGCCTGTGAACAAGCACCTCTATTTGATAGTGGAATACTAGTTTTCAGGGGAAGCGGTGTTACTTTCTCAACAGCCACTAGTATACATGTTTCTCAGAGGCACCGGTGCATGCCGGGTCGAGTTTCCAAAATATCCGCATGAAGAAGATTCTAAACATAGATAGATCGCATCATGGGGGAGAGGGGGGGGTGGGGGGGGGGAAGGGAGATTAATTAATCCTTTCCTGGAACGCAGAGAAATCGTGGTATTCTAAAACTCGTATTAACCCTTTACCAAACGCAAAATTTTCCACTGTCCCAAATTGAAATAGTTTTTTTAACTTTGTTTCAGAAAGTGATGAAATTGAAACATGATTTTCAGAAAAGGCAGAAAACATTGTGGGAAAAGGAGAAATTGCAATGAATTGAAATTTTCCAGAGTCGTCTGTAACAATCTGGTTAAATGTCGTTTTTGTTTGGTAAAGAGTTAACGACTTTGACGCATTAACAACGACACTTGTCCAGTTTGATGCAGACGACTCTAGAAAATATTGTGGGAAGCGGAGAAATTTCTCTAAACGAGCAATTCCTCCTTTTCTCACAATGTTTTCTGCAATATCAGAGGATTAATTTTCAATTTCATCACATTTTGAAATGTCGTCTGCAGACTCTTTCAATTTGGATCAGGTGAAAAATTTGCGTTTGGTAAAGGGTTATTTAATACGTGTGAATTAAAGACATTACATGAGACACGCATGTTTATCTTGTTATTCACATCACATCATAGTTTATTGATAACTTTTTTTTCCAAACATTTCTCTTTTTGTTTTGATGTTTAATTTTACTTTTACGTTTAGAAAACACGAGGATTTTTCCTTTTTTAGCATTCTGCTAGATATATATTTCTCATTTGTTTTGCTTCCTTCAAAGATCTATTTGGTTTTGCATACATTTTTTTGCTAAAATTCCAAAGACGAGCATCTAAAGGTTAGCAATTTTTTAACCAGTATATCATTGGAAAGGTTGGGAGTTTTCAAACCAGTATACTATTATCATTGAAATGGTTTAGCGCTCGGGACATCTGTTAGCAATTAACGAGGGACGCTTCTAGGCTATAATGAACTTGTTGAAATAACCTTTGATGGCATTGGATCGGTGCTTTATGACGATACAGCATGCTTAAGTCATGAGCAGGTCGGGATATTTACCCTCTATCAAACAGTTCCCGTATATAACGGGAATGTTTTGAACTACTTTCCAAGAAATACTGAAAAGGGATGAAAATGATAAGACGTTACTTACTTTATTGGTAATAGATGCTGGTACTATCATGCCTTTTAGACAACAATTCCATGTCTAGTTTCTTGCACTTGGTCAAGTTGATATGGTGTTGATATATCAAATATGTTCCTCAAGAGTTGTTCACAAACGATACCAAGGGATGTGAGCCCCTACATAGACCTATTACAACCATAATGGGTCAACCCATGCCTTCATGGTCTAGTGGTTTGATTACTGAACTTGAAATCACTTATCTCCGCTCCGCGTGGGTTAATATTTTCTATAACCAATACTGTTACCCCTAAAGCATGTATACATGTGAAAACTGTTGGACGGGTCCAAATTAAGAACAATTGGTTTAGTCTACCCGAAATTTAGATTAAGTTTTTGCGCTCAGACGTATATAATGCATTTATTCACCGGGGATATTTTGTCGCAAAAGGAGCAAATGTTCCTCATATCACGATAGTTTCTTCAGAGTAATGATGTGTGCATTTGCGTCTACATGAAGGTTTTTTTTTAATACGTTGAACACTTAAAAGGATTAACTACAACGACATACTTAATAAACAACAATAGTAATTATTTTTAGATGCTTATATAACGCACCGTACAATGACGTGAACTGAGTATAAACCGATACAGGATATCCCGTAATCTAAAAATAGTAACGTGGTTAACGTGTGTCTATTATTAGAAATACATGTCAATATCATATGATCGAATAAATGTACATTGACTGTCATCCACGATACTGAGTATACAGTATTATATATACCAGTTAAAGTTATGAGTTAAACATGGCTACGACACATTTCGCCGAGCAAATTCAGGAATCGTTTCTATCGTGTTCGATCTGCTTCCAGCCATTCAACCGTCCTAAGGCGTTACCGTGCCTTCACACGTTCTGTGAGGCGTGTCTTCGAGATTATGTGGCGTCACGCTACTCAGAAACCGGACAATTCCCGTGTCCACTTTGTAGACAGGTAGGATATTTGATCGTTAATTTCCTAATTGGTTGAATAATATATCAATTAATTCATTTATTCGTTGGTTCATGTATTCACTCACCTGTCGATCCTTTCATTGGCTCGTTTTCTCTTTCATTCATTTATCCATTCAATCGCTTCATACTTTGTTCGTTTGTCTGTTCGTTCTTTCAGTCTTCGTTTGCTCGTTTGTTTATTACTTTCTAAGTCCATTGGCCAGTTTTTTCGATCGTCTGTTCTTCCATTATGTCCTTTCTCCACTCATTCCTTGGTATATCAATTTGTTAGCTTACTTGTTTATTGATGCGTTTATTCATCCCATATAAACATGCCCTTTTGTTCATTCATCTAAGCAAACATTTTATTAGACAGCAATCATGAGGTAAAGCGCCTGTCTTGGGGCACGAGGGTTGTGGGTTTGATACCCATGAGTCAAATAAAGAAATCGCCAATGGTTGCGAGAACTGGTCCTGTATTCAGGATAGAGAACAAAAAGGATTCATCTATTCATCTATTTATCTATTCATCTCCAAGATATCTCTTCGTTCGTTCGTTCGTTTGTTCGTTCGTTCGTTCGTTCGTTCGTTCGTTCGTTCGTTCGTTCGTTCGTTCGTTCGTTCGTTCGTTCGTTCGTTCGTTCGTTCGTTCGTTCGTTCGTTTGTTCGTTCGTTCGTTCGTTCATTCATACATTCATTCATTCATTCATTCATTCCTCTACTCATACATGCTTTCATTCATCAATTTGTATTGAACAATTCATTTTGTTTGGCATGTAACCGTTGTATGGTTATATCATGTCTTTATTACACAAACATAACTAGTCACCATCCTTTACTAGGGAAATGTAATTCCAAGTTTCTTACAGAGGAAACTCTAGACCAGTAGCTACAATCTAACAACATTAAACGAATTGCATTGTAAGTAAAACTGTAAAAAACTGCCAAGTCCTTGTGACAATATTGATAGGCAATGTTCGTACTTAAGCAATTTGATTAAATACAGTATACATGTATGGATAGGTGAAGTGTTTTAACAATTATACTGAAATTGCTGTCCATGGATTAAAACCTTTATACAAAAGTCTCTTGTTCTATATCGATACTGTACACATTCCTTAGCTACTGCATTCATCTTAATGAAAGTACTAAAATATTTGGTAATTTAACGACTGTCCACTTTAATTAAGTACCTTTTTTCTGCATGGGTTTTCAAATTGAGCCAAGGGTCTGAGTATGAGTTTGAGTATTTACTTCAACATTTGTTATCATTTCCGGTTAAATATAGTTGTAGAATATAACGCAACCCGACGAAAGAAAATGTTTCTAAATGGCGGATATTTGGTATTCTACCTTAAACTAACTTAACAGGCACTCTTAAACAAACTTAAACACTCGTGTACAAATGCTTGGGCACACAGACACACGACGCACGCACGCACGCATATTTACTTTCATACGTACACATGTACACGGAAGCTTCAATCTACAGCGTTACGCTTGCGAACAGCAACGTATTCAACAGTATTTACATTTTTATCGCTTTCGTCAGATTACATGTTTACATTATCTATATACAAAGGGGATAGCCACCCATTGTACTAAGATGTACAATCTTAATTGTTCTGTAAACAGGTTGTACAACGAAAGTAAGTGTATCATGGGCAGACGGGTCAATGCTACTGATAACATTCAGAAATACATACATGTATAGTTTATTCAGGAAAAAGGCAGCATTCCTTTCATACCACCAGGATTAGATATTTATTCAAGTCCTTAGGTCCTTGACCACCTGTTTTGTCTTCAGGACCAGTAACTTCATAGCATTGGTGGTCCTAGAGTCCACAAGAAGTTGGCGAAATCTGACGTTTCCACAGAAGATTGTCAACATATTTTAGAAGGAAGGATGTTGTTACGTATTTGTTTTATCTCCTTTGAGGAAATTCATAATCCTAATCTTATTATATTATAGAATTGACAACATGACATCTTAATGTTGAGATTAAGTTGTGTAGAACACATATACATGTATTTTCCAAGTTACTGATTCTGTAGACCACCTTGGTATAAGATTTGGTGTCGATGCCCGAGTCCACATATAAAAAGCTTAAATCTTTTAACTTGTGAAATTAATTATCAAAGCTGAAAAGAAGAAGGCGTTGTCGCGAACCCATTTAGAGAATACTCTTTCCAACAAATAACCAAGTGATTCATCCAGCTCTCCTTTAAAGAATTCAAATTTCATAAACGATGGTGATGACGATGCAGACTTTGCTCGGCGATATACTGAAAACCAAAGTATGTTCACTTCACAACTTAACTTAAAGCAAGAATGTCACCAAAAACTTGTTAAACTATGTAAATTGAGCTATATATGATGAAACTATATGGGCCGCGTCACGCGAAAAGGGGCACTCGGACATAAATAAAAATCACTGACTCAGCACTTTCTTAGCGCTATTATTCCAGCATCTAGCCACGACAGTTATCATTTGTATTTATTTAAAGGTATAACTGGATGTCCTCTGAGATGGCAAACAGTGTAGCCCCAGACCAGCCGCCACGTCACTGACGTGGCGGCTGGTCTGGGGCTACACTGTTTGCTATGTCCGAGTGCCCCTTTTCGCGTGATGTGGCCCAATTATTTTAAAACATAAAAGAACACAATATGATCATGATAGCATAACGCCTGCTTTATCTATGATCGATGTTTCAAAGTCCAATTTTCACGAACTTGTTGGGACAATGCAACATGTTTGTCTACATAATACATTCGAAACCAATTGAAAAATTACCGAAGCCCGCCCGGGAAAAAAACAATTGGGAAAACTGCGGAACAAAGCAATTGATATTATCTTGATTCAGGCACTTTTCGCAACTTGACCAATCTAATTTATGTGTTCTAGGTCAAGATTCTTTTCCCTATACAGTCATATCGAGCTAGAGGCCCTGGTTCTACTACTAGTTTTATCCTGTTGTTTTCGTTTTCCGACATGGTTCGTTCCTTTTTCAATTATAGCGACCTTTATCGTGGTATATCATCTAAAGCTCTCCTTAGTTAATTAGACACTTGTTTTCATTTTGATGTTTCCATAGCAGACGGAAAATACAGCGAAAGTCCGCATTTATAAAGGTGATGTTATCGTATTATGTTTGAGCCTCTATATATATCTTATATCATTCGTAGAATATATTGGTTCCGCACGAAGGCGTGGCAGCGTTTCCGGACAACCATTTCATCGTGGGTTTGAACGACACCCTGACCCCATACAGCAGTCAGCAAACGTCGGCTGTATCCGAGGGAACGCCTCTACTCATCAACAGAGAGCCTCGCCAAAACAACAATGGCGACCACAACAGGCTCCAGCGACGCTTTGGAACATTTGGCAGGGAACCACACCAGTTCATGCAAATCACCGGTCTCGCAACCACGTGTCTCACGGACGAGATCGTCGTCTGCGACTCCAAACTGGACCGGATATCCGTTTTCTCGTCATCCGGGCAGCTTCGGAGTTGTTTCGACTGCGGATGCTCGGTCCGGGATGTTGCGATAACGCGCGGCGGGACGATACTCGTGACGGTCAGCAAGGCGGAGAGTCAGTTGCTGAGGGAATACTCAACGGACGGACGGTTTCTCGGGGGTTTCGGGTCGTTTTATCGCCACGAGAATCCATTCGGAATAGCTCTAACCTCGAACGATCAGCCGGTGGTGACCGGTTTGAGGCAGAACACTATTCACGTTCTCACACAGCGCCGGAAACCCTCGACGCGATTCGGCTCGAGAGGCCGCGGGGTGGCGCACTTCACAATGCCGTATTACGTTACGACTACCCGCGATGACTTCATCGTTGTTGCAGACACGGGAAACCACCGGGTCAAAGTTCACAAGATGGACGGGAGCTTCGTTCGCGCGTTTGGAAGACAAGGCTCGAAACCGGGTGAGTTGTTCTACCCGATGGGAATATGTGTGGATAAACACGGGAATATCTATGTCGCGGACGCGAATAACTTCCGTGTTCAAGCGTTCACGGCGGACGGACGTTGTATAGGATTCCCTGTGAAGGATACGTACGAATATGGCATGGACGTGAAACCAGTGAACGTGCAATTTCTCGGTGATAAGAGCCTTCTTGTGGTACTCAGGGGATCGAACTTCGGCGAGGTGCATAGTTATTTCTGGGACGTTGATCGGTTTCCGTCGAAATTAGAGAATAAGCCGTGGTTAAAAGGATTATGTTGTTGTGGTTGAAAGGTGTGGTTAGCTGTTGATGGTCGGTGTTTGTTTCATTTGCTCAATTTGTGATAGTAGAAATCCTTTCTTGTTTGAATGGGAAGATCCGTTGCAATCACATTTAGACGCTGTATTGCTCTGAAGTGCTTGTTTCACACACGATATATATTTTTCGTAAATGTAAAAACGTGGAATGAAAGTGCGTCATGAAAATGTATAACGTCAAACTAAACATGAATTCAATTAGAATCGTTACTATTTATTTGTTGACGTAAATGTGTGTCGAATTCATAATCGTAACATTCCTTGTTCGCATGCAGTGATAAACATTGGACGTAAGTTGTTATGTATTCCCTACATATCCTAATTTCGTTGTGAGACAAAGACAAGCAAAACTAGTACAATGACACTATATGTACACGTTAGTTTAGACGTAAGGAAGACGTATTTCAGACAGACCTGAAACCTTAGATGACTTAGAAAAGTTACGCTAACGTGCATGTTACGTAAACTGAAGGAGCCTTGTTGGGCAAGAATGAGCTACGTGTGGTTGGCTCTGTGTTAATTAATCTTTATCTGTGTTGTAAATGAGCAACAATTAGGTTTATGCATTTGAGTTGTCTTACATAACATATTTTATAGCATCGCAAATGATTCAATCGAATGGGTATTTAAAAATGCATGTGTACTAAAAAATCTATTTCACATGATATTGCTGGACATTGTAAAGGCTTCATATTTAAGAAAGTTATCCTTTTTCTGAAGGAACTGCCACTTTTATGGCTATTTATTTATCAAATGTGAAGGGCAAAAGATACGTTCCGATTTATGAATGGGTGAAAATTCACTGCCGAAACTATCAATGTCATGAGAGATAAACTCTTATGAAATTGATACTTTCTGCAGTGAATTCTATAATGATTACCCTATACCCAAATCTGTGCCAAACACAGCAATAGCAGACAGCTTTTAGAATGGTATGTCAAAACATCATATCCCTCTATGATAAGCAAATTCTGACTTTATATGAATTATTTAAAAGATAAATAATAGATAATACACTTTATCTCAGGAAGATCATTTGTCAAAATATTAGCAATTTCTTTGATCAGCAAATTTTGACTTAGTATCAATTATTAAAATGTTTGATAATAGATTCTCTCAGAAAGATCGTTTTATCGTGTGCTGTTTTATGTTTGTAATCATTGTCAACTTAAATTGGCCGTCGACAAGGAAATATGGATCATCATCTACGTGTTTACCACCATTATCTATTTAAGATAACTTTACTGGCACACGCATAAGTTTATCATATTAATCTGGCAATTGAAAGCGACTTGTTGGTACCTGACAACCGATGTGGGAAAAATAAGCAATTCACCATTCAATAGAAAGAAAAATGGCTTTAGCCCACAGGCTGATACATGTATTATCAACAATCAATTCAATTCAAGCGGTCGAATAGAGAAGCGTTCCTGTAAAGCTTGTATACTTTCTGTCAAAGATGGTAACATACGCAACGATCACCTCGTTCCCTACCCTAAACTGCTGAACGGTCACCTGACTGCCCTGCTCATATCTGCCGACTGACCATCTACCTTCTATTCACAATGATCGCCGCTCAATCCTCTCTATCGATCTTAACTCGGATGACCCAAGCTGTAACTGTGTAAATGTAACAGTAAAATAAAATATCTACGTCTAGATCAGTCGGACTATATCGATCCATGACATAACGGGGGCAGATCAGATAGACACTGTTCCGGGAAGGGTGGGAACCGGTCTCTCGTCGACAGGGCTTTTTTGCGTTATATAACAGGGGCCTATTAAAGGTACCTTCCGAATTGGAAATTTCTTTAAAATCATGCAGTTTTCCCACAAAATGAAAGTCATACTAGCTTTTTGGATTCCGATTCAGCTTTTTCCGCGATAAAGTTCCTAAATTCAACAGGCTTGGGCCTCTTCCCAATTCAAGGGGAAAAAGCCCTGATCGAATATAGAGACCGGTATGGTACAAATCAACAAGGCAGAATTCGGCTGGTAACGGAATGAATGAAAACACAACGTTGTCCATAGAAATGAACATTTGCCGGTTCAAAACGAACAGTTGATCGTGATACCGAGTTTCTTTCCCGAAAATGTAAGTCAGAAGGATTTGAAATCGAAATTTGGACAAAAATTCCATACAAGTTAGTTGATATATAAAGTGTGATAAAGGGCTGCCTGCTTTGAAAGTAGCAAAACAATGATTCAGGGTAAACAACCGTGTGCTTCTTGTTGTTGTTTCTTTCTTATTGTTTTCGTATTTTGGAACAATGCACCCTGACCAACCAAATCGCTCTGAATTTATAGACTGCCCGTAGACTATGTTGTGGAACATAATTGAGCAGTAGACAGCGGGGAACCAGTTTATGTTCCGGGAATAGAGTTTCGTCAAAGAGCAAATCCATTCCTATTTATAAACATTGGAAATCTTTCCAATCAAAGCAATGAAAGCCCTCATGCTCGTTTCACATATTATCAATGAAAACATAGATTTTTAGAATCGGTAAAATGTATATTTTTAAAATCGGTATTTATCGAGTGATATTTAAATTATCTTTTTAACATGTGTACTCACGTAACACATTATGTGTGATAGTCCGCTGAACGGACAATTCCTCCTTTTTCCCACAATGTTTTCTGCCCTTTCAGAAGATTACTTTTCATCACATTTTGAAATGTCGTCTGCAAACTCTTTGAATTTGACACAGATGAAAATTTGGCGTTTGGTAAAGGATTAATGGTCGTCATCGAAATATTTAAAGACCATCTCTTCCGCTAGCTGTACGACACGTATTGTCAACATAGCACTAAGGGAGGCAAGTCATGTACCGACAGTTATTTGGTAACATTGGATAGCCTCCCTTGTAAGATAAACTGGCATGTCGTACAGGTTTTAAACTAGAATGCTTCAGATGTGCTTATCGAGGGTTCTATGCAAGACTATAGTAAGTGCTTCATAAACATGAAGCACTTACTATAGTCTTGCATTGAATCTTCGTTATATCAGTGACAATTACCTTCAATATCTTGGCTTTCAGTTGGTTAATTATAATGTAACAGTGTGGAATAATAACTAAATAGCTCACATTTTGAATAAACCGATTTCTTCCCAGACGGACATGTCATTAAGCAACCTTATATAGCAAAAATACTTTTAAAAAGAATTCGCAGGTTATTTGACAATTCAATGTCTATGGTTTTATCAGTTAAGATCCAAACAGGTCCAGAACGTGTCTGTGTAAACCACTTTAAATAAAGAAGCGTATCGATTCGGTCTCAGAATCACAAAGAGTGTGTCTAAAATTAGGTCATATGTGTGCCAAACACTGAATCATATTCATAGTTGACACACGTTTTTTTTTTTTATCACAAAACAATGACGATTGAGAGTTAAGTAACTCTACCTTTAAAAATGACGCACAGCTATTTACTAAGGAGGGTCCTGCGTCTCATAGCAAATGAAGTTTGGAATGATGAGACTTTATTCAGGTTGACCAGTTCTCGCTCATCCTACAGTATTATCTCACGGCTTATGTAGGATTAATTGTTATGTTGACACTAGACAGATATTGTTTATCTCTAAAATAATCATATTAATATGTAACGCCATACAAGGAAAAATATATCGGACCTAATCCTAGTAATATTGTTCTTCTATAACCGAGAGTCCCTCACTTTATTTGGGTGTTAACCGTTCCGGTTAGTCGGAATACAGAATTGATAGATAAAGAGTTGATGTCAAATATCAGAACATTGATAATACTGAAGGAGGAGGTGATGATGGCGATAATGACATCGCAAAACTCGAGGATGATGATGACAATGGCGATTAAGAAAAGGAAGAGAATGAGGAGAAGGGAGAAAAGAAAGGAGCAGGATGAAGAAAGGGAAGAGGAGATTAAGAGAAAGGAAAGAGTAGGAGGAGGAGGAGAGGAAGAGGCGTTGGAGGAGGAGGAAGAGGAGAAGAAGGAGTCGGAGTCGAAAGAAGACAAGGGGGGGATAATGATGAGGAGGACGAGAAGAGGAGGAGGGGAGGAGGAGGAGACGGGAGAAGAGGAGGAGGGGAGAAGGAGGAAACGGGACGAGAAGAGGAGAAGGATACGGGAGAAGAGGAGGAGGGGAGAAGGAGGAAACAGGAGAAGAAGAGGAGGAGGAGACGGGAGAAGAGGAAGAGGGGAGGAGGAGACGGGAGAAGAGGAAGAGGGGAGGAGGAGACGGGAGAAGAGGAGGAGGGGAGGAGGAGGAGACGTGAGAAGATGAGGACGAGGAGGATAATAAGGAAAACAGGAGGAGACGGAAGACGATGAGGAGGAGGAAAAGAAAAAGACGAAGAAGGAGGAGGAAGCGAAGGAGAAGGAGGAATAAGAAGAAGGCTGGGTGAGGATAATGATCATGGGTACTATGATTATCATCACGAAAGGTTTTATATTCACCAAAATATGGGCGTACTATTTCTTCATATGACAGCATTCAAAACCGTTTCCACGAGGCCACGAGAATCGAGTTAATGAATAATCTTCTACGTTCAAATGGTGGTATTACATCATTCTATAAATAGTTTATTGACCAATGAGTATCTCTAACGGAGCACCAAACAACGTATAAAACGCTTCCTGCAATTATTGCAAAGGCTCCTGATAGTGATCCACGTTTGAGAAAACAACATCAAAATTACTTGACGAAAGAAATCTTTATAAAAAAAAGCTAAATCAATGTTATGTTTCTAATGAGGTAGAATACCCATAGTCTGTGGTTTTGAAACTCATTCTTTTGTTGGATTACTTCGGTCGTTCTCGGTATAAATCGGTCGGGGCCGGAACTATTCGGTAAATACGATAAATACCGAAAACAATCGAAGTAATCCGACAAAACAATGAGTTTCAAAATGGCGGAATATGGGCACCCTACCTAAAAGTAATACTTGCGCTCAGTTACATTAAATTGTGTACGTTCTAGAAGAGGTGGCAATTAGTATAGATATGCATTTGATTTCCTTTAAATGAGTGGCTAAAACGGAAGCATGTTCATACATATGCTTTTAAAAGAGTTAAGACGATAAGGTTAGTTTACAATAAGCGATTAAACGAGGTCAGCCGAGAACTGCCGGGGTAAATTTGGTAAAATGTCAAGGACCAATGGAATCGAATCCATTTTGAATATTCTTGTTGTTGTGTTGGATAAATGACCGTATATTTGTGAGTAGCATATGACCTTTCTAACCAGGTGACTGCGACTCGTTTTTTCGAGCGATCATCGCTATTTCTAGACATAACTCAAGTGTAAATTATGAAGTCAAATTGTGTGCTGCACAATTAGTGAAAATAGCACTTTAAAACATCGATAATAGATAACGCAGGCATTATATTGTTATGATAATGTGGTCTTTTGTGATGTTTTTAAATGTTGTTTCATAATTCATAACTCATTTTACCTAGTTTTGCAGATTTTTAGCGCTAGTATGCTTTTAACGAAGTCTTCTCATATAGTTTATTTTCTGATTTCCAACGTAAGAATTCCGATAAGTACCTACAACATAGGTTTTAGAAAGCGAGTAACTGAATCATACTACACAGGTCCTTTATCTATAGGTACCTTCTCAAATCATTTTTTTCCCAACAATGCCAATAACATGGACCTTCAGAAGGTGGTTTAGCGATTCAGTGTTTCCAAGTCGCACCTTATCTGGAACATGTTCAATGAAATCTCTCCTATCCTCCCTCGGAACAATCCAGCATGAGAAACGCTTTGGCGGTATCTTCCTCGTAATTAGAATTGAACGATCGTTTTTCATGTTTTTTCATGACAACCGTGAATCACGCCCGGAAAGTGCATTCCGTGTTTTTTTCTCTCCATTTTATTTCGTTATTATCATGTTTTTAGTAATTGAAGAAGGGTCCCTGTGGTCTTGTATTGGGTGTCTTTATATTGCTGCTGTACAGTGCTGACCAGACAATGATGCACGTTTTGAATTTTTTAAATTGCTTTTAACGCCGTTTCAACACGGTTCAGTAATATCATGGCTTCCATGGAGTCACCAATACTTGGCTATGATCTTAGGAATATTCTCAAAGGACAATCCAGATAAGTCAGAGGTCATGGGGAGACACCCTAGTTCTAAGACCCCTAATTTACCACTGGGCCACGCAGGACCCGGATTGCATGAATATTAACTTGTTTCTACATGGTATTTTCCATTAAGGTCATGTATATTGCTCCAAGCAGGTATGGTAGATTGGCTTTACCAATCACTTGTTTGAATGCAAAGGTATGCATGTCCTTCATAATGATGGGGATACGACCTTCGGTTTAAAACGACTATCTCACAGATTGGGATTTTAGATTTTTAAAATGAATTGTCTTCTACCGATAAAATGACAACATAGATATGTAAAGCAACATAAGACTAAATTATTGAAAGCGTTTAAGTACCGTTCACAACCGTTTAGAAAAGATATAGCACATTTATATTGCAGGGATTGCAAACTGTTTAAACGTTTTTCGTAAACAACGATCTCTTTTTAGAATAAGAGGTGATATTTTCAATTACCATTGTAACATGGGTCTTTGGAAATGTTAAATTGCTCTTGTCACATGACACTAGTAAGATGCACGAGAAAGAATTCCTGTGTTGATTCATATATGAACCGGTTTTCCCATAGAAGCGCTGCCAGGTGCGAAGGCCTAATTCACATTATTACTCGAAAACACGGAATTTCAGCAACTCAGATCTCAAGAAATTAAAACTGGTATATGATTTAGTGACAATGATTTCTAATATCAAAGTGTTAATGTTTGTTACTCCAATAGCACAAATCTCTCTGAGTAAGTCCCTTTAAGAACGAAAAATAATACACGGCGCTAATATGAATACTCGTGTCTAGTTTGAATGTTTCACATAGTTTAAGTTCAATAAAGGTTAATGGAAAGCATTTGATCAAACTCGTATTAGAATAGCGGTATCTGTAATTTACATTGTGGTATAATGATAAACACAAAGAGGTTTGTGACCCAATGGCTAGAGTCCATTTTATGTACAGTGAACCCTCGTTTATCCGAACATGTCCGTTCCCAACAAAATGTCCGGTTTACCGAATAATCCGGACTAATGAAGCAGAGCATGTTCTTATTCACATTAAGACATAAACGGTCTGTATGAGCGGTATATACTTATAACCCTTTAGCAAACCCAAATTGTCGACCGTCCCAAATTGAAAGAGTTTGCAGAAGACATATCAAAACGTGATGAAATTCAAAGATAATCTTCTGATATGGCAGAAAACATTGTGGGAAAAGGAGAAATTGCTCGTCACGAGCAATTTCTCCTTTACCCACAATGTTTTCAAAAGTCGTCTGCAACAAACTGGTCCAATAATTCCGTTCCCTTACAATTTCGTTCGGATTGCGAGACATCCGGATAATCGGGTCCGGTTAAACGAGGATTCACTGTATATAAACGAAGCATTATATGCTAGGCACTCAATTGGATGGTGCTAGTTATACTTTGTATTTCACTACATGCAATGTTTTTTTTTATCGAATATAATATCCCTGTTTCATGTTCAGATTGATTTAGAACGGCTCATTTCTAAAACACATTTTCGAATCGAAAAATGTGTCAGTTTGTGAACAGTAGTTCTGTATGCAGAGTAATGATTTATAACGTCATGCATTGTTGTATTTCCCCAATAATGCTGGAATAAAATTGCACAATTTCCTTTATCGAATTGTTATTTTGTTATTCTCAAATTCCATGTGCATTGCGTCATATGTCATAGAGTATCGACGAATTTAATGAAAATATTAAATGCACAAAGTGGCAAAAAGTGAAATTATTGTTCAGATTTGCTCAACACGTTTTTATAGTTGACAGCATTCGGAAGGTACATGCAACTTGATACAAAATACTTGTGCTATCTACATGATGAATTATTTGTACTCTCGGTTTGTATTATTTTTAATGTTTCTTTCTGCTCTCCCCTCAGTTGATTGAGTTATTAGTCAAAATTCAAACCGATAAAATATTAATTCGGAAACGAGCAACATTTAATAGTTTTGGTTAAAATGTGGTTTTTGTTTCAAATGCAATCACATCAATGGGAATGTAGAAGCATATTCATGTATTTATATTAGGTTTACTCAATTAAATAATCAAATACACGGTGTATTACATGTTTGAACATTAACAACTATGTAGTTGAAAACAAAACGAAAAAAACTGCTTGTAGCACGTATTGAAACAATTATTAGGAGTTTAAATACTTTATTATAGTAGAGCAGTTGTTAGTTAAGTGCCTTTTGCCTTCCTCTTTTTGTTTGGAATATTTAAAAAGATAGAAGTAACAATAGCCAGTACAAACTACCATAGAACCAAGTCCCATGGATTTAAAAAGTTTATGGCGAGCAAACCAGGGGCCCGTTTTACTAAACAGTTTACGCTTAAGATTTGTGTAAGTCTAAAACAACAAGTCATTTTATTTCAATATTTGGCAAAGCAATATTGCAAAGTAACACATCATTGGAATCGTCTCTCCGAGACGCTTCCAATGACGTGTCACATTGCAATATTGTACTTTCATTGAAGATATTATCCAGCAATATTGTACTTTCATTGAAGATATTATCCATGTTAATCAATTATGACTTACGCAAACATTTTCCGTAAGTTGTTTAGTAAAACGGGCCCCAGGTGTTTGGGCTCGACTCAGCATCCTCGTATCACGGAGATAACCTATACCAAATGTTTCGTTGCTTATAAACAGCGCTGTGTGTCCGTGTAAAAACGTCGTTATAGTGAAACTTCTTGAATATTCGGGGAATCCTCTTGGCGTCTCCAAGTCTCTGCAGAGGCATGGGTAAAGGGAATTAGTGATTGTGTATACATTTGGGGATCGTGACAATCCGATCGAAAAACGTTTCATTGTTTAATGGGGTTTCATTCCGTTTCAACATCTAATCATTGATATAACTGTTTTTCCTGGGATCCACAAGGACCAGGCTATGGCTTTAACGTGTCGTGTCTAAAGACACACCAGGAAACCGGCTGCGCTAGTGGGGATCGCGCCCTGGACACACTCCAACAAACAATCAAGACACGCAATGATACCAAACAGTCACAGCAATACACAAACAGGTACATGGAGTCAGAGAGGAATGACTCCAGGCTAACTATTTGAACATGAACCTGAGCGAGAGGCAATGGTGTCATGGTCTTTGGTAATACCGTTTTCATGATAACGGCGTTGTAAGGAAACCAAACACGAAGTCCTAGAGAATATTCAACCATTGAACCAGTCTGGTATCTTGATAAGCGATTTCGTATGGTACAGTTTAGACACAGACAATGTACCAGCGTTGCGTTCAGTATAGTAGGGTTATACAAACATTTGCAAGCGACTTGTGATTTGTCCCTGTGTAGAGTACACCTCTCCACGTGGTACCAGGCCGAAGCGAACGCTTCGTTGAACGTACGGTTGGTATGAACACATATATATATATATCAATCTCTACCAGCTTGAAATAGTCACTGGTTATTTATCATTGGTTTGACCAAATCGTATCTATACTAATGAAATGTATGTTGAAATGTCCTTGAAATGACGTTTAAAAATAATGCACAATTAGTATAGGTGGAATACGAACATAACCGCAGTTAGCTTTAAGGGAAAATGGAGGGATCTAGAAGCACGATGTCACGGCTACATTGTTTCAAAAAGGTAAAAGTTCGGCGTTTTCACTCAACACTACTAACGCTCCAAAGTATGTTTCCCTGATAATACTTTAAGCTTAATTCATAAGACACTCTTCGCCAACAATAATTGAGAATGAAAACACTTTGTCACCGACAATTGTATTTCTTTGTTATGATTGTGTGGGTGGGGTATATCTTGAGCAGAACCTTGTGTACCATTTTCAACAATGAGATTCAACAACAATGAGCGATAATTGTATCTGTTTTAGGGCGTTTTAATGTCTTTGCCATGAATATAGCCCACCAAATTTATCAAATATCTCCGGCTCCTCTCTGCATGGCTTCTAATCAGCCACTGATAGATTCAACAACAATGCAATCCTGGTGCCATGTGCATAGCTAGCTTTACGCAGAATACGCACCTGTGTACAAATTGTCCATAGAAAAGGAAAATGTGTCTTTTTACTTGCTCGAAACACTAAGATTGCAGCAGATGGAAAACAGGAAATGGAAATGGTGGGGGATGAGGGATTGTGCCCGGACCCCCTGGCTGTGCAAACACTTACCAAATGGCTCAGCTACGCCTCTGGATAATATCAAAACACAGCATATAAAAGATAGTGATATGCCCCATGCATGAAAATATTTACTGCAGCAGGATTTTTCTGAAATGGTAATAAAAGATGTGTCTTTCTGATTGTCCATTTTTAACAAGAAAAGACAAAAATTCCCTCTTCATGTTGCTATTAGAGCAGGGATAAGGGAAATCTGTCAGGGTCAGTTTTAAGTGTGATTGATCGAAATTGAAAGCAACAGCAGTCTACACAAAAGTATAATTGAAGAGTTTTTCTATGTCATATAATAGAAACCATTGAGACTAAATGAGATATTGCCCCTTTAGTCATGATGATTTTCCAAGTCTTTTGGTACATGTGTGTCTATGCATTGTATTATGGAGCATGGGTAAAAACTTTTATTCCAAATATGGGATGGTTGGGAATTAAATGTTAAAACAGACCTAACCTTTAAATGAGCTGTTGCACATTTTTCTCTTATTGATTTTTTCCCAATACCACTAAAGAACATCAATAACACTCCACTTTCTATAACTTTTCTGTCTTCTTGTGATTGAAATATAGTGTTCTCCAATTCAATCATGTTTATCAACAATCTGTTTGGTTCAAAAAGGTTGGTTCAAAAATGTGTGTATTACATGACCAGGTCAGAGGTGAAGAATAAGGCAATCTGAATTATTAAACTTGCCAATTTGGGTTTTTTCTCGTTGGCTTTCATGTTTAAGTTGTGCTGATGGTGTTTTTGGTGGTAACTATTTGAATATGACCAAAAGTTTACCAATTAATATAGTTTGATGTAGCATTTGTCTCCTTTCATGTGCCTTTAAAGGCCCTTAAATGCTTGTTTCACAATTATTAAATGAAGAATAATAGATATTAAGCATCTTTAAAATGTAGCTTTTGAATAGCTTTTGAAAATGGTCATATATCTATTATTAAATAAGGATTGTTTAAAACATCTTTTAACATCTCTTACATCACACTTTCTGTGAGAAAGTTCCTTTGAAAAAAATAATGTGAAATTATAATAAGCAATTGTATGACTTCAATGATTTGACCAAACATTAAAGGCACATCAAAGGAGAGGAGTACACATAAATTACTGAAAAAATATATGGAGTTCTTTTATTATGTTCATAAAAATCATGATCATTAAGTTATGAATGCATTGAGACCCTATTAATAAGACTCATTTAAAATAAGTTATTTTGTGCTTGAAATATTGTTGTCTCCAGTTCAATCATGTTTATCAACAACCTGTTTGTTTACATATTCAAAATAACGAATTTTGATTGGTCGGTTCAAAAATGTGTGTATCAACTGTCAAGGTCAGAGGTGAAGAATCAGGAAATCTGAATTATAAAACTTGCTAATCTGAGTTATTTCTGGTTTACTTTCACATTTAAGTTGTGCTGATGGTGTTTTCTGGTGATAACTATTTGAATATGTCCAAAAGTTTACCAAATAATATAGTTTGATATTGAATTAATCTCCTTTAATGGGCCTTTAAGGAAATACATGGTCTGTGAGATGTGGCTACCACCTTGATGATTGAAAAACAGCAGCAACTGGTGTTAAACTCCATATCAAACCAAACAACTAATAGCTTGTTGTTCTGAGCCTCCAGACACGAGGATCGTGGGTTTGAATCCTGTGAGAAGTGGGTTCCCCCTTGGGACTGTTCATTAATCCACCATCGGTTCCAACACTGGTTATAATCCAGGAAGCTGTAAGAACTTGTTTCACAATCAATGTAAAATAAATAAGTTTAAACTAATATCAAGAGCACAAATTATGAAATGAAGCAGTTTCCTAAAACCTAAAATTTTTCTTTACAGATTCTTTATCTGATGCCTTGATGGAACCCACTGAGTCCAGTATGTGTAAGATGAAGCTATGAAATACAGAAACTTTATGAAAGTTCAAGCCCACCTGTAGACATCAGTTATAATTGAAGAGGAATCATTATATCGGCTGAACACTACACTGGAATGGAATCCCAAACTTATTCACCTGTTTTTACTGTGGTAAGTCAAAGTTAAGGTTCACATCTTTTGTACTATTAATCCTTGCTTTAAGGATATGTCTAATTTAAGTCGACATTTTTAAGATAGTCTAACTGCTCATACCTTCATCTAAGGTTAATCATTTTTCAAATTCAATGTTTGAAATATTCAATAGAACATTTTTTTTCATGCCAGATGTCTCCAAAATATTATATTTAGCCACACTTTTGGCATCTTTATATGTAATCCAGTACTTAATTGGTCACCAGTTTAATCAAGACATTTATAACATACTTCCAAGTGTCCATTCAGCCTTTGTTTCAATGAATTACTTGTGTTTTTTAACTAAATACATAGAATCATTTAAGACAGCAAATTAGAACCCAGTTCTTTCTGTGCTTGTTAATATCAACATTTAAAAAACGTAATAGCACAAAATTTTACCGGGTTGTTAATTTCAGAAACTTAATCAATCAAAAAAGATCTTCACAATTGTTTGCTACATACTGAGGAAAAGGAAACAACAGATGGGCGAATAAAGATGGCATTAATGGTGTTATATCATAACCACCCATTTATTTTCTGTGTTAATATTGAAAAGAGAAAGAGCAACCTAAGGAAAAGCTATAATTGTCTCAATTTATAAACAATTAAAAAGCAACATAAAGGATTACGTTTTAAGAAATGAACAAAGTTAACCAGAAAATTGAAACCTAACACAGCTAGGATTTTGAGTTCATTAAATGAAATAAACACTCATAAATTTCAAAAGTACATTGAAATCCAAGATAACTTATGTAGCAGTAAGCAGTCTTAAAACAAATGCAGGAACAAGACAAGTATAAGACATGCAAATGACCAGATAATAAAACAAGAAAATCATGATAGATCTTTGATTACCATTCATATTGTTAAATATGCTTCATAGACTTGACCATGATTTGCAATTGATGTTTTTTTTTATTCCTATTATAAGGTTCACTCTTTTTTTACTGACAGCTTTAAGAGGACTATCTCACAGATTTGGATTTTGACCAACAATAAAATGACAACATAAATTTGTATTAGAAACATTAGACTAGATTATTGATGGCTTTTTAACCCGTTTATAACCGTACAGAAAAGATATAGATCATTTGTATTGCAGGTATTGGAAACCATTTAAACCCAGGATTATTTTGTAAACAACAAGCTTATTATTACTTAGAATAAGAGGTGCTATTTTTAGGTCACATTGTCATGTACGTTGGTCTTCGGAAATGTTTAATCGCTCTTAACACTTGACATTAGCTAGGTGTGTGAGAGGAATTTCTGCGTTTTTCTATAAAGTATGTGTCCCATAGAAGTGTTGACTGGCGTAAAGCCTTTTTTCATTATCAAATAAAAAACATATTTCAGCATCTTATAAATTTAGGAATTGAAAATGGTATTCGTAAAATAACAAAAATTATTGCTATCAAAGTTTAAACGTTCATTACTTCAGAAGCACAAATCTCTGAGTTGGTCCTTTAAAACTTGGTGGGACTGTTTATATTTATGATAGAATTATGAATATATATTATTGAATTCCTCACAGTCCATAGTAGAATCTTATGGTTGATTCTTTCTGTCATACACATTGGTTTTAACAGAGGCTAAGGATTTAAGAAATTGCTGTGAAAAAAAAAGACTTTGCTGAAAAAAAAGCAATTGCTTTGGTTGATCGATGAATTTTGGCAATCTTTTATTGTAGTTCCTTCCTTCATATGAAATTGAACTGCCACAGGGGGTTGAAGAAACCACTGTGACAAAAAGAGAAATTCTCAAATAGAACAATATCTCATTTTGTCACAACGTTTTCTTGTTCATCATACAAAGATGGTACCTGTTTTTGGACTAAGGGTGCGTCAGCACCTTAGACCATTGAATTTACATACCACACTTTGAGGGACGGTACTTTATCGATACACAAACAGCGGTCTGACCCCAATTACTCATTAAACATCCACCTTCACTGTGCCGACGAATACCTTCTTGTAACTAGGAATGTAGTCCGGTTTACTTGCTTTGATTTGTTCTATATTATTATAACTGTTGCCTCATGAGAAATCGTAAAATGCCCAGATGTTCGAAAAAAGTCTATCGGTCAGTCTTTGTTCACAGAAATAATAATTAACGTAATGGTGGTAAAAGGAGCAGCTGTTTTCCTCAAGATGTTGCCCAAATATATTTTCAAATGTATCCTCAATCATCTTGCTTTAAACACACCTTAGTCCTTCAGCGCTTTGATTATTTTCCAGTTGGACCATTCACAAAAATGTATTTGAGGGAATGCGGTAAACAGAATGCTCAAAATTATTCATTTATTTTTTGTTCATCAATATTTCGCATTTTAAATGTTTTGATATATTTTGTTGTACATGAAATTTAGGAGCTATTATCAAGCATAATTATGGATGTATTGGTATTTACAAATTGAAATCACAAATTAATACATGACATGATTTAAAAAAGAATAAGGGTCATTTGTTACTTTAAAATGTAGAATTTGTAGGATAATCCATCTGGAGATTTAGATAATAACTTTGAGTCTATCCTAGATCTGCTTTGGTAGATTTAATTGAATCTTAAATGGATTATCTATTTGTATAAATAAGAGATACTCAGTTAATTAATGTAATCATATTTTAAACATAAATTTTTAACGTAAATTTACCTTTGTGAATTCCCGAAAGCTCATTTCATAATGTACATAACTTTCACAACTGAGTCCATTGGCACCTAAAGGTTTAACTCCTAAGGTCTTCTGCTGTTTAACCCATTACCAAACAATAGCGACAGTTGACCAGTTTGTTGCAGAGGATTCTGGAAATCATTGTGGGAAGAGGAGAAATTGCTTTAGATTAGTTAGGGAAATATACATCACAGAGACAAATCTCCGGTTTCATTACTTTTTTACACAAAATAAACACATGTGATATCCTCCACAATTAGCACTCATGGGACATATATCATATATACCACCTTACCTTTTCTATCATCCCTATCTTTATGCCTTATCAAGATTTATCCACTCTACCATAGACAGAGAATAAATACCGTCTGATGTCATTTTTCATCGTGTGACGTCAGACGATGACATCACGATTTGTCTCTTGACTACTATTCAAGTTTGTTCACGCATACTCATTTGCGTTTTATAAGAACTGTTTTCTCTGTTGTTTTGTTGAAATTGGGTGTTTGATTGGTATGTAACTGGATAAACAGAATAATATGTTAGTGACGTTAATGGGTTAAGATTTTCAGGCTCGGCTTCGGTATTTATTGGGTTCGCCTTCGGCTCACCCAATAAATTCCTACGCCTTGCCCGAAAAACTTAACCCATTAAAGTCACTAATCTATTATTCTTTATATACATGAATCTGTTTTCAAGCTTTAAAAGTTGGAATGTTACATAATGTGCTGAGTATTTTTTACTCACCTCAAGTTTGCTTTTTAATTTTTTGTTTTGTCATAATGATGAAACTGTCTTACACTACATATAAGCTTCTTTAAGTCAACTGAATAGATGAATTGTTTGTGATTCATTACCTTGTCAGATAATCTAGAAGCTATACATGTAGTTACTTTATCAAATATTTTGAGAAAATGCAGACTTGTTACAAAATTAATAATTATACTATGTTCTTACTTGCTAATTCTTGGTTGATGACATAGAATTATAAGGGGGCATCTGTGCCCAAGTTGCCGGAGCACAGATCTTTGTCAAGATTATGTTTTCTTTTTTTGACAGGAAAGGATTTAACTTTTTAAGACCTTCAAAGTATATCTCAGGTCATGACAAACTTGAAAATAGTACTTTAAGAAAGCAATACTATATATATAATGTTAATTATACAAGCACTTTATTTATTATTTGAGTATCCAGAAACAGTGATATTCTAGAAATCAAAACGAAGGGGGAAAATTCACCCACCACTTTCAAAATAAGGGGGGATTTTTTTATAATTAGGGGTGGGGGGGGGGGGGCGGTTATAGTAAATGCAATGTTTAAACACATCACCCCAAAGTACCCTTTCTACAAATCCTTGTGGTATAAGTCTACATGTGTGCCCAAAACTCAGTTTACAGTTAATCACTTTTTTATCATATCAATAACAGGGCTTTTTTACGTTATATAACAGACTCCCATAAAAGGCACCCTCCCAATTGGAAATTTCTTTAAAATCATGCAGTTTTCTCAAAAGGTCAGTCATACCAGCTTTTTGGCTTCCCTATACAGCAATTTCAGCAATAAAATTTCCCAAATTCAACAGGCTTGGGCCTCTTCCCAATTGAAGGGAAAAAAGCCCTGAATAGTCCTATGTCAGTATGAAGTTTGCTTCAGGTTTCTTATAGAAGTCCATTATCTGCTTTCTTGACATGCTTAATCAAGGACATATGCAGTACGTAAACAAAGAGTTTTCTCAGAAGGTTTATCTCCCTTTCTAAATTAAGACAAATTTTCATATTTTTTATTTAACCGTAACTGTCCATCAAATGTTTGTTCCTTATACTCTATGTAAACTTATCGGAAATCTAACCCTTTTTATTTCGAGCATTCTGTCATAAAAGCACTGAGCACATCTAAACACAGGCGCTTGAAACAATCTTCGATAATATATATGCTCTATATGCAATATAGTATATAGAGCATATATTGGGATATTATCAAAGATTGTTTCAAGCACCTGTGCATTTAAACAGCTGAGCGAATTTTAACATTCAAATGTTTCTTATTTATATAGATATCGGATACGTGATTTTCACCCATGCATGTTGAAAATGTGTGCAATCTTTGACAAAATAGGGGGATTCGCACATTAGCGGTCTAGGATAGACACTACCAGAAAGTTACTGTTTGTTGGATTTATAATTTTTTTTTCCCTTCATATGCATTGAAAACCAGAGTTGGTAGTGTAGCACGTCCAAATTTAATTTATGGGTGCTGAGTTAAATATCTGACTACCAATATATTCAACATTTACTGAGGTCATTATATTATGCTTAAGTATTCTCTTTCCTCGAGTCAGCCTTCAATGTAGGAAAGCAGTCAGTGGCTTGAAATGATATTATTTAGCTATAAGGGTGAATGATTGCTGGAAGCATGAATAGGGGCGTTGGCCACCAAGTTATAACTGAAATAATGTTGAAGTAACTTTGGGTCATTTAATTAATAATGTTTGAAAAGAGATTCATACATCATTGGTTTATTTGATCAATATTTGGGATAGTTAGAATTTCCCAAACAAAAAATGGTTAAAACTTACAGTTAAATAAAAACTCAAGATTTGTTCATAATTGAATTGCACTGAATAATAGAAAATAACAACAGCTACTACATTAACAAAATCATAAAAAGAAATTGGGCTTTACAAATTATCTTATGGAAATCCCCCAGCCACTACTAACAAACATGATTAAAGTTCCAAACAAATTGAATTACAAATCACCAAATGAGCATGGAAGATAGGCAAATGTGGATCTAGATGAAAGAAAATGTATTCTATGCAACAATAACATAATTTGAGATGAATTTCATTATCTTCTCGAATGTACATTTATATTGAAACAAAATAAGTTACTAATTCCGAAAATATTTATAAACAGAAAAAACATTTATACCTATGAATCATTAATAAACTGCAAATCTATAGACGATCAAATTCGACTCAAAAATTCATTAAAATTATTTTGAATCTATTCTAAAGTTACTATGTCTTTAACAAAGTACTATATACATGCAAATGATATGTACATGTATCTATATTAACATTAGTTCAAAGTATTGTTTTGTGATGTTTAACATACATTTGATTTAAGTTTCTCCTTAAACTTTCTCTTTAAAACTATATTCATATCTATTTTGTCAGTGGAATGAAAAAAAAGGAGTGATAGTGAGAATGTGATATATGAGAAATGGATATAGAGGTAGATATAGAGAGGTAAATAAAGAGAGTAGAGATAGAGAGGTAGAGACAGAGGTAGATATAGAGGGGTAAGGGAAAGATAGGAAGAGATAGAGAGGTAAAGAAAGAGAGTAGAGATAGAGAGGTAGAGATAGAGAGGTAGAGATAGAGAGGTAGAGATAGGGAGGTAGAGATAGAGAGGTAGAGATAGAGAGGTAGAGATAGAGAGGTAGAGATAGAGAGGCAGAGATAGAGAGGCAGAGATAGAGAGGTTGAGATAGAGAGGTATATATAGAGAGGTATATATAGAGAGGTATATATAGAGAGGTATATATAGAGAGGTAAATGAAGAGAGTTAAGATAGAGGGGTAGATATAGAGAGGTAGAGACAGAGGGGTAGAGATAGACAGGTAGAGACAGAGGGGTAGAGAAAGAGAGGTAAATATATAGAGGTAGAGATAGAGAGGTAAAGAAAGAGAGGTAAAGAAAAGAGTAGAGATATAGTGGTAGAGATAGAGAGATAAAGATAGAGATGTAGAGACAGAGATATAGAGATAGAGAGGTAGAGATAGATAGGTATTGAAAGTAGAGATAGAGAGGAAGAGAAAGAGAGTATATACATAGAGGCAGAGACAGAGAGGTAGGGATAGAGATTAGAGATAGAGAAAGAGAGTAGAGATATAGAGATAAAGATAGAGTGGTAGGGATAGAGAGTAGAGATAGAGGGGTAGAGAAAGAGAGGTTGATATAGAGAGGTAGAGATAGAGAGGTAAAGAAAGAGAGGTAGAGAAAGAGAGTAGAGATATAGAGGTAGAGATAGAGAGGTAGAGAAAGAGAGTATAGATATAGAGGTAGAGATAGAGAGGTAGAGACAGAGAGGTGGAGATAGAGGGGTAGAGATAGATAGGTAGAGATATAGAGGTAAAGAAAGAGAGTAGAGATAGAGAGGTAGAGAAAGAGAGTAGATATATTGAGGTAGAGATAGAGAGGTAGAGACAGAGAGGTAGAGATAGAGAGGCAGAGATAGAGCGGTTGACATAGAGAGGTAACGATAGAGAGGTAGATATAGAGAGGTAAATAAAGAGAGTAAAGATAGAGGGGTAGATATAGAGAGGTAGAGATAGAGAGATAGAGATAGCGAGGTAGAGACAGAGGGGTAGAGATAGAGAGGTAGAGATAGAGAGGCAGAGACAGAGAGGTAGAGATAGAGAGGTAGCAATAGAGAGGAAGATACAGTGAGGCAGAGATAAAGAGGCAGAGATAGAAAGGTAGAGATATAGAGGTAAAGAAAGAGATTAGAGACAGAGATGTAGAGATAGAGAGGTAGAGATAGAGAGGTTGAGACAGAGAGGTAGAGGCAGAGATAGAGAGGTAGAGATAGAGAGGTACAGAAAGAGAGTAGAGATAGAGAGGTAGAGATAGAGAGATAGGGATATTGAGGTAGAGATAGAGAGGTAGAGGCAGAGACAGAGAGGTAGGGATAGAGATTAGAGATAGAGAGAAGAGATAGAGAAAGAGAGATAGAGAAAGAGAGTAGAGATAGAGGGGTAGAGAAAGAGAGATAGAGATAGAGAGTAGAGGTAGAGGGGTAGAGAAAGAGAGATAGAGATAGAGAGTAGAGGTAGAGGGGTAGAGAAAGAGAGATAGAGAGTAGAGGAAAGAGGTTTTCACTTTTGAATGTAACATCACCTTTAGATCTCATTCAGATCATTTGAACAATATCGCACTTGATATCATTCTGTGCATAGACATTTAGTTTTACTTGTTGACAAATATGAAACATTTTTGTTGAAAATAAAATGGCTGAAAACATAAAAAAGCTAATGTTGTTAAGTAAGCCTGGTTTAACTGTATCACTGTGAAAATCACTGTGAAAATGTCAGCAACCACTAAACAAACACAGCATGTTTCAGATGTACATCTAAATTTACATTGCTGTACTTTCAGTACTTTGATATTAAGCAATACTGGTGATGTCACATATCAATCAGATGACCTATGGAGAAACATATTGTTATAAGCAGTTTCTACTTTAATAACAGTGCTTGAACAGTTCTATGCTGCTAAAGTTGCATACAAGTTAAAGGAAAAGCAATTTCTATCGAATGAGTAATAAATGTGACGGTAATAGGGTTTATGTATAAATACTACTTCTACAGTCTTGCTGTAGAAGCCGGCTTTTATGGGTGATTTGGTAGAGTGGTTGGCTTTCTCTCGTAGTTAAGCAACGTTCATCACGGTAAGTACCTGGATGGGTGACCCACGATGGCTTTACTCCGAGAGGGACCGGATACACGTTACATAATATTGAATTATTAAAATAGAATTACATTGCTTTCCTAAATGTTTTCAATACCATGAGCTGTTGATGTCTGCCTCATAAGTTTTATGTGAGTAAATAAACTCAATTTGCATTCTTTTCTCTTTTCAGGATAACGAGGCCTGTATGAGGGAAACTATCCAATACCACTTGATGAAGAAGTACATCCACTCACCTAGATGTCCGTATGATGAACCAGACGAGAACCAACAACATACTAAAACAGTGTTTTGACGCGCAGTGATATATATGGACTTGCCAAAGACAATAATGTGATGTTTTTAGACTTTCCATCAAATGGTGGAATATAATTCTAGCATACAGTGATGACGATCAAAATGAGTGCCACAATCACAAACAATAACAAGAATGGCGCTTCTAAGGATGATGACAAATATGGATTTGTATTGAATTCTTAACCCCGAATTTGCTAAAGCACTAAAGTGCTTGTGTAAATATGAATTATCTCCCTTACCAGCAATGCTATAATCATATATTCGAGGGCAAAGAAACAAATATTCTCTCTTTAAGACATGTATGGGATATTTTTGGAGATTTTAATGCCACCAATAGTGGGGACAAAATTACTGCATGATTTGAGTTGTTTGTAAAACATTGTTGAAAAAAGAGCAAATTTTGATATTGCTAGAATTTTGTCTTTCCCTACTATGCTTTACAATGCAATATTTCTTAAAAGAAGGCAAAAACATTAACTAATTACTTGAAAAGGTATCCTAAAGTCACCTGTATAAAAGTTGATAACTTGACTTGAAACTATATGATTTGTTGTGGGTTTTTTTCTGGAGAACTGAATGCTCTTTGGAAAGTTATTGTGATCACTCAATATGTGAAGCATTATCAATCTTTATCCAAATTGTGATGTTTTTATGAGAGATTATGTTGTAGGTACACTTAAAAACTAATTGTGTGCGCTGAGATTGGTCCAATGTAGAAAGCAGTTTTTTTGTTTTTTTGCAGTAGTAGTTTAATAACTGGGAAGAGTGAAATATGTTGTTTGATTTTAGTACTAGTTAATCAACCTAAGGAAATATTAACTGAATAACGTTTCAAGGTGTCATTTCAGGTGCTTTGAAACTGTGGCATTTCATGGAATTATTCTTTTCTAAACCAATTAGTGTAATATATTTTGTAAGATCTATGCTCAAGTGGAGGGCTTACACAAAGTATTGCACTAAACAATATTTAAATTTTGTGTTCTAAAGTCTTTCTATATACAGACATCTACTTTAGCTCTTCTGCTTAAATATTTGATTAACTTAGATGAATCAACCTGTCCCTGAATATATAGCAAAGGTGAGTGATACATTTAGGCAGGCCCTCTGATTCAATTAACTTATTTTTATTAGATCATTTCTATACACAGCACATTAAGCAATAACAATCATTGTTCCATTGTATCTTTTGATTGGGGCAAATGAAGGTTTAAGAATCCTCTGCTAATTAGCACATTGAATTTGAAAATATTTGGTCATTGTGCATTGCTTCGAAAACTTGGTCATTGTGCATTGCTTCGAAAACTTGGTCATTGTGCATTGCTTCGAAAACTTGGTCATTGTGCATTGCTTCGAAAACTTGGTCATTGTGCATTGCTTCGAAAACTTGGTCATTGTGCATTGCTTCGAAAACTTGGTCATTGTGCATTGCTTCGAAAACTTGGTCATTGTGCATTGCTTCGAAAACTTGGTCATTGTGCATTGCTTCGAAAACTTGGTCATTGTGCATTGCTTCGAAAACTTGGTCATTGTGCATTGCTTCGAAAACTTGGTCATTGTGCATTGCTTCGAAAACTTGGTCATTGTGCATTGCTTCGAAAACTTGGTCATTGTGCATTGCTTCGAAAACTTGGTCATTGTGCATTGCTTCGAAAACTTGGTCATTGTGCATTGCTTCGAAAACTTGGTCATTGTGCATTGCTTCGAAAACTTGGTCATTGTGCATTGCTTCGAAAACTTGGTCACTGCACAATAAGTATCATGCAATTTGGTCATTGCAAAGAAAGTTTGAAGACATTTGGTAATTGCACAATAATTGTGAGAAAATTTGGAAGTTGCACATGAACATTGAGAAAATACATCTTGCACATTTATTTTGAGAAAATGTAGTAATGCACACATGTCTGAGAAATCTAGAGATAATGTACATTAAGTTTGAGAACATTTGGTCTTGGCTTCAAGTTGAAAAAATTTGTTTGTTGTGCAATAAGTTGGAGAGGATTTGGTTGATGCATAATTATTCAGTTTGAGAATATTTGATTCATACATAACTATTCAGTATGCGAATGTTTTGTCATTCACAAATGCCAAGAGGCTTTCTAAAGTCTTGCATTTAGCCCATTGAATTAAGTTGTTGACCTGAAATCATTTTGAAGATATAATTGCATTTTTCTAAGGAGAGGGCCTACCTCTTGATTTTTTTTTATGTATTTATGACTATTGTTGTATTTTGCCATTGTATTGTATTATGTATGTGTGGTCCCCTGAAAGCATGAAGTGAGCACTACCAAGATTTGGATTTTCATTTGATGTCAGTATTGCTCCATGGTAGATAGAAGACTGTTTGAATTGTTTGGACTGCTTGTTGCAAGCAAACTCAAATTTGTTCTAACATAATTCTTACTTACTCTGAATCTTCTGTGTAAAAACTTATGGTCTCTATGGAGGAATGGTTGGAAGGTAATGTGCTTACTGGAAACCAGGTGTATGTTTGATCATTGAAACGGGTACCAACAACACAGGATCCACTGTGTAGCTTGTGTAGGAAATGACTGGACAGTTCAGATATTTGGTTCATAACAAGTTTCTTTTTCTCAGTTGTGAATATTAACACTGTATACTTGCTCTAGGAACATTGTTGGAGTGATTCTAGCCTGAAGCTTTATATTTTATAATTAAACCAAACTGTTTTATATAGCATTCAACAAATTTGGTATTCTGTAGCTGTGTATCATACTAAAGATTTATCTTAATTACACCAGAGAAATGATTTCATGTTAAAATCATTGCGAAAACAAACTAAGATATAAGTGTTATTTTACTAAAAAAGTTCATTGACAATTAAGAAAATTAACTTTGTCCTAGGCATTTAAGCAATTCATTCCAAAGTGAATTCTTTTTTACTATCGATAGCTGTAAACTGAAGGTAACATTCTAACGTTCTTAGAATGCTTAATCTGTATAATATGACATAGCAGTGCATAATTAGTTTGAAATATCTTAAAAGAATCTCCTAGATCCATTAATGTATACTGAAGTAAAAATGTTATACCATACATGATTAATTATTTCTTAAGTCAATTTTTCTGTACTGGTATTTCTTCGGGGAACCAGTCATAAGTGCTATAATTGTAGTTACCAAACTTCAAGAGCTCTGTCTACCAGCTAACATCTGATTGAAGTTAAAATAAGAATAATTTAGTTGGTACTGTTTGAAAGGGTTTAACATGGCTTCAACATATAGTTTGTTTCAATGCCCTGGTCAAATTTGTAAAAAATAACAATGGGGGCGTCCGTGGCCTAGTGGTTAGAGTACAGAACTTGAAATCACATGGCCCCTCTCCGCCTGGGTTCAAATCCTGAGAGGGATATGGATTTTCATGAGAGGCAGTCTCCCGGCTGACTTACGGAATGCCGATGGTTCTACCCGCCGACCAGCCCTTATGGGCAGTTGAGTATGGGGTCTTCCTCCATCATTAAGAGTCGGGCATCGCTACATAACTGAAATAATGTTGATGTGATGTAAAACCCATATAAAAAAAAATAAAATAAAAAAAATAACAATAAAACAAGTGTAACGATGAACACTATTAGAATAGGTGTAGCCAATCAGTTCTTTGTAGTCTTGGTAATGAAATACCATGATGCTTCCTTGAATCTACAGACTGAAGTTGAATGATATAAGTATCACTTAAAAGAGAGGGCTGGAACCATTCCATTCAATTTCAAAGTCATAAATCAATGGAAACTTCTTATTTTATCATTTATCAGAAGGTTAAATTTCTCAAGTAATTCAACTGGGGTTTTTTCTGTTACTGTGGAGTGTCCTAAGGTACGGCACCATGTCCTTATCAAGTACTGGTAGATTATCCAGGAAGCTGAAACTTTTGAATCATTACAATAAAATAATTAAACAAATCTTTTATCAAATCACTGATTTAATCATATAGTTTCTTGTACTGGCAAAAATCATCTTGCAATGAAGGGAAGTAATTGGCATTTACTGCAACACAGAAATATACTAAATTCCAACACTTAAGGGTAGTTTTATTTATTAAACTAAATTTAACCTTCGTTTATGGTTAAGAAAAAATCAAGAATGTGAATATTTAATTTAAGGGGAACCATTGTTTTGCAATTGTAAAGATAAAACTTTTTTTTTTATGGAATTTTTTGAAAGCATTAAGTCAGATTGGCCAGGATGTATAAACAATCTAATCATTATCAGGTAATAATAATAATAATAGTAATAATAATCATAATAATAATAATAATAATAATGATAATAATAATATTAATAATAATAATAATAATGATAATAATAAAATAATAATAATAATAATCATAATAATAATATTAATAATAATAATAATATTCATAATGATAATGAAAATAATGACAGTTATGATGACAATAATGATAATAATAATATTGGAAATCAAGTCTAGTCTTGACAATCTTTTATTCATCCAGTTCCATAAACTATCAAAAAATTCAGATTAGAAAAAAGGGAAATAATTGACATTCACAGCAACACAGAAATGTACTTAACCGCTCAGGGATAACTTCAATCTGGTGGGATTTATTTTATTTTTGGGGTTTGCACCATTTCAACCTTTTTTTAGTTATATTGTAGTGGCAGTTCACTTATCAATGAAATGGTTATCAGTTCTGGGGCAATTTAATTTGTCTGATATCTTGATTTTTTTTAACTAATGATAAAAAGAGAAGGGAGGTTATAAAGACAAATGAAGTTTGAAAATTTCTCTTTTTCCAAAATGTTTTTGATGTTGTCTACTTTAGGTTAATGAGATTAAAGGGTTAGCATATATAGACAATAAAATAGGGTTGCTATAATGATTAAGGTAATCAATGAATTAAAATAATTTTCATAACTTTGTGAACGCTAGTTTCAACATTTTTTCTGTTAATTACAGCAACAGTTTATTAACATGATATCTCAAAACTATTTTGGACAATGCTATCTGTCCAATACCTTCATAAATCTTTTTATTTTTTGCCGAAATGTTTTTGATGATGTCTGCATTAGGGTAACGGGATTAAAGATTTAGCATAGACAATCAAATAGGGTTGCTATAATGATTTAAGTGATCAATGAATTAAGTATCGAACCATTTTTAACATTGTGGGTAAACACTAATTTCAACATTTTTTTCAGTTTATTGACATGATAGCTCAGATCTTTTGATGACAATGCTATCAGTCTAATTAATTCATTTATATAACTCATGATTTATAGGAAATTTAAACAAAGCTTACCAACTTCTCTTTTGCCATATTAATTTAGAAATTTGTTGTTAATAGGAAAATGGATGGAAGGTATAGCATGGAAAATAAAATAGGGTTATTTAATCAATATCAGGGAATAAAATTTAATAAACTAAGTCACAACGAAATGCCTTAAAATAATTCCATTTGAAACAGATAAGGAATGATACACAGCTGATGATGAGCAGTTGTGCTTTTCTCTTAATGATTCGACACATTATCATGCTAAAGAATTTAAAGGATATTTGTATTCACAAAGAAATTGTCAATCTCACAGGACTTTTTTAATTTGGGTTTACACCATTTCAACATTTATTTTCAATTGCATTGTGATACCGCAGATCTATCTGTAAAGTATATGGGATACTCTTGGACAATGTTATCTGTCTAATAGGCTGTCTTTCATAGTCATTACTAAATAAGACAGTTAATTTTGATAAATGAAGTTTACAAATTCCCCTTTAGCCACAATACTTTTTATTGTTGTCTGTCTTAGGGTAATGGGATCAAAATAAAATAAAATAGGATTTCTGAAATTAATTGGGTAATCAATAAATCAAGTAAGAAAGTAATAAATTCAAATCATTTTATTTGTAACCGAAAGGAAATATGATACACAGCTACAGAATACAATTACAAGATAACACAATAATATTTAAACTTGGCGCTTTGTTTTCAAATAAGATTCATCAATTGACAATTTGTATTCATATGATTCATTTACTTCACAGTTTTAGATCAAGTGCAGTTACTTTTGTGAACCAAATATCTGAACTGTCTAATCATTTCTTGTCACGATCTTCATAGTGGATCCTGTGTTGTTGGTACCCATTTCAATGATTATTTTCACTTGTTTTTCAGTAAGCACATTGTCTTTCAGCCATTCTTCTATAGAGACAATAATTTGACAGATGATGATTCAGAGTTAATCAAAGTTCATTTTTGTTTGCAACAAACAGTCTTTACTGCTTTTAAAGAATTTGCCTTTAATCCGACTTAAATACTTTGTCATTATCACTTCTCGAATAAAAACTTAAAAAAAAAGGAACAAGTTTGTTATGATATAAAAACCTTAAAAAACTTAGTTAAAAAAAGGAAAATTGTTCTAAAAAAGAAAAACTTAGTTAAAAATAAGAAAAAATAGCTAAAAAATAAAAAACTAAGCTAAAAAATGGTCAATTTCTGCTTTTTTTTGGAAAAAATCCCTTAAAAATGACCAAAAAAAGTGCTCTAAGTTTTTTATCTTATATCATTGTTTCTCTTCCGCGTTGACCCTGTGTCCCATTAGCATGCAAACTCCCCCAAAGTGAAAACATTGCACAACCAACTCAAAAGTTAGAGCCCAGCAAAGTGTTCCTGAACAGATGTGAAAGTCTCCAGAACCTGCATAATCTGAGTAGTCATTTTAGAAAAGGTACAACTTGGCACTTGGAAACAGTAAAGACTCAGATCAGAAGACACTTTGTCTGAAAGATCTGAGACTAAACTATTATGATTCATTAAGCGTCTTTACATGATGAACAAAGTGAATGAATTCTGACAATACGATTTGTACAATCTAATCAGCACCCAAACTCTTTGCTCATCACAAATGAAGCCTTTAAAGTCATCTGCTCTTCACCAAATGCCAAGTTGTTCCTCTCTAGCTTAGACCTCATATGATGCGACACTGCCACCTCAGCTGTTTTACCCACTTATCCTGCAAATATACATTCTGTCAACCTTAATTTATTTCTCTGGATTAAATCATGTTTACTTGGATTGTTTTGACAAATAGTGTTTTCTTTAGTGTAGAGGACTTAGAAATATTGCTTGCTAGAACCAGCTTATATAACTAGTCAGTATATGGGTTTAAACGAATCATTCCTCAAGTGAACCTGTCCATGTTTCTGACATTTTATAAACAATTCTACACAGACTTGGTACCATCACCTTCTAATGTTAACTTGTCAATAGATTTGTTTCATTTTACACATTTTTGGACCAAGTTCTACATGTATAATTAGTTATTCTTAAAGTGCACCTGTCCATGTTTCCCAATATTTCATCACCAGTACTACACAGACTTGCTACAATCAACTTCTAATGAAAACTAGTTAAAAATATATATATACATCTGTTCATAGTACTTTAACCAAGCTCTATACCTAAATCCTTATTAAAGTTCACCTGTCCATGTTTCCTGATACTTTACCAGTACTTCATAGACATAAAGAAATGGATCCCAAAAAAGGCCACAAGAATATTCTCGTTGTTTATGATGAACATGGAAACAGAATGATTCTTACTGTTTCTCTTTTAGTCATACAGTTTTCAATTTCATTTATCAGACTGGAAAACCAGACCAAAGAGTTCACTAAAGCCAGGCTCGAAACAATGGACAGAGTTGATGTTCTTAAAAAAAGTATACTTGCATAAAAAGTTTTTTTGAACCAAACAATAGTTTGACAGAATGTATATTTACATTTAGTGAGGTAAAACAGGCAAAAGAAGCTTTTACAATGATTTACCAAACCCTTTCTCTATAAACCATCTTTTGGATGACGACGTTTTATATGGCTATTAAAGAAGCAAATTTTCTCTTCTATAGACTGTTTTTGTTAAACTCTTTACCAGAAGATGAACTAATTGCAGATGAACACTGACTAAGTGAAGCAGGTTTGTATCAGTTTCCAAAACATTGGAGCATTTCATAAAGTATTGGAATATATTTGCAGCAGATGTGTAAAATCCAAATATTATTTGGTAAAGAGTCAAGTTAAAGTGCCATAGACAAGCTTTTCTTGTTGTTCATATGAGTACAAAGAAACAGAAGCCATTTTATCTTATAAAACCACCAAGATGTGTTCACAGAGAGAAAGGAATGACTATCACTGTTGTGTCTGGTTCTGGAGACTACCTGCAAAGGAACCATTGTCTGATAGGGCTGAAACAAGAGTAGGTTATGCAATGTTAACATTTCAGAGACACTCAACAAAGCTCCGTACCAGCCATCAGTACTTGGGGTACTGTTAATGCAATGTGTTAATCGTGTAATGACAAAAATGTGTTGTGCGTTGAATGATATATAAAGTGTTATTTATGTTAAGTCAAAACCTGTGTTGTGTGTGGAATGATATGAAAGTTTTGTTTAATTTGAAATTGAATTCAACAATATTGCTTCTAATGTTTTACAAAAAGATTCATTCATTTACATTGGTTTTTACAAGGCATCAACATTATTTTAGTTACGTTGTGATGCCAGACTCTTAACTATGGGGGAAGACTTCTCATGACAATTTAAATACTGCCATCAGGATTTAAACTGACATAGAGAGGGACCATGTGATTCCAAGTTCAGTACTCTAACCGCTAGACCATGGAGACCCTGTGACAAAAAGCTACCAATTCAACAGCTCGATCCAGTGTCTCATGACAAGAAAATCTAAGACAAACAAACCTATATTCCTGTTTAGTTATTTGTCTTGGCATTTCAGTACTTTTACTGTGACTGGCATACTTTTTCATGCCAAATGTCTACTTTTCATATTAAAGTGCTGACTTAATGGGCCATGACCATAGACACATAATACTGATAAGCCCTTAAAATATTAATTCAAACTTCAACACCAAAATCAGTGAAATCCTAAAAATGGGATTTTAAGGTTAAGCCCATTTCAATTATTTGATGTTAAGAAACAATCTATTTTCTAAATGAAAATACAATATCCTTTTATGAACACTGAAAAAAATATGGTCGTCCTAGTTTATAATCTTTGCAGGGTTTTATTCAAACCTTATGTGAAAAGTATGTGTGATTGATTCAGGATTTATACCATTTTCAACAACTATTCAGTAATATCCAAGTGACTATTCACTGATTCAAGCTACATGTAACTGGGTCATCTACCAGAGCTTGACTAGAAACAGTGTCTTGCCTAAAGGCATTCAAGTTAAAAGAGATAAATTATGAATTTGAATAAAACCTAGAATACATGATATCAAACTCCAATTGCTTATAATTGCACAACTGTAGGAGCAGTGTATAAATTGTGTGTTTATGTTAGTGTGTGAAATGTTTTAAGGGATGAATGTCCAGTACCCCAAGCATTTGATGATTGATACAGATTTTGCTTAGTGGTGGTTCGCACGTATTTCATGGGAGACAGGGCCGAAGGTTTAAGACAAAACAACAACCAAAGCAGGAACTCCATCAATGCGTACCTTTCAACAGTTAGTGAGATCAGACACCTTTTTGTGAAATTACCAAAAATCATCAATTTCAGTTATTTGGAAGGTATTTTATTAATAAAGACTTTTTTTATAAGCATGACAATGCAGCAGACATTTGAAAACATTGCAACAAAAGAAGAATTTGCTATGAATGAGCCAAGTCTCTTTTTGTCACATTGATTTTAACAAATCTGCTTACGGATGCTGTTTCCTTAGAAAAGATTTTTTTCACTGTAATAGTTACTAGTATTAAGTATCATTAGAAATGACCTTTCTGAAGACATTTGAGATTAATGTGATGAACTTTCTGAAGATATTTGAGATTAATGTGATGAACTTTCTGAAGATATTTGAGATTAATGTGATGACCTTTCTGAAGATATTTGAGATTAATGTGATGAACTTTCTGAAGACATTTGAGATTAATGTGATGACCTTTCTAAAGATATTTGAGATTAATGTGATGACCTTTCTGGATATTTGAGATTAATGTGATGACCTTTCTGAAGATATTTGAGATTAATGTGATGACCTTTCTGAAGATATTTGAGATTAATGAGATGACCTTTCTGAAGATATTTGAGATTAATGTGATGAACTTTCTGAAGATATTTGAGATTAATGTGATGACCTTTCTGAAGATATTTGAGATTAATGTGATGAACTTTCTGAAGAAATTTGAGATTAATGTGATGACCTTTCTGAAGATATTTGAGATTAATGTGATGACCTTTCTGAAGATATTTGAGATTAATG
>OX401408.1:10855363-10872863 GCA_947846245.1 Cerastoderma edule | reverse complement strand
CCATTGTTGGAAAAGGAGAAATTTCTAAAGTCGTCTGCAACAAAGTGGTCAAATATCGTTATTTTTTGGGAAAGGGTTAAGATACCCTCGGTATCGGTACATTTTATTGTTTGAGACATTCGCCTGTCGGGTGTTTAACAGGATTGAATCACTTCCAAGGCAAATTTGAAAAGGGAAGCAAACCATTTCTCAACAATCTGGTTGGTGACAAGATTTATATGTACATGCATCTTGGAACCAACGATTTCAATATATGGTCGGATCAAGATTAATTAGCAGTCAAACTTCAACCGTTTTGATCTCACTTAATATCGAAAAGAAAGGGGACACGTCTTTTATTTAGGTGAATACGATACGATTTTGATACGATATATCTCAGGCACACGACGAATCCGGGTTTTTCCAGGACTCGCCCAACACTAATCAAGTTTCCGAGTTGTTTATAAACGATTGAAAGACAGCTACTGCGGCTTAATTTACCTGTTACTTCGCAGACATAGACAAATTCGATGAATTCTAGAGAATCACCCTTTGGGGACTTGTTCATTTTTCATTTTAGATCCGTGTTTCATCCCTTGCAGCCATTCCCATGTGGCAAACTGTATAAAAATGTTATCTCTGTCTTAGGCCAGACAGTTAACCCTTTACCGAACGCCAAATTTCCCACTGTCCCAAATTGAAAGATTTGTCAAACTATTTTACAAACAGTGGTAGAATTAAAACATAATCTTCTGAAATGGCAGATAACATTGTAGGAAAAGGAGAAATTGAAACGAACAATTTTTCCTTTTCCTACAATGTTTTCCTGAGTCGGCTACATCAAACTGGTCAAATGTCATTATTGTTTGGTAAAGGGTTAAGGTCGCAGGTAAAGGGAATATAAACAGGCCATCCGCTTGTTCTTATGGAAAGCCATGCCTGTCTTATATGTTTGTTTTTGAAGATATTTCGCTTAAGATTAATTATATTTTATTTCAACTATAAATGAATTGAGGATACTTTTATGTTAAATCAATACAAATTATTCATTTAACCATTCAGTATATCGGTCCTCTTCATCTAAGTTGTATCATGACCTCATTAAGGTGTGTCATTGCATTATAATGATGAAATTATTACCTTTAATGAAACATTTTCTTTCAAAGCGACATTTTAGGATGAAAGAAAAAAGTTGTTTTTATCACGAAATGTGACGGTAACAGGTTTTTTTTATAATGAATACTACTTCCACAGTCTCGCTGTAGAAGCCGGCTTTTATGGGTGATTCGGTAGAGTTGTTGGCTTTCTTTCGAAGTTAAGCAAATTTCGTCGCGGTAAATACCTAGATGGGTGACCGGCGATGGTTTTATTCCAAGAGGGACCCGATACACGTTACAGGACAATATAGGCCTACTCATGTATTACGTTGAATCATTAAAATCGAAAATCGAACGAAATGTGATTTAGATACTCACTAAATAAATGCATTTCTTTATATTTAGAATAGGCCCAGACTCTTTGTTTTTATAAAGATGGGTACGGACATTCGCCCATTTCAGTGGCTTCATGGAAAGCATGGTTAATTAGTGTCCTTGAAATCTCCCTCTGTCACTCATTGCTTGTGTCATACAATTAGTCTTTTCGACCACTTTCGTAGGGTTTCCGAACTTCTCACTCATTGAAATAACGTCACAAAACGGATATAATAGACCGTTGTTTACAAAACAGACCGATTGAACCGTTAACTTATCAGCAAGGCAAATACGCTATATGTCATTTTATCCTTAGAAGGAATTTTATTTTAAAATGATTAACATCTCAATACCACGGAATTTTTTTTAACCCTTTCCCAAACAACAAATTTTCGACTGTTCCGAATTGAAAGAGTTTGCAGAAGACATTTCAAAATGTGATGAAATTGAACAATACCCTTCAGAAAAAGCAGAAAACCTGGTGGGAAACGGAAAAATTGCTCGTTACGAGCAATTTTTTGTTTTCCCACAAGGTTTTCTGTAATCTGGTTATTTCTAAAGTCGTCTGCAACAAAGTCGTCAAATGTCGTTATTGTTTGGGAAAGGGTTAAGAGATTAAGATAACCAAATGTCAAGATGGCATGCTTCAACATAGATAAATATTCGTAACCAGATTACTGAAGAAATCATCTCATTTCTACGACAGATTGGTATCGATTGGATAAAAAACCCAAACAAACAAAATCCACCCATACCCGGGTTTCTTGTCTTCGTTTCAATCCATAAACTCGTCTAGACTCACTTTGAAAAAAAGAAAAACACACACACAGTTTTTATTTGTATTTTGCATCGAACTTTCATCATCGCTGTTCTGATTTATTATAATAGATCAAAAAGACTAGTCGATAAGAACGCTTTTGAAGACGAAAATGTCGCCTTGGACTACAGGAAAATGTCGCCTTGGACTACAGGAAAATGCCGCCTTGGACTAAAGGAAAATGTCGCCTTGGACTAAAGGAAAATGTCGCGCCTTTGTTCTTCAGCAAAGGATGTCAGGTGCTGGTAATGAAGTTCATTTATCAAATAGATGTTTTTGTAAATTCACTATGATGGTGGCAAATGAGCTTTCACGTGCCAAAAAATCTCTCCTAAAGTAATGAGTCCGGTTTGATAATACATGTATACATGGTCATGTCGAGGTCATTACGCGCATGAAAAAAACAACAACAACCAAACACTTGCTGAGACCCCAACCAAATTACATAACAACTCGGCACCAGGATACCGGTTTACTTGATATTTGCCTAAGTCTAAAACTACTATTCTTCTCTTATAACTAGGCTAAGCAATATTGCAAAGTAATAAAGAATATGCTATATAACTATGAAATGCCACGGAATGTCAGGATAACGCAAATTTATACGAAAGGTCAAATAGCTATTTGCAAATCAATGTTTAAACTTTATTACACAATACATAACATAGCAACAAGTGTGATATATGGCCTTATTACAAGTCTTTGCAATTCCAAAGGTCTGGATAACGAGGTTATCAAAGCAGTTCATATGCAATATTACCATATAGTTACGATAAATCATACATATTTTGTTCAAAGACGATTCTTATCTCAAAACGATTCTAATCTTAAAACCTTTTATCAAAATATGGTTTGGTGAAGGAATGCAGAAGTGTGTAAGAGAATGAGTAAGAGAAAACATTTAGCTTTGTCGGGGCCTTATTTCTCGCTTCTGAAGAACTGTGTTGTAAATCAGTTAACAACGAACAAATCCGTCTCGGATAAGCCGTTTGGGAAAAGACACGACAATACGTAGCAACATTCGAACAGTTATCTAAGGGACATCGTCGATAGCGAGTAAGAGTGTGAGAATATGGGAACATCCATAAGCATCGTTATTGTCATCACCATCTAATTCGGTTGATTTGTTGGTAAGCACAACCATTTATCCTCTGCTGAGTGTGGGTCCTATTAGTCCAGATTTTATCCGAATCTTCATTTCCATTGCCGTATGTAACGAGGACTGACGGGATCAGGATAGTGTTAGTCTGTCAGTTGTCAACTGCCTGGTAAACTAAGTTGTCGAACTTAGATGCTTATCATGATGGTTTGACCTTCGGAAGGACTATATTTACATAGAACTTAATTTCTTTTTAGAAAAAAACCCAAACAAAATACCAGACGCTCCAATATGACTAAAGAAAGTGGTGTTTCAACATATGAAGATTCACTAAAACAGTTCGAACGAAAAATAAAACTAGAGTGTATTTCCTTTTGGGCGGCATTCACTTGATCATAAAATTGACATCGATTACAGAACAATAATAATCATAGGGAAACGAAATACCGTCCGAAATCGCAAATTGTTTCATTTCAGAAAAACGTTATTAGACATATACTGATATCTGTATTCACTGAGAATGGTCAATTTTAATTCTGTTACCTCAATTCAATACTATTTCATTGTTTTGGCATAATGATGCCTAATTACCAAACAAAATCTTTTTTTTTTATTGTATAAACCCCCACCCCCCTCACTCATTGTTTATCCATTAACTGATTCATAAGACTTCAATCTAACTGGAGGTATTTGAAGTTATTCCTTCCGAAGACAGAATCATCGCCAAACACGCAATAATTCATCGCATGTCATCATGGTGTCAATCTAATCGTTTTAATGTTTGGCTCCCGTAAGCAACTACAGGTAGGAACAGCGAAATGTTTCATGGAATTGTTTCCCGTGAAGAGTGTTTCCTACTCACCGGATGTAGAATATACAGGTAGTTCCGATTTGTGAATAGCTCTTATACCGGAAGCCAACCTGGGAGCAGTTTCTAGATGCTTGTCCGTATTTCCTGTATACATGTCATAGTGAATAGTGTCTGTTTTAAGTGGCTACCTGTCTTAAAACCACAAACGTGTCTCCTTTTACTTCTGGGGCTTTCTGAACGACTGTGTCGATATTTAGCTGTTTGTTGTCTCACAAACCACGATCCCAACTCCTTTTATTATAGTCGCTTAAAACAAGACAAACCGTATCGCATCTTTCAATTGTAAGCGCTTTCTGGCAAGTACGGCAACGGTATGTGAGCTTCTGAGTACTGTTGTATTAAACGCATTAAGGAAACTATTTGCCTGTGTCAAAACTGATAAACATGGATAGTGTCCTTAAAGATCAATATTGTCATGTAACACATCATTGGAAGCGACTCGGGGAGACGATTCTAATGATGTGTTACGTTGCACTATTGCTTATCTCAATATTGAAATAAGGGAGAAGGTTGCTTTGAACTAACGCAAATTATGAAAAGCGTACTAGCGCTAAAAAACTATGGACTACAAACCTATACTGTAGCCAACTGTCATAATGAGATATAAGTCAATTTAGCATTGATCAAATTTACATATATTGCATAGGCGAATTGCTTTAGTGATGTCTGTTGCAATTCATATTTCACAAAAGGGAAAATGATGGGTGTTTTTTCGATCTCGTTTATGGCTGTAGTAAAGGGTATAGGAAACGGTGATGGTTTATTTTTGACAATACATGCTGCGATTTTGAAGCGTATTGAAGAGTGAAGAGAGAGGAAACCCCATAAAGCAACCACGATTGCATCTTGATTCAACCACAAAAGCCGGTAATGAAAAGGGTCTTTGCATTTTCCATTTGCTTATGCATCAATCAGTGGGCAACAAAGACTTTTCAATTCGAGACCAATAATTGCAGGAAATGCATTATTGCTTATGGTTAGTTGCACGCAAATTTATGTTATGCAAATTGAATAGGGTTCTGGTATATTGCGCAACTACATTACCGTATAGAGTCGTGCACATATATATAGGAAACGTCGATAGAACATCCGTTACATCCCTGTTTGAACGAGAAAAGAATATAATGGTTTGAAACTGTACTAGATTTCTGATTTAACCCTTTCCCAATCAATGACGACATTGGACCACTTTGTTGCAGACGACTTTAGAAAAGATTGTGGGAAAATGAGAATTTGCTCGTAACGAGCAATTTTTCCTTTTCCCACAATGTTTTTCTGCTCTATCTGACGAATATTTTTCAATTTCATCACATTTTGAAATATCGTCTGCAAACTCTTTCAATTTGGGACAGTCGAACATTTGTTGTTAGGGAAAGGGTTAAGGATTTACTGCGACAAGACATGAATTTAACATCCTGATCATGAAAAATGGGGATGTTTATGAGAATAAGTATTTGCGATATAACACTTCCCAAGAAATCGACAATCTTAATCTTTCACTCTGTTTGAAGCGTTTTATGTTTGATTTTCTAGTATCCACCTTCAATATAATCATTTGTTCACTAATTCGACCAACCATTTATCCTTGTAACCAACACTTGACATACTTTAGGTTGTAAACTATGTCTATGGACGAAATTGGGAATGGATTGGGAATGGAATTATGTAAAGGAAAAACTATATTTTGTAAGCGGTACTAAACTAGCGGGAATATAAAATAGATTATATCCGGCATACGACATCTTTTTTGTCTCTTTGTCGAAATGGCATATATGTACTTTCTTATAAAATATTTGTATACAAAATTGTCTTTGCTTCCCGTAAGAATACAAATACTCCGTCATTGCCAGAGAACAACACAAATAAGCTTTGAAAGTAACATTATATCAAAAATGATATAAATAAAACCTAACACAAGAAACGAGCGTCAACTGTTAGTTTATAGTTAATTAAGATAAGATCAAACACAGGACTATGTCACACAAGAGGCAATCATAAATTCGACCAATGAGAGGCAACAAGGGTTTCGCCATCCGAGAGATAGAAAACGATACCATTTTGTACATGGATATTTTAGGGAGGTAAACGTAATTTGCAATGGTTTGTGAATCTATTCTTAGGCAATTTCGAATGGTTTACGAATCTATTTTGAGATAACACACCATTTCAAATTGTTTACGAATATATCTTTGGAAATACGTTATTTACAATGGACTGTGAATCTATTTTAGGTAACACGTCCTATCCAATGGTTCGTGGATCTAGTTTTAGGTAACACATCATTTCCAATGGTTTACGTATCTGTTTTTTCTTAAGGAAGCACATTATTTCCAATGGTTGGTAAATCCACTTTCAGGTAACATGTCCATTCCAATGATTTGTGAATCTATTGTTAGGTAACACATCATTTCCAATGTATTGTGAATCTATTTGAAGTAACACTTAATTTCCAATGGTTTGTGAATCTATTGTTAGGTAACATTTTATATCACATGCTTTGTGAATATTCTTTAAGGTAACACATCGTTACCAATGGTTTGCAAATATATTTCTATGTAACACAACATTTCATTTGTGAATTTATTTTAAGTAACACATACTAATCAATGGTTTGCAAATCTACATATAGGCAACACGTCATATCCAATGGTTTGTGAAGCTATTTTTATATAACATGTCATATCCAAAAGTTTGTGAATCTATTTAAAGCTAAACATAGATTCAGAAACCATTGGAAATGACGTGTTACCTAAAACTAGATTCGCAAACCATTTATGAATCTTTTTAGGTAACACGTCACAACCAACGATTTGTGAATTTATATCTTAGGTAACATGTCATATCCATTGGTTTGTGAATCTATTCTAAGGTAAACATAGATTCGAAAACCTTTGGAAATGACGTGTTACCAAAAACTAGATTCGCAATCGATAAGTGAATCTATTTTTAGGCAACACGTGCCTCCAGCTGAACATGTATTTACGGCGGAATATCGGGTTCTACATGATCAACATATACGTGCCGAGCTGTCTAGTCGTCATGCTGTCTTGGCTCTCCTTCTGGCTGCACGTTGACGCCGTACCGGCACGTGTCACCTTGGGGATACTCACAGTTCTCACCGTTACCACGCAACGCACCTCGTCCACTGCCTCACTACCACACGTGTCTTACATCAAGGTGAGTTATCGAACGTTTGTGTAAAGGTGTATAACATGTCAGTCATATCATCTTGCAATATTATCTGTTATATTACAAAGCTGTGTTATTTTATCATGAAGGAATACAGCATGTTTTATGTCAAAGTGTTTCGCAAGTTATAGTACGAATAAAACGCTTTCATCCACAATTCAATTATTCTTTTTCTACTCTTTAATATCTATCAGTCCCATCGATGTGATTCGAATAGCTGTTACCAATGATTATATAATCACTAAGTAAGTATCACGACATATGTGTTGTGCTTTGAGAAAATGAATATGATGACTACCAGGACATAGATCCCCTTCATATTGATTTGTGTTATCTGTTAAAATTGAAAACTTCAACAGCAATCGTAACAATTCGGGTTAAATGTCCCGGATAATAACACATGTCCTATGAGCGTCCACGTTGAGTAGTCCAATGAATAAGAAAGTGCTGAACATCATTTCAAACGATTTTTTTGTCGGTATCTCAAACACTTTAGTGAATTATAAGTTGTGATAAAGTCTTGTTTCCTTAATCAAATTAGACAACTTTTCAAATAATGCACGTGACAAATTCATTTAAAATCGAAAGCACGACAACAAGAAGCAACATTGCAGCTTCCATATTATGTCAGAGGTGTCTTCATTGAATAAACCTGATGAGTTCAGATTGCTTTAACAAGTGACAATTAAAATGCTTACATACATTTTTATTATGTGACATGTTCGGACCGATGGGACAAAAGAGGGAATTGTTTGTTAGTAAATTGCCATCTTTGTCAAGTGGCTTCTACAAAAGGGCTATCTCACAGATTGATATTTTCATCATTTCAAGATGAAACGTCTTCTGTGAATAAAATGACATCACGGATCTATTAGGTTACAGAAAACTAAATAATGTATACACTTGTCACCTCCTTTCTTAAACGTATAGTGGAGCACATGTTTGTTACAGTTTTAGATAACCGTTTAAATGGTTTATATTGTAAATTATGATCCTTTATTTCATCCTGTGAAATAATTGAAATAGGCAAGAGTGTCTTGGACACATATTATGAAATGGATCGACACACTAATTATTATTCATAAACTTCAGTTTTTTTAATCAAAGCACTGAAGGCCTTAATATATATTTTTACAATTATTCCGCGAAAACACATGCTTTCAACTTCTTTAAAAGTTAGAAATTGAAAATGATCATGTTCTTAGTGATTAGTATTGATTAATTTATCTTTTAACATTTGTTACTCACACAACTCTTTCTGTTAGCGAGTCCCTTTAAACTTCTACTATAGGCTTTAAACGATACACACAATAACATGATAACACGATACACGATAACACGATAACACAATAACACAATAACACGATAACACGATACACGATAACACGATAACACAATAACACAATAACACGATAACACGATACACGATAATACTCGTACACAACAAAACACGATACACGATACACGATACACGATAACACGATAACACAATAACACGATAACACGATACACGATAACACGATAACACAATAACACGATAACACGATACACGATAATACTCGTACACAACAAAACACGATACACGATACACGATACACGATAACACGATAACACAATAACACGATAACACGATACACGATTATACTCGTACACACAATAACACGATACACGATACACGATACACACAATAACACGATAACACGATACACGATTATACTCGTACACACAATAACACGATAACACGATAACACAATAACACAATAACACGATAACACGATACACGATAACACGATAACACAATAACACGATGACACGATACACGATAATACTCGTACACAACAAAACACGATACTTTCAAAATTCGACATAAGTAATGTTTGGTTGTCAAAGCGACATCTTTTGTGTAGAACAAAAAAAGTGAAATCAATAACTGATGATGTTGATAGAAAGAAATTATTCAAACCAGTTAATCTGCAAAGAAACATGAAGTGCCACTAGAATAGTTCTGTATACAATGAAGATAGTTCTTCTATACATATCCGACGAGGGTTTCCCTTCTTTTTTAAAATCAACCAATTTGCTGTTTAAAGATGCTTGTTAAAAGATATGAAGAAATTTTGAAAATTAAAAATTAACTTCTTTAAACAATACAAATTCTTTATGATTCACACTGCAGAATAGTCATTGGAAAATTAGATCGTTTATAGTTCTTTAAAGTGTGCATACAATGTATAAACATGTATTTCAATCCAAAAACGTGACATTGCATTTGTGATCTACGCATATAAACGGTACATAGTACGATAAATTGATGCTTCTTGAATGAAGTTTTCAATAGCTACTTTTAATTGCTTATCAAACAACATTTGTATTGTTTCAATGAAATTTCATTTAGACTGTATATTTTTTTGTCTGTGATTAATGACCTTTAACGTTGTCTTTTGGTTCAGGCTATCGATATCTGGATGGCCGTGTCGCTATGTTTCGTGTTCTGTGCGCTCCTAGAGTACGCATTCGTCAACGTTCTCGACAGGCGACAGAAACGAAAACAACTCAATGGGCCCGTCGTCATTCATGAACTACAAAACGGAAAGGTACCTAAATACTTTATCTATTATAAAACGGAAAGAAACGCAAATACTGTATTTATTACAGTACATAGAGATATTTATATATTATATTTCTAACAAAACGGAAAACTATGCAATTACCATATTTATAACAAAACACAAGCGTACGTAGACACCGTATATATGACATACCGAAGATTTATGCGAACCTGACTGAATGTTCCAATAATTGAACGGTATGTCGTGTTGACTGTTACCTACAAAACAGAAATTATTGTAGAAGCAACTATACATTTAACCGAATTTCTAAGCGTAAACTTGATATTCATTAACTTCTTGGGATACAAAATAGTTAACCTTTTGATTTTTGTATGTACTTATTTCAACCTTTATTAGAAACATATCTACAAAAGTCATTTGATTTAAATAACTAATTCAATCATTAAGAAGTGGGTGAAAATTACCACCTTACAAACAAAAGTCACACGAGTCATGGTATTGTAGAAATCTTAAGTAGTCTGTATGGTCACCATTCGCAGCAGTAACTGTACGACACCGAGCCCTTATAGATATTATAAAGCGATCAATGTACTGCTGAGGAATACCAGCCTATATTTGTATCACATCACAGGTCAGATCCGCGATATTACGCGGCTGTGACAAGACTTTCACTTTCCTTTTAAGTAAATTTCAGACATGCTCGATCGGAAAGTGTGACTTTTGTTATTATTAATAACTTATTAACAAGCAATTTCTCCTTTTCCGACAATGTTTTATGCCCAATCATTATTTTTCAATTTCATCACATTATGAAATGTCGTCTGCAAACTATTTCAATTTGGGACAGTCGAATAGTTGGTGTTGTGTAAAGGGTTAATTCATACGTATTGAGTATCATGTGTCTTCTCACAAAGAGTCCATACGATATATTTCCTTGTAAATATAAATAGGAAAGTTAAGACGTGAACGGAACATGGGTTCTGCCGGTAAATTATTAATCGAACTTTTAAACACATGTCTATTTTTCATTAAAAACCAAAGTATCTTTGAGACTCAAGATTTACGACAGATTTGTTAAAGTAGACGTCAAGTTTCGGATCTTTGTGAAACAGGTCTTTGGTCAATTAGTAGTGTTAACATTTACCTTGCTAGATGATTTAATTATTCATTCTTTATAAAGCTTATTCACAGGCATGCTTGTGGTAATACGATCGGATGGAGAATTTACCAACCCATTTCCATAGAAACTCAGAACGACATCTATGTGAGCTACAATGATGTATTAAGGATGTTCTCATTGTACGTCTTTTTTTAAATTCTCTTTACAGACAGAAGAAACGACGGTCGACGTTACGTCAAAGAAGCCATGTGACATAGCAATGATGGTGGATAACTTTTCACGAGTCTTCTTTCCGCTCGCCTTCTTGATTTTCGGAGTAACGTACATCATCTGTTTCAGTATACAAGAGTAAAAACCATTCACGCTGACGACTCATCATGGCTTTTTTACAAAAAAATACAACCTCTTCCAACCTTTGTTGTTACTTTTCGAGATTTGCAAACCTCGTGCTGACGTATATATAAAAGTGAAATATCTCTCAAGAGTTATCGTTCGTTTAATTGTTTGCCAGATCCGTTTTAGTTAATCTGCGAAGAGCTGATCAAAAATGCTCGAGAACTCTTCGTGATAACAACACGCAGCATGCAGGAAAAGCCAATACAGTTACCTTACAAGACTCCGCGCCATGTGGCGCTCTAATGGGTTTTACGTCTAGTCAAGTTCTTTTTGATGCCATCTACATTAACTGTGGTGCTTGGTACAGTTTTATCAATTACGGAAAATCTGTCCGTGAGTCGAAAACCGTTTATATCGATATTATTTTAAAATATTGCAATGTGATACGTCATTGGAAGCGTCTTGGAGAGACTATTCAAATGATGTGTTATTTTGCAATATTGCTTAGGCCAATATTGAAATAAGAGGGAATGATCTTTTGAATTTACGCACATTTCTAGCATAGTTTGTTAACTAAAACGGTATCCTGGGTAGGACCTAACTGTAGGCACCTCTATATCACCATATGTCATCTTGAATTAGTTTAGCAAGGGGACGAGAGACGATAATCTAAAGCTGGCTAATGCAACCATTAAGGACAAAACATACTGTTACACAATAAAATATATCACATGTTGATTTATTAAACCATAACATATAATGTATGAAACTATAACATGTGATACATGAAACTTTTACATTACCACGTGGTCGTTAACTCTAGCTGTACCAATCTTATGTGTGCCATCTACATGTAGCGACAGAGTGGTTCACAGTCTGACTTTTATTTGAAATTGATCGATCATTAAAGCTTAATTAAGCGAGAAACCTTGCCCCAAGTGGTGTCATGTTTAGACGATGACGGTAAACAAAATAAAATCACGAGTGCCTTTACCGGACAATTTACAAAGGATAGACTCCTATTTGTATGATCCATGGGCGGCTCAATGTTATCCGTGATGCATCTTCCAGTTTGAGGGTAGATGATCCGCGATCTGCCATTTTGAAACTCATATTCGGTATTTACCGGTCTGGGCCGACCGAGGTTAACGAGAACTAGCGAAGGAATCCGATGCCAGAATGAGTTTCAAAATGGCGGATTATGGGTATTCTACCTTAACTCCAACTTTCTTGTGTCATCGGATCTAGCCTGGATTTTAACATTAACTGAGTTTATTATTTGTTTATTTGCCTGTAAAACGAATTGGGAACAGCAAGTTTTAACATAACGGACACAACTTCTTTCTTGGACAATTGCCAGGCCGCTATATAGCTTAATGATGGACGAGTCAGACTTTCGGGATAAGTTATTTTCTATAAACGTGACATGTATGAGGAGAGAAAAATGATATACATAAACAAAGGAATCATAACTGTCCCAGAAGCGGTGAATTTATGACTTTAAGGATATTTTTGATAAGTAAGACATGTATAAGACAGATAGTTAAGAAGCGATTATTATGTTTACATGTTCTACTGTAGATATTGTATTGATATATCACATGAAAAGGGCAATCAACATGCGAAATGAGGGATATTTAGTTATAGTCTCTGTGATGTGTTATCTTCAAGTGAAGAACAATCATTTGTTGTAAAGATAGTGCCGCCATCACCAGTTGTGTTCCAGCTGGTTAATTCGTGAACAGCTCAATCCTTCTCCGTAGGAAGCATTTACAAGTAATAAAGAGTTTTGTGACCGAACAGTAAAGCTTTATAACAAGGGTTAATGTCTGTTCAAAGGCACGTTGTTTGAGTTTACGGATAGAGATTCCGCGATCCAAACTTATACCTGTTTACTAGTCTTTAAGGAGTTGAATGAAGGAAAAGCCGAACTAGGTCGTGGTTTCTTATGAAATAAATATAGATATGTCATTATGTAGGGAAGCAGGTAACTGCTCTGAAAGAATACCATACAATCGTAATAAAACGAAAGTAATGACATCTAAATTAAGTTTATGTCATTTAGTTATCATGAAGTTAGTTAATACCATTTCAACTACTTTATTTTCGTAATCTTTATTTTAGTGAAGAGGCTGTCTGTTTGATATTTCGTTTCAAAAGAAAATTGAGCTATACATATTGTTAGCCATATTAAGATATTGTTTTTAAGTTCTTTTGATACAATGCGTTATGGTTTTTATTCATTTATTAAACCTATTTATTTTACATCGATTGTGAAACAAGTTTTTAAAACTTGCAATGTAGACACGCTCGATTCTGCTTCATGGATACATAACCAGTAATCGCACCGAATGTGGATTAATGAACGTTCGCAAGGCAGATCCCGCTTCTCACGGGATTCATACCCATGACTTTCGTGTCCAGAAGCCGACGCTCTACCCCTGTCCTTCACTGCTTTAATAGATATATTGAACATACATACGTATACCATGTATCTATTTTAAAGAAACAAATAACAACTTGTGCTTTGTATGTAACAAACATTAAAATTGGGATTTAGTCAATAATTGCCACAAACAAAAGACCATTTTTATTTTTATTAATTCTAAGTTTTTAACATCTGTGTTTTCATCTAAAAAGTGAAACAAGCTTCATTGCCTTCCGGTGTTTTGATGCTTTGAACTCTAACCTTACCCATCTTGATGATTTCAAACTTAGATAATTTGGTGATTAGTTCAAACATAGATATTTTGTATAATTTATAAAAAAGGAGAACAGTATAACATTGAAAAACCTAGCTTTGTATCAAAATTACTAGAATACTTTTCACTTAACTTCATATTGTTCTTGTAGAGTCATCATTTATCTTTCTTTCATAAAACCTTATCGGGATAATATCTATGATAGGTTTGGGTACATCCCAACTCAATTCAAAATGTGTAAAATATATGTGTATTGTGGGCCGGAGGCCTATTTACTGAAATAAATTGTATTGTATTTTATTGGAACAGCTTTTTAGTTGTAGTCCTATTTACTCCCAGAGTGTCATGTTGATATGCGAATGTTACAACTCTTCACTGATATAGCTTATGGTCGTCTAAGCATGGTCAACCTGTATGTAATTGTTTGTATATAGCAGAAAGATGTACATTACAAGGTATAAAGAGGGCAAACAAGTAACTTATGTTATTCAATTCAAAGAACGTTTCTCTGTGTTGTGGTCGGTAGATATTTGTCCCCGATTAACTTAGACCATTTAGATTTCAAACAAATCGATAACGTGAATAATAATTGATTGCACGTTAATGAATGAAATCGTTCCGTTAACATAAGCGAAACTTGAAATTTTGCACTCGATTTTACTAAATGCTTTACATCGTGAATTGATAACATGGTGATTCCGTTAATATATCTCGCAGAAATTGATATGTGATTAAAAGATATTATAAAGGATATCATTGGGCCTACTAAACACTTGACCATTTTTAATATTTACATTCTAAAGATGCTGAAAACCTGTGTTTTCATTGAATAATTGTGAAACGAGCATTGTGGCCTTCATTACTTTGATCAAAAAAAATAACTTGGTTATAAAGGGAGGTGAGAATTCTTTCAATAGCCTACTTTTAGTAACTAAATGGATATGTGATATACAAGACTGATAGCTATACGTGTCCAATGCAAACTTAATGAGGTTTCATTCGGTTTGTTTCTGGTGTCACCACTCACTCAGCACGGTTGTTCCTGTGAAGATTCCACAGCCCCCAGGTCTAGTATCATTTCATTTCCAAAATGATGAATGGTAAGTTTTTCGATGTGAAAACCTAAATCAACTATTGTTCACTAACATTCGCCGTCTGTTGCCCTCTATTCAGGAATAGTTGTGACGCGGTATAGTTAATACTTGACAGTCCTCCGAACACAGTCGAGACCATTCGTCAAAGTCCGTCACGATTTATCTCTTTATTTCAATTGCAAAACTATCAAAAGGAAATAAAGTTATATTGATGGACTGTTGTTCACTTCTTTATTGATTTTGATAATTTTCAACAGATATAATTGAGGTATGGTCAATGTAACATAACCTTATAACATCAAAATAACAGTTATACACAACCAGTTGTATAACAGCGTCCATGCTCTCGTGGTAATAGTGTCATCTTTATAAACGACGTGGTCGAACGTTACGGACGGCTCCTAGGATATTTTTAGATACTCAGCATAGCGTCTAATTCATGCTGATCAGACAGGCCAATAGACGGGGAATGTTGGTGAACAATACTTGTTACTTCATATTACAGACCATATCGCTAGTTACAGTACTCCTTGCTTGTACCGCGTTATCGCTGATGCCACGGTAGTTTTAAAATAATCTTATTTGCATATAACACACCCTCTTACGACTGTTTACCGCTAGAACTATTTTAGTTTAGAGTGTGAATGCCAAACGTACAACATAATCCATAAAGAGAACATTCGAAGTGCTTACCGAGGCTAAATATTAGTATATTTCTTATCCGAATTGACTGAACTATTTGTTCTGACCATTTAGGATTGAAGATCAATTATTGATCCGCCATATAAACTGCTCACAGAATGAAAATAAGGGACACGATTCTTAAATGTGAATTATATGCAGTGAACCAGCTGTTCCAAAATAAACTCCATTAAAAGCTCCTTACCCTGCGCCATCAAGATGCCAATGGATATAATAACTTTAAGAAGAATATGTCTGATTTTTATGCAAATTGACAGAAACTTTACATGTAGGGGCTCATTTTATTACGGGATATTTTCATAATATTGCTGTGCGGTAAAATTATGTACCAGTGTATCGCCGAGGACCTTTTACGTAAATACATGTAAAGCGGGTGGTCGAGAATCAATCCAAATACCTTAAACGGTATACAAAAGAGCTATGAATTTACATAGGCATATATACTTTCTCCCCGTGAACACATCATCATACTTATAGTGATATTTGGATGAAGTCAACCTACTCAGGGGTTGAATATGACCAACCAATATCGGCTTCAATGTTGGGGTATTGCTCTCTTACCGGCATACGTACACCCGAACCTTGGTCATGCGGGCTTTATGGCAACGATTTTAAATTCAAATAGATAAATAAGAGATCAAATTGCTTCTTATCATCAATTTAATCTCATAAGTGTTTGTTACGCAAACAGTTTCTATGGCAACGACATCATTCAACTCCTATTTGTAACACGGTCTGGGTCGTAAATTGGCGACATAAATGATTATGGCTTTTGATTAGATGTTTGTCATGGATTATAGAGCAAATGCGCTTATACCTATCCTAAACGAAACAATTTGTTCATTATGTATTGTGATTTCTCAATTTGGTCGTCAGGGTTTGTATACAACACAGTTTCAGCAATATGTCAGTGATATCACGAAGTTCAGCGTACCTTATCGTGACCCTGGTGTATCTTTCACAGGGGAGTTTTGGTCGAAAGTGTTAGCTTTTAAAAGACAACACCTCTTTTTCTCGGGTTGCTCACACTTATTGGAACAGGTGTTTCTCGCTTTGTGTGATTAAATGGTAATCATAGCTGATATCAAATGTATCATGAATCTGACCTCAATTCATACAATGGAAAACAATTATTGATACTTTTTATAGTGGAATAAGACATTGATTTTGACAAAAAAGGAATGCAAATGAAACATGCACATCCCCTCAAAGACTATGAATTATGAAATCACTTCGAGAAACAGCGAAATTGCCAGGAATGAGCAAAATCTCTCTTTCTTTACATTAATCATATTAATAGGTGGAGGTTAGGGAGGGAGGGAGGGAGGTAGGGAGGGAGAGGAGGGAGGAAGAGGGATGGAGGGAGGGAGGGATAGAGGAGAGAGAGAGAAAATATGCTAGTACGGGTCCTTGTACATCTGTAAGATAGTATGTGGGGAGGGAGGGAGGGAGAGAGAGAGAGAGAGAGAGAGAGAGAGAGAGAGAGAGAGAGAGAGAGAGAGAGGGAGTGAGAGGGAGAGAGAGAGAGAGAGAGGAGGAGGAGAGAGAG
>OX401408.1:10824732-10854863 GCA_947846245.1 Cerastoderma edule | reverse complement strand
CTGGTGCCAAGTTGTGCCTACCTTGACTTTTAGCTGTGTATTCATGATGCAGTCTAAAATGAAGTACAAGTAAGATAACCATGTGCTAGCTCTACTAAATATCAACAAAACTATTAGTGTTAAACAGAGTTTATACTTAATGCTTTTAAAGAATCGAAAGTTTATTCATTGCAGCCATTGCAATAAGATCAGTCGATAAATATCGGAATTTAACAATTATCCATTCATTGATTTAGACGATAAGTTTCTACAGTTGGATTTTTCCCTTTATCGACTTTTTTATTGATGTTATGTTCTCCATGATAGGCCCCCTAATCCTCCATTAGCAAAGGTGTGATGAAAATTCGAGTCGATGTTCAGGGAACACACCGAAAATTCGAGTCGACGTTCAGGAAACACACCACTGAAGTGATAGTGGCAGATAATTTGACACTAATCTACATACTAAATGTGACCTGATTTGAAAGAATATAGGTGAAGTCAACGGTTGATTTAGATTTGAAGCATACACTCTTGGTTTTAGTCATATACATTAATAAAATATCGTACTGTGCTGAAAAAAAGGAGAAAGTTCGGAATAAACATAACAATTCTCTTAGGGCTAATAAATATGATATGATATGAATTATGTTTTGGTCTCAGAACGATCTACTTTCAGCTGAAAAATATTTATATCATTACCGCAGACCTGACAGAACCCCAATAACATTGAAATCCCTTAATTTATGATGTTATGAAACTTCTAGGAGGCACTGTCGACATCACAGTTCACAAAATAAAAAGATCCGGGAACATTCGAGAATTACATCAGGCCAGTGGAGGAGCATGGGGAGGTACAAAGGTAGATGAGGCTTTCGAGGCGTTCCTGGTTGAGCTTGTAGGTAATGCTATAAATAATAAACCAAACCAGAAAGAATGCGAACTTGCAGAAAATACAAAAAAAAGAAAGGGAACAAAGAGAGAGAGAGAAAGAGAGAGAGAAAGAGAGAGAGAAAGAGAGAGAGAAAGAGAGAGAGAAAGAGAGAGAATGAGAGAGAGAAAGAGAGAGAGAAAGAGAGAGAGAAAGAGAGAGAGAGAAAGAGAGAGAGAGAGAGAAAGAGAGAGAGAAAGAGAAAGAGAGATAGATAGATAGATAGATAGATAGACAGACAGACAGACAGACAGACAGACAGACAGACAGACAGACAGACAGGCAGGCAGGCAGGCAGGCAGGCAGGCAGGCAGGCAGGCAGGCAGGCAGGCAGGCAGGCAGGCAGGCAGGCAGGCAGGCAGGCAGGCAGGCAGGCAGGCAGGCAGGCAGGCAGGCAGGCAGGCAGGCAGGCAGGCAGGCAGGCAGGCAGACACACAGACAGAGCATGGAGGTACTTGACATGAAGGTGGGTAGAATAAAACTAGAGAGAGCAACAGACAGACATAAAGCCAAGCGACGCAGTCGAGACAGCGACATTCAAAACAGAGACACCCGAGGTAGGGACATAGCTTGATAAAGAGAGACAAAATGAGATAAAAAGACAGAGAAAAAAATATATAGTGAGCTACAGATAGAAAAAGACAGACAGAGTGAGATAAAGAGAAAAAAGATGAGGTAAAGAGAGAAAGAGTAAAACAGAGAGACATCATGGAATGACGAGATAGATTAAGCGACACAAAGGTAGATTAAGAAAGACAGTGAGTACAGACATTTATTAAACATATTGTACTCTCTTCTTTCTGTAAAATAGGTCCGGCAACAATGAAAGCATTCAAAAAAGTGTATATTGAAGATTACCTCGATCTCCTCCGAGACTTCGAAATCAAGAAGCGTAGTATCACCCCACAGAAAGAGGGGAATATCACGTTTAGGATACCGAGAGCGCTGGTTGACATGTACAAGGACCTCACACAAAAGGTTTTTGAAGACACCATCAGTTCTTCTAAACATGCAAACAAAGTAAGCGTGAACGGCGATAAACTGCGAGTCGAAGCCGAAGTGATGAAAAGTTTTTTTTCTGATCCTATGAAGAGCATAGTCAATCATGTCCAAGATTTACTGCGAATCCCGTCGGTAACCGGATGCTCCGCCATCGTGCTGGTTGGCGGATTTTCGGATTCTCCGATTCTCCAAGAGGAAATCCGGCGGTCGTTTCCCGAGAAAAAGATTATCGTTCCCGATGAGGCCGGTCTCGCAGTGCTGAAAGGCGCCGTTATATTTGGTCACAGTCCGAGAGCAATTGCGGAGAGAGTGTGTAAGTACACGTATGGTACTGATATTGCTCACGTTTTCAGCGATACTTGTGATCACCCTCAAACCCGATGTGAAAAGGATAAACAAGGTGTGTTACGATGTTATGATATATTTGATACACACGTACAGATTGGACAGACTGTTAAATTAGGGAAGAAGCAGCCAGAACAAATATATTGCCCTGTCGATGATGATCAAACTTCGATAACATTCCCCATTTATGCATCATCGACACCAAAACCCTACCTGTCAACAAAAGAAGGATGCCACAAGATCGGAAAATGTACGATACCTATTGCTGAATATGATGGGTCGGAGAGGGAAGTTGGTGTTAGGATGGTCTTCGGAGGAACGGAAATCGAGGTCATTATTGAAGACAAGACGACAGGGAAGGTGACAAGGAAACGTGTGGACTTTCTTGGATGATTATTTCAAAAAGGATATGTGTTGTTTTAATAGGATATTTTCCTCACTTATACAGTAATATGTTTCCTTTATTGGACTTAAGACTGCTGTTTAATCAGTATTTCATGTTTAATCATCACAAAGACGTCATTTGACTTGAGATGAAACAGCTCGGGTGTCACCAAACATTTGAAAATACGGCTGTATTCGATATTGAAACGACGTATCATACTCAGAGAAGGTGCTTGACTTAACTTTTGTATCTAAAATGAATGCTTCTACGATAAACTTGTCAATAGTATGGCTTTATAAACTAAAATTGCATATATTATGTTGTATACTTTTGACTTTCGCATGAGTAAAGAGACCCAAACTTAGTCTTATCAGAATTCAATCAGCCAATGAAAAAAATGTTTGTTCGAAAACTTGCATGGTAAGCATGTAAATGTCATCCCTTCAGGTTGATGAAGAATTTTCCAACATCTATATGATCATGTAACAATTTCGAAATTGAAAAAGGGATATGCTTTCTAACTACTCTATCCTGAGCTATGTACATATTCATGTTCATCGAAGATGAAGTTAATTTATGTTTCCAACTGAGAAATATGTAGAGGGAAGGAGATATTATCAGATGTTCTAGAAAATATCCATCAATAATAGTCATGCTCTAATCTAAAAAACTAGTGCATGCACAGGACCTTAAGGATCATCAACGTTTTGCCTTTGAGAGAAGTTAATCAATATCATACATGACAAATTACAGACCAAAGGTATTTATGAACCATAGGTAATTCTAACTCGAAACCAACACTTCAGTTGGATTAAGATGTCAGCAGATATCCGGCGGTCTGTAAGTTAGGATGTGATTGCTTCGTCTTAAGCGTGAAAATCGTTTTTCTTTAATATAAACTTCACTTTGATAGTATATATATTAACCATCTTCGACTGTCTCTATAGATTTTATTACCAATATTTTACACAAAGTTCGAGAAACGGTATTCCCCCTGGTGATGCTTATCCAATGGCATCGTGGTGTGCTGTGAACATGTATTAGACGTATACTGATGACCTCAAGCGATTTGTGAATGTCATTGTTTGGAGATCTCGTCGAACCTGTTTACAATCCAGCATACTTTTCCACCAAGCATACATATCAAACGATGAGTAACTAGCATGCGTTGGACATGTATGTTAACTTCTATGACTGCTTTCAGTTTTCTTTTGGACAAAGCAATACACAACTCCTTTTTGCTTGACAATAATTGTTCTACTTATGGCGAGGATGTAAAGAATGACATAGAGCGGATTGAAGAAACATTTCACATGTCGTGAATCTTTTACTTTAATTGTGAAGAACTGTATTACATATGTACTCAAGTTTACACATTTTACACTTTCATTCTCGCTTGTATTAGATGTTCTTAAATGTATGTGATAATGAAAATAAAAAAGAGGTAATAAGGTTATTTAGCTTTTTATATTTTGTACAATCAATGTTATGGAAATGACATATAACTCTGATTGAATAAAACTTTAAACCAACATAGCTTTAATTATGAACATAGTAAAACGACAATTCCTATTCAAAACTCGCGCAAGCAGTATGTTCGTCATTTCAACTTCCTGGCTGCTCTACGATATCCGGGTTTTCCGATTTAAGTTATAACAGCTTTGCTGAAATCGCAATGGATTATTCGATCTAACAATCGGTGTATACCTCGCATCGTTCCCTATTAGATTCGATCTAACAATTGGCGTACATCTCGCATCATTCCCTCTTAGATTGGGTTTAACAATTGGCGTATACCTCGCCTCTTTCCAGCGCAGATTCAGCCTAACAATTGGCATATACCTCGCATCATTCCCTCTTAAATTCGGTCTAACAATTGGCATATGCATCGCCTCTTTCAAGCGTAGATTTGATTCAACAATTGGCATATACTTCGCCTCTTTCCAGAGTTATACAAAGTATTCCTTCAATCCATTCCAGCACTACCAATTTTGATCTGGAGATATTTTCGTCCTATCAAAATGCCGTACCCATTATCAAGAGTGATGTGAAGCGAAACTGTCTTGTTTTTTCTGTCATATAAACGTGTCTAGACACGCCTGTTGCAGACAATTCAAGAATAAACGATCACTAATGATGAGATAGCCCGTGAAGAAAAAATTCTACTTAGGTCACATTGGTTTCTTCAAAGACTATAAAGGATATATTACTGTGTATATTCTATAAACGCAGCTGGAAAGCAATTTAATCATTTCGTCACAATGGTTTCTATAAAATATAGGTGAAGAGCATCTTTAATGGATGATTCGGTCTAACAATTAGCGTAAACCTCGCCTTTTTCCAGCGCAGATTCGGTCTAACAATTGGCGTACAACTCACATCATTCCCTCTTAGATTCGGACTAACATTTGGCGTAATCCTCGCCTCTTTCCAGCGCAGATTCGGTCTAACAATTGGCCAATACTTCGCCTCTTTCAAGCGTTGATTTGATTCAACAATTGTCATATACTTCGCCTCTTTTAAGCGTAGATTTGATTCAACAATTGTATGCTTCGACACTTTCAAGCATAGATTTGATTCATCAATTGGCATATACATCACCTCTTTCAAGCGTAGATTTGATTCAACAATTGACATATACTTCGCCTCTTTCAAGCGTAGATTTGATTCAACAATTGACATATACTTCGCCTCTTTCATGCGTAGATTTGATTCAACAATTGTATGCTTCGACACTTTCAAGCATAGATTTGATTCAACAATTGGCATATACATCACCTCTTTCAAGCGTAGATTTGATTCAACAATTGGCATATACATCGCCTCTTTCAAGCGTAGATTTGATTCAACAATTGGCATATACATCGCCTCTTTCAAGCGTAGATTTGATTCAACAATTGGCATATACATCGCCTCTTTCAAGCGTAGATTTGATTCAACAATTGGCATATACATCGCCTCTTTCAAGCGTAGATTTGATTCAAAAATTGACATATACATCACCTCTTTCAAGCGTAGATTTGATTCAACAATTGGCATATACATCACCTCTTTCAAGCGTTGATTTGATTCAACAATTGACATATACATCGCCTCTTTCAAGCGTAGATTTGATTCAACAATTGGCGTATACATCGCCTCTTTCAAGCGTAGATTTGATTCAACAATTGGCATATACATCGCCTCTTTCAAGCGTAGATTTGATTCAACAATTGGCATATACATCACCTCTTTCAAGCGTAGATTTGATTCAACAATATACATCGCCCCTTTTTAGCGTAGATTTGATTCAACAATTGGCATATACATCGCCTCTTTTAAGCGTAGATTTGATTCAACAATTGGCATATGCTTCGCCTCTTTCAAGCGTAGATTTGATTCAACAATTGGCATATACATCGCCTCTTTCAAGCGTAGATTTGATTCAACACTTGGCATATACATCGCCTCTTTCAAGCGTAGATTTGATTAAACAATTGACGTATACATCGCCTCTTTCCAGCGTAGATGATATGGCGTCATAAACGTACGCGTACTGATCCTGTAATTAAATAAAAACAGTCTAAAAAGATGTTGTAATACCTCTTGAGTTTTATGGCCGTTCTAAACAACGTTTCAGATATACAAAGTAGTCCTTCAATCCATTCAAAAACTACCAATTTTGACCTGGAGATATTTTCGTCCTATCAAAATGCCGTACCCATTATCAAGGGTGATGTGAAGCGAAACTGTCTTGCTTTTTCCTTCATTAAAAACGTGTCTAGACACGCCTGTTGCAGACAGTTCAAGAATAAACAATCACTAATGTAGAGATAGCCCGTGAAGAGAAATTTCTACTTAAGTCACAATGGTTTCTTCCAATACTATAAGGATACAGTATTGTTTATATTCTATAAACGCAGCTGGAAAGCAATTTAATAATATCGTCACAATGGTTTCTTCCAAAACTATAAAGGATACATTATTGTTCATATTCTATAAACGCAGCTAAAAACCAATTTAATAATTTCGTCACACTGGTTTCTACCAAGACTTTAAGGATACAGTATTGTTCATATTCTATAAACGAAGCTAAAAAGATATTTAATAATTTCGTCACACTGGTTTCTATAAAATACAGGTGAAGAGCATCTTTAATGGTTGCTACCGGACTTAAAACGACGATAAACAGTGTACAAAGTAAATCATTTCTGCCCAAAAACTCATTGAAGAAAGAAGCCATCTAACTAACGTTACCTTCACACAGCGTCTAAACCAGAGGATGAGTGCTTATCCATGACCCACAAACGGAACTTATAAAAACATTCACCTGCATGATTACTGGTTTAGTATCCAGGAAGCAGTCATCGAGAGTGCCGTTGAACAAGCTTTAAGTTTCCTTCACAATCGATGTAAGACAAATATAGTGAATGGTGAATGTTGAATGATATTCGCAAGTAAGTGGGACTGAATCATTGCATTGAAAAAGTATTGTTTGTTTACAAGTTAGCCATTCACGTAAATATATTACATTCTTTTCTTTATTTTCTATCGGTCATTAACAGTTGTGACGACACAAATCCGTCGATTGGTCAAATAATTCGTTATAAAGACTTAATTTTGTCCTAAAACCTCTTAATTAGCACGTAAGAATGACTTACTAACTCGGTGAAACGACTGACTTACACGTTATAACGAGGAGTTAAGCCTTAACATCAAGTATGTAACCCGTTAAAACGAGTAACGAGTTAGCCGTTATATAACGCGAAAGGGTGTCGTTATAACGAGATAAAATGATTATTGAATCCGCATCATAACCACTCAAACATTTTAATCGTGTTTTAAGATATTCCGGAAACATCAGCAAACTTTGTGAGCGATTAAATGACCAAACAATCAGCATACCTGAACCGTAATTTCACTAATTGGCTCTCGAATGTTTATTCTACGTTTAGAGCTATTTCTGAAATATGTGCATTAAAAACTGTAATCCATCGACCAAATGGCAGATGTACTTCGTTTATCACGTAAACTTTGCCTGACAGGATACATGTATATGCAATACGCTAAATCTAATGAATATAAGGATACATGGATACAGTGTACATGGATATAGGTCTATTATTCCCTTACGAAATTGGGGATAATGCTTTCGTTGCGTTCCTTCATTAGCTTTACCGTCTGGAGTATGTTGATATGCCCCTGCTCTCTTTTCATCCGCTCCAACTCGTTAAGGAGAATACAGACTAGGCCGCTTCTTTCGGAACCAGAACTTGGATAAAAAGAACATGACATAGATGTTAAGCAATGTATTAAAAGATATAATGAGTAAAGTATTTACATGCTTGGTCAACCAGTTAGGGGTCCTGTGTGGTCCAGTGGTTAGGGTGTCGTTCTTAGAACTCGTGGGTCCCGTGTTCGATCCCGACCGGTACCTCTGGATTCATGGGAGTGGTCTTTGGTAAGATATTTCAGAGCCCCTACCTAGTATTGGTTTGTTTTGGAGGACAGTGGTCCAGAGGTAGAGCGTCAGCTTCTGGGCACGAGAGTCGTGGGTTCGAATCCCGTGAAAAGCGGGATCTGCCTTGCGAACTTTCATTAATCCACATTCGGCGCGATTACTGGTTATGTATCCAGGAAGCAGAATCGAGAGTGATTAATCTGATTTGTAAGAACTTGTTTCACAATCAATGTAAAATAAATAAGTTTAAACTAAACACTTCAGAGCCCCTACCTAGTATTGGTGATTCATAATGTTAATCAGGCTTTAAACCCACTATTAACAAACAAACCAATCATTCAGTTCAGTCAAAAGTAAAAATATTACATACTTTATGTGAATAAGGATATGGTTTATACAGGATTAAAGTAAATTACTAATTTACTGTAGCGTCGAATTAAACTTTCACTTAATACCAAATACATGTGTATTCCATTTTTTCCGTAAGTTCCAAAAAAATAATCCTATGATGTCAAGAAACTTAAACTGACAATGTATCTTTATCCGCACGCTTAACTAGGCACCTTGTTCTTATAAGGCACTTAGACCTTATATTTACATTTACCAGGCTCTTTTTCATTATAAGAACTTCGTACTGGGCACTATAAGTTATTATATTTACGTAATACTAGGCACTTTGGCCTTATTAGCGTTTCGTACTAGGTACCAGGTCCTTGTTTGTACTTTATAATAGGTACCAGGTCATTATATAAACTGTATACTGCGCACTTTGGCCTTATTAGCGTTTCGTACTAGGTACTTGATCCTTGTGTGTACTTTATAGGGGCACCAGATCATTATATATACTGTATACTAGGCAGTTTGGCCTTACCAGAGCTTCATATAAGGCACTGCAAGGACCAAAGTTGGTGTACATGCACAGAGATGTGAGCTAGTAATTGAATCTATTTTACAGTTATTTAATAATGTCAAACGTACTATATATATAAAATAATATCCAATATACGTCTTACTCAATATAGGATGGATCTTACAATGTACGAGTATGGGTTTGGAACTTGTAAGACGCTGTTGCCAACCCAAGACTTAAGTCGCTTATTTTGCTCAAAACTCGGTTTCTGACTCAACTTCCTGTTGGAGCTGAGTTTCTTGCTAAGTTGCGTTTCACGAAAAAACTCAGACTGAGTTTTTGCTAAAAGACTCAGTTTGAGTCGCTTATTCTGAGTCAGCCCACACCCTGACTTAAGTTTTTACTAAGCGACTCAAATATTGGCGGACGGACAGGATCGGCGCCACCGCCTCAAAACTTAATTTGGGCACAGTTTCCATCTCATTAAAAGGATAACGTATTGCTGGATGTAGGTGAGAGAACTTTTTGTACTCTTTCATTTCGTAATGAAAAAACATATTTGCCCAGGATTATGATGAATATGGCGTGCCCCCTCAATTTAATCCAGACCGATGGCGAGGCCGTGTCCATGGTCAGGAAGGCGGTCATGCCGATAGCGATAACGACTCATTGGACGCCCAGGATGATGATGCTGGACCTGAGGTCCCCCCTCAACTTGATCCAGGCAGAGGGCGAGGTCGTGGCCGTGGTCGTAGGCGTGGACAAGGCCGTGGTCGCGGCGTGGGGGAGGTCGTGCTCATGGTCAGGAAGGTGGAAGTGCCGATAGCGATACCGACTCATTAGACGCCTAGGATGATAATGCTGGACATGCTGTGCCCCCTCAACTTGATCCAGGCAGAGGACGAGGCCGTGGGCGTTGTCGTGGCCGTGGTAAAGCATTCCAAATGCTAGCAAATGCACCAGGTCCATACCCTGTTAACCAACCAGATCCAGCTCAGATTGCACTAGTGGGGCGAAACGGTACTAGATGGCAAAGAAATGCCCCAAATATTGGTAGACGTCGTGTACAGATATCACCAGACAGCCACCTGGTATCACCAATGAAGCTCGCTGTAACAGGATTGTGGAAGCATTTGGCCTCTTCCGTACACCTGCCATGATTGATTTGGTTGTCTTAGAAACCAACCGTGAAGGCAGACGTTGCTACAGAGAATTGAGTGATGCAAATTCTGAACAAGTAAAGGTCTGGACAGCAGTTGACGATACTGAAATGATGGCATTCATTGGACTTTGGGCTTTGTCTGTTTGCTTGGGTTTATCGCTCCAACCATGAGCCAGTTGCATCTCTCTGGTCTGAAAAGGAAGGCAGGCCCGTTTTCACTGCCACTATGTCTAGAAACCGATTCACAGATAACCTGAAGTTTCTGAGATTTGACAATAAAGCGACTCGAGCACAGAGGCAAGCAACAGACAAACTAGCACCTTTCCGTGAGTTCTGTTTCACGTGCAACTTCCAAAGTTCTACATTTCGGGAGTAGATCTCTGCGTTGATGAACAGTAAGTTGCCTTCAGAGGTCGGTGTGGATTTCGCCAATACATCCCTTCAAAGCCTGCGAAATATGGCAAATCTGGTGGTGTTGCGATGCTGAGACAACTTACCCACTGAAAGGCGATGTGTACCTAGGCACACAGCCTGGTGAACAGCACGATGTTAGACAGGGGGCACGATTCGTGAAGGAGCTGGTGGCACCATGGCTCAGAAGTGGTCGAAATGTCACAGCAGATAATTTCTTCACATCTATTCCTCTCGTTGAAGATCTGCTAGCTGATGGCCTCACCTATGTAGGTTCTATCCGTTCAAACAAGCCTCACTTAACTGATGCAATGAAAGCCAGCAACAAACGAGAGGTCCACAAGTCATTGTTTCGCTTCAATGACCAAATGACATTGGGGTCGTATGTTCCAAAGCAAAACAAGTCTGTTCTGGCTCTGTCCACCATGTATCATGATGCAAGTGTTGGGGGAGAAGTGCACAAGCCAGAGATTATCATGCATTACAATACCACCAAGAGTGGAGTGGACAACCTTAACCACCTATCTACTATGTACACCGCTAGGAGAAAGGTCAACCGTTGGCCTGTTGTACTGTTTGGTAACTGCATATACATTGGGGCTGTATCTGCTTTCATCATATGGCTAGTCAACTTTCCTGAATAAATGGAAGTCATCTGAGGGACGAAGACGACGACGTCTCCTTCTGCTGGAACTAGCACAGGGGCTGATCATGCCACAGGTCCGGCGCCGGTCCCTGATACCAACCTTGAAGGTGCCGAACCGTTTGGCAATGAAGACGGTTGGCGTAGAAGCTCCTGGTCAGCCACAGCGGGCTCAACAGGCAGTGGGTGTTGCCAAGAGGAGAGGATGTTGCCTGTGTCCTCGTCATGTTGACAAGAAAGTTAGGCTTGAATGCTGCGAGGCATGCAGGAAGCCTGTATGTTCCGATCACAGCAGTCAGCAAATTGTATGCGAACACTGCTTGTAAATAAAACAAATGACAGACTGTTCATGTAGACAGTGATAAGACCTGGGTCGGTGCTTACAAAGCTTCTTAAGTATGAGCATGAAATCGTTCTCAACCAATCGATTGTTTAGAATTGAGCTTCAAACATATAATTTGTCGGATTTATAAAGAAATATGGAGCTCCTGATCAAATCTTACCAATGATATTCTTGAAGAATAAATCTGACTAAATTAATCACTTGAGTACGATATTATTCTCAGACTAAGGAATTCCTACCGTTCTCAATCATCTGATTGGTCAGATTTGAGTTTCAAGCTTATATGATTGATCAGAATTGAAATGAAATTTTCAATTTCGTTTCAAATCCGACAAATCAAATGCTTGAAGTTAAAAATCTGACCTATCAGGTGCTTGATAACGATTTCATGCTCAGACTCAAGAAATTTTATAAGCACCGACCCTGTTTTCCTGAAGGACGATATCATAGATAATCATTTTATTTTGTTAACCATATTTTGCGTTACTGTTTGGTACAAGAGTATGCCATTGTATATGCCATATGTAGTTCAGAACATGTCAAATGCCAATTTAACTGAAAAAAAAAGAGCTCAAAGGACTCACCAGGGAGTGCATTGGCTACTAATCTGTTATTTGTGTGCCTTTGTCACGTGTTTGTAGCCAATAAAACATTTCATAAGCAAATGTCTTTTGTTATACATTTGTTTCTGTTCTTATAAAGAAAAATATAAGTGGGGTCCAAACGGACCCTAGTTGGTAGGATTTGTACAAAAAAATATGTTGGTAGTATGAAGGTTAACATCGACCGGGTATTGCCAGGAGTGGCAACTATGTCTGTCCAGGACTTAAACTCAAACCGTCGGACTGATTTAGTCGTGTCGTTCTATAAATGGTAAAAGAGATCCCAAGTTATAAATAGTTCATATGGCGGATAAGCAAATGAAACTGAAACTAGAAGCATGAGTGACCCATCCGTATCGCTGCCAAAATATAACCGCACACATAGATGTTACGGATAATTCTTAGTGCCTTGTCAGAATGGTGAATTTTAAACCTATTTCATTCATCGTAATGATATAAACAGCGATTGTCTTATACAATGTTTACAAAAGTAAGTGGTTCCTCTTACGTATCCAAATTGATATGACTTGTAATATATGTTAACAGGTAGTTGAGGTAGTACAAATAACAACTTAAGATGCTTATCATGAAAACATTTATCTATGGGAAAGAGGACAGTAATGGTAGAAACAATGAGGAATTATTGTCGTAGGTGTTGTCAGATAGGTTTTCAAGCACAAGTAAATACTGTAGTATGGATGATATCATTTATTCATTATTCAGTATAAATGCAAAAAGCAAACAAATAAAATGTTACTTATGGACTATTATTTAAAAAGAAAACATTTGCAGGTACATAAGCATAGAGAATGTTAGAATAATACCCACGCTTTCGAATGAACTAATAGTTTTGTTATGTTAGAATGTGAGAAGCTAACCCTGGCGTATGTCTTTTTTGTTTGGGGTTAACGACATGTGAACATCTTTTAGCTGCATGACGGCTTTCCTGGGATTCAACAGTACTAAGCTGTGGTTCTGAAGTGTCTTGCCAACAGACACTCGTTTAAAGAATATTAATATTGACGTTCACTAAAATGGTCTCGATAAAAAACCAATAGTATGGTACTGAATTAGACGTAGAACTGTGTACAAATACTACTGACATTGGTGCATGTAAAGAGAATCTCATTAACATAGAGTGTTATGGAAGTACTTACAATGACGAATGTAAAGTTGTGTCATTGATACTCAATGTTACACTTATACTTGCATCGTCATACACATAGATGGTCACTTCATGCGTAATGCTATAATAATACTCACATTCACGTATGTAAGGCTGGTCTCTGTAAATATTTCATCTGTCCTCGAGTTTTTTACACCCACCTTGTATGCGGATTGTATACATTTATCGGTAGCGCCTAGATTCGCCGAAATCTGAAATATGTGTGTTTGCATTTTGTTTTGAATTTCAGAAATGATATTTGCTGTAGCATGTTCGCATTATAAAGCACCCTACTTTTTAAACAAAAGATCTGGAAGTGATTCTTTAACTGATTTATACGTCATCGTTTATTTGAAAATGAAGCAAAACACCAAATCGAAAACAAAAGGGTACTTTGTAAGCTATATGTATAGTATCTCAGTTGCTTAGTGAATCATTTAAAAGCGTTGTATTCCTTGTGTACCGTAAACACCTAGTAAATACAGCATTTTGTAATATCATCATTCGATAGTGATGGATGTTTAAGTTAGTATTACCCATTTATCTCCGTCGGTTCGAATCAGACTAAAGTATGAGTGTACGAACCGCATGGGAGGTCGATGATTGGTCCGTCAGCGTGACAACTGTTTTAACATCGTGCTCAGCAATCAGGGTCCAGAACTCTTCTTACGTTGGAGTTGTTGGTGAAATTTACAAATAAGGAAAGTATTCTCCTGTTCGTAATTCTGAAAAATGAACATACAAAAATAACTAATAAAAAGCGGTATGCATTTATCGTTTTGAATGATTCCAAGTGGAGCGTAGATGTCCAGTGGAAGAGCGTCGGCATCGAGACAAGGGGGCAGTGGGTTTGAATCCCGTGAGTAGCGGGATTAACTTTGAGACCTTTCATTGACCTGATTTCAGCGCGATTATAGATCGAATACTGATTATGTATCTCGGGAGCAGATTAACAGTAGTTAATTCAAGCTGTTTGAACTTATTTCAAAAGCAATTTAAAGATAAAGCATTTTTAGTATCCTAACAAGATAACTGTAATGACCTGTATGAACGAATCGTTTGTTTATTTTTCTTAATAGATAAAACATCCAACTCTTGATTCATGTTCGTTTGTTTGTTATATCGATCTTTACATATTCTTAAGCGGGGGTTGCTAAGCAAACCGTCAGAGGTGAGAAGTGAATGTATATTTTCAAACATAAGTAGCAATTGTCTTTTAGAAAGCCACGTATCACAACTGCTTTACCTCACCAAAATATATAAAGTTAACCTATCGTAAACATGTACACATGGTATGTGTACTGTTAGATATTTAGACCGACAAAAGGTTAGTAATAAAAGTAGTGATTTGCCTCTATTAAAGGTGTTGATGATATTATCACACAAAGAATGCAATGATCTATCTGAAAAAGGGTAGGGCTTGTTTTTGAAGCAGGGCGCGTAATAATTGTTACAACTGGAAACAGCTTGGTAAGGCGTTGAACATTTAGAACATTTAGCATGTGATAAGACAAAAAACGTTCTTAAATATATTCAATTACAGAATGTGCTGGTCGCTTACAACACTGACCATCTACTTTTCACATCTTCTTAAAGTGTATGTTATGAAGACATAACTAAGTTCATATTGTATAGTTCTGGTGAGGACATTTCTAGTTGTATATTGTATAATTCTTGTGAGGACATTTCTATGTGAACATTGTATAGTTCTAGGGAGGACATGACTAGGTGTATATTGTATAGTTCTAGTGAGGACATTACTAGGTGTATATTGTATAGTTCTAGTGAGGACATTACTAGATGTATATTGAGGTACGTTGTATAGTTCTAGGGAGGACATGACTAGGTGTATATTGTATAGTTCTAGTGAGGACATTACTAGGTGTATATTGTATAGTTCTAGTGAGGACATTACTAGATGTATATTGTATAGTTCTAGGGAGGACATGACTAGGTGTATATTGTATAGTTCTAGTGAGGACATGACTAGGTGTATATTGTACAGTTCTAGTGAAGACATTATTAGATGTACGTTGTATAGTTCTATGTGAGGACATTAATAGGTGTACATTGTATAGTTCTAGTTAGGACATTACTAGGTGTATATTGTATAGTTCTAGTGAGGACATTACTAGGTGTATATTGTGTAGTTCTAGTGAGGACATTATTAGAGGTACGTTGTATAGTTCTAGGGAGGACATGACTAGGTGTATATTGTATAGTTCTAGTGAGGACATTACTAGGTGTATACTGGTGTACCCTAATTCCGTGGTACTTATGGTTACATGAATAACAGAAAGGAAGGGGAGAACTTAGCTGTCAACATTCAGCTTTTCTAACATATTTCATTCCTCATTTACGATCTTCTCATCATTATTTTTAAATGGAGCACATAAATGCTCTAAGTATCGTAAATTAATTGGGTCACTAGCAGCCATTTGCATTGTTGATGTCTTACCCTAATTCCGTGGTATTCAGGTCAAACACAATTATTTAAGTATCAGTCTAAAATAATTAGGGTGAAACATACTAGGAACGAATCCTGAAACAATTTGGGTGTGTCTGACCCAAGAATGGTGGAGAATTACAGACGAACTCAACAGTGTGAAACAATTTGTTTAGGGTCTTAGATTTGAGTAAAAAGTGTGAAAATATCGGGGATTTTCGGAGGTCTCTGTAATATGAGGAGAATTTTATTGGATTGAATTGGTTTTATACCAGAAAAACATTCATTCTTGCTTCTTTGGAGTTCTAACATTGGGCTGCGAAAGTAGGTCAGGTTGATGTGTTACTTTATGGAAGCAGTATGACATTATGCAAATACCACGGAATTAGGGATACCACGAGATTAGGGGAATTGACTATACATTGTGTAGTTCCAGTGAGGACATTACTAGGTGTACATTGTATAGTTCTAGTAAGGACATTAATAGGTGTATATTGTTTAGTTCTAGTTAGGGCACTAATATGTGTACATTTTATAGATCTAGTTAGGACATTATAAGTTATAAGGTGCATATTTAGTTTATCCAGTTAGAACATTCGATGGTTCATATTGTGTTCTTGTAGTATGAGTGCTTCTAGGTAGGTACACATTGCCTAATTCTAGTGGGGATATTTCTGTGTTTTCATTGTGATGTTCTAGAGACGACATTACTATATGTACATTGTGTAGTTCTAGTGAGGACATTACTGGGTGTACATTGTATATTTCTAGTGATGGCATTACTAGGTGTACATTGTGAAGTTCTAGTTAGGACATTACTAGCTGCATATTTAGTTGTTCCAGTGAGAACATTACACTGCTCATGTTGTGTTCTTGTAGTGTGGACGTTACTAAATTGCATAGTTTTAGTGAGAACATTTCTAAGTTTACATTGTGAAGTTCTAGTTAGGACATTATTAGCTGCATATTTAGTTGTTCCAGTGAGAACATTACGTTGTTCATGTTGTGTTCTTGTAGTGTGAACGTTACTAGGTACAAATTGCATAGTTTTAGTGAGAACACTTCTATGTTTACATTGTGAAGTTCTAGTGATTACAATACTATGTGTATAGCGTGCTGTTTAGTAAGGACCTTGTATAGTTCAGGTGAGGGTATTAATAGATGCATATTATGTAGCTATATAAGGACATTGTAAGATGCATATTTTGTGTTTCTTGTGAGGACAATACTCGCTGTACATTTGTCATAAGCTCCACCACCGAAAAACAGTGAACATTTGAATAGAACACACAAAGAAATATCGATTGAGTTAATTGCTATCAAAATCTGACGGGATATCATATGGATTTCAATATTAACGCGGACTATAGAGCGTTTAAGTAAACAATTTAAGTTAAGAATAAGTTCATAAACAACATTTTACCTCATTTCAATATTGAGGAAAGCAATATTGTAAAGTAGCTCATCATTGGTAGCGTCTCAAGGTTGATTTTTTAAACGGTGACTTTATGTCGATCTTATGTATACGAGTTCAGGCTACTCATAGCACGGGACCTCGGTTTCAAGTCTCATCCGAACGACTGGTGCGGCGGCAAATACTAGAAAGTATCTTTGGAATTTCCAGCGGCGAGACCAGGGAACTATTGACTATGTGCCAAGCGCTTTACCACTCGGTAAAGACTGCTTAACTTCTGAAACATTTCCCTTAAGGCGTTAAGGACATGTTCTACAGTTTTATAAGAAAATGATCCTTTCATAGAATTTTCTAAATTTTTAATATGTTATTCAAAATTTTATTTTGAATTCAAAAATGAAAAGAAAAATGCAGGTCGACTGGTTAGTTTTTTCGTTTCCATAGTAACTGTTTAGGGCAAAATGTCAAAATGACCATACCATCGTCAAAGGTAAAAGAATAATTTCTGGAAGGTTTATTAACACTAAAAAAACACGAATTCATACATTCAATACTTTAAAATTCATTGTTATTTCAAATTATTACAATCTGAACAACTTTTGCAATCCATATAAGTTTTTCAAATTTGTGTATTCGACAAAATACGAAGAAAATTGATATGTATATTACAAATAAATGAAGATATTTAAGAATTCCTTTCATAGATTTTTCTTATTTTTCAGTATGTGAAGTAAAATTTAATCTTAAAATACAAAATGCAAAAAAAAAAAATAATAAAACTACCGAAAACATCCTTAAGGACTGACGTTCTCGGTAGTTTTATCTGCGCATCCAAGGGAGATAATAACCTGTTACCGAAGAGCTACTTGCATAGTTGTCGGATAAACTTTTATTCGGATGAAATTTACTATATATGCTTTTTTTCCATGAATACTCATATTATCCATATAACTTTAAAAGGTTATTAACATTATTATATATTTCCCATGCATAATAGGCACCAAGCTTCTATTTTTCACGTTAAAAGTTATTTTAATCGTTTTTAAAATGTTTTTTCAAATACGGTTACCATGGAAACTGTCATTTTACAGAAAAAGTAACTCGTCAACATATACTTTTTTTTGCATTTTGTATTTAAAGATTAAATTTTACTCCACATACTGAAAAATAAGAAAATTCTATGAAAGGAATTTTTAAACATCTTCATTTTTTTGGTAATATACATATCAATTTTCCTTTCTTTTTGATGAATACAAAAACTTCCAAAACTGATTTGGATTACAAAAAGTGTCCAGGTTGTAATAAATTAGAAAAACATTGAATTATAAAGTATTGAAAATATGAATTCATGTTTTATGTGTTAATAACCCTTTCAGAAATTATTTTACAACCTTTGAAAATGTTATGGTCATTTTGACATTTTTGCCCCAAACGGTTACCATGGAAACTGTCATTTTACGAAAAAGCTATCTCGTCGACCTGCATTTTTTCTTTTCATTTTTGAATTCACAATAGAATTTTAAAAAACATATCGTAAATTAAGAGAATTATATTAAAGGATTATTTTCTTATAAAACTGTAGAACATGTCCTCAAGTAAAACAGTATCCTGGTGTATTATAAGTTATATTCATGCAATCATACAATCGTGTTTATATATATAAAAAATACTATTGTATGTAACTGTTTAGATTTACAAGTATTACAAAATAAACTATAGATTTCTTCTATATGTGTCTGTGAGTATTTGCCGTGCATGTACTTCTAGTCTTATCTAAAATGTGTGCCTGTTGTTTCCCTTTTATAGAACGAATATCTGCTAATTTGAAGATACAGTGTTCTACATGTGTTTTATTTGAACCCTCGACTTTCCATTTATTCCCCAAAAGATAACAAGCACCTATTACGCAGTTTACATATCTGTGACCGTTCTAAATAAAAAAGACGAGACAATTACAGTTTAGCAATACCAACGTCATTAGTTTTATTGGTTAATTACCATTCGATCAAAACAGTAATTCCTAATTGTAATTCCTAATCTCAAACGATTTCAAACGATTTCTCCCATCCCCTGTTGCTTCCTTAGTTATCAACTGTATTCTTACTAAAACCCTTTTTATATAGCTCGATCATGAAACATGTCCTTACAGTTTTTACTAACCGCTATCGAATCCACTCCCTAGATACATTAAGAAACTTCCAAGTGTTTTATCCGAATTTGAAGTGATATAAATATGTAAGTGAGACCCCGTTACTCATGGGGTTTGAACCAACGACCTCCGAGTCTAACAAAACCTTTATACACTCGTTATTTAGACGTGAAAACGAATCGCTTGATGACAATTCTTGTATTTATTGAATATGTTGTTTTCGAGTTAAGAGGGTTTTATTCTCGTAATGATCTAGATTTTTTTTGTGATCTTGTTTGAGGAAATCGGTTAAGTTTTTTTTTTCAGTGAATGAATACTTTAAATGTGATTTGTAAGATTAATCGATAATGTCCGCTAATCGACCGAACTACGACATTGTAAAGGTTGATTTACAACATGAGAAATGTGAGGATTAAGTCTTCGTTGATCCAAGAAACGATTATTTCGACAATACTATAACTTCGGAAACATTTTTGCACACACAAACACACAATTATAATCGTATCTAATTTCGATAATGTTTCAATCATTGCTATTTTTACTTGTTTATTTACTTTAAATAGGAGAGCTATACAATTATATCGCTGTTTTACCGTTCATTGGTGATTTCCATGAGGCGAATAGTTCATCGCAGTCGTTTTCCCCAAAATAACGCAGGACAAGCCAAATAAATCAAATAAACTCAGTTATAGCAGTGCCGTGTATGGTAGTTTTGTGCATGGTAGCACTGTGTATGATAGAAAATTGTATGGAAGTATTATGTATGGTAGTACTGTGTATGGTAGTACTGTGTATGGAAGTGCTGTGTTTTGTAGTACTGTGCATTGTAGTACTGTGTATGGTAGTTCTGTGTATGGTAGAACTGTGTATGGTAGTACTGTGTATGGTAGTACTGTGTATGGTAGTACTGTGTATGATAGAAAATTGTATGGAAGTATCATGTATGGTAGAACTGTGTATGGTAGTACTGTGTATGGTAGTGCTATGTATAGTAGAACTGTGTATGGTAGTGCTGTGTATGATAGTACTGTGTATGGTAGAACTGTGTATGGTAGAACTGTGTATGGTAGTTCTGCGTATGGCAGTACTGTGTATGGTAGTTCTGTATATGGTAGTACTGTGTATGGTAGAACTGTGTATGGTAGTACTATGTATAGAAGAACTGTGTATGATAGTACTGTGTATGGTAGTACTGTGTATGGTAGAACTAAGTATGGTAGTACTGTGTCTGGTAGTTCTATGTATTGTAGTTCTGTGTACGGTAGTTCTGTGTATGGTAGTACTGTGTATGTAGTTCTATGTATGGAAGTAATGCGTATGGAAGTACTGTGGTCGTACTGTGTATGGTATAACTGTGTATGGTAGTACTGTGTATGGTAGTTCTATGTATGGAAGTTATGTGTGTGGAAGTAATGTGTATGGAAGTACTGTGTATGGTAGTACTGTGTATGAAAGTACTGTGTATTGTAGTACTGTGTATGGTAGTTCTGTGTTTGGTAGTACTGTGTATGGTAGTTCTGTGTATGGTAGTTCTATGTATCGAAGTAATGTGTATGGAAGTACTGTGTATGGTAGTACTGTGTTAGGTAGAACTGTGTATTGTAGTACTATGTATTGAAGTACTGTGTAGGGTAGTTCTATGTATGGAAGTACATTGTACTGTGTTTTGTATAACTGTGTATTGTAGTACATTGTAAGGTAGAACTGTGTATGGTAGTACAGTGTATGGTAGTTCTGTGTATGGTAGTACTGGGTATGGTAGTACTGTGTATGGTAGTGCTGTGTATGGTAGTACTGTGTATGGCAGTACTATGTATGGAAGTACTGTGTAAGGTAGTTCTATGTATGGTAGTTCTGTGTATGGAAGCACTGTGCATTTTAGTAATGTGTATGGTAGTACTGTGTATGGAAGTACTGTGCATTGTCGTAAAGTGTATGGTAGTACAGTGTATGGTGGTACTGTGTTAGGTAGAACCTGTATTGTAGTACTGTGTAAGGTAGACCTGTGTAAGGTAGTACTGTGTATGCTAGAACTGTGTATGGTATTACTGTTTATGGTAGTCATGTTTATCGTAGTACCATGAATGGTAGTTCTTTGTATGGTAGTACTGTGTATTGTTGCACTGTGTATGGAAGTATTGTGTATGGTACTACTGTGTATGGTAGTACTGTATATGGTAGTACTGTGTATGGTAGTACTATGTATGGTAGTACTTTATATGGTAGTACTTTGTATGGTAGTACCCTGTATGGTAGTACTGTATATGGTAGTACTTTGTATGGTAGGACCGTGTATGGAAATAATGTGTATGGTAGGACTGTGTATGGTAGTACTGTGTATGGTAGTTCTATGTATGGAAGTTATGTGTGTGGAAGTAATGTGTATGGAAGTACTGTGTATGGTAGTACTGTGTATGAAAGTACTGTGTATTGTAGTACTGTGTATGGTAGTTCTGTGTTTGGTAGTACTGTGTATGGTAGTTCTGTGTATGGTAGTTCTATGTATCGAAGTAATGTGTATGGAAGTACTGTGTATGGTAGTACTGTGTTAGGTAGAACTGTGTATTGTAGTACTATGTATTGAAGTACTGTGTAGGGTAGTTCTATGTATGGAAGTACATTGTACTGTGTTTTGTATAACTGTGTATTGTAGTACATTGTAAGGTAGAACTGTGTATGGTAGTACAGTGTATGGTAGTTCTGTGTATGGTAGTACTGGGTATGGTAGTACTGTGTATGGTAGTGCTGTGTATGGTAGTACTGTGTATGGCAGTACTATGTATGGAAGTACTGTGTAAGGTAGTTCTATGTATGGTAGTTCTGTGTATGGAAGCACTGTGCATTTTAGTAATGTGTATGGTAGTACTGTGTATGGAAGTACTGTGCATTGTCGTAAAGTGTATGGTAGTACAGTGTATGGTGGTACTGTGTTAGGTAGAACCTGTATTGTAGTACTGTGTAAGGTAGACCTGTGTAAGGTAGTACTGTGTATGCTAGTACTGTGTATGGTATTACTGTTTATGGTAGTCATGTTTATCGTAGTACCATGAATGGTAGTTCTTTGTATGGTAGTACTGTGTATTGTTGCACTGTGTATGGAAGTATTGTGTATGGTACTACTGTGTATGGTAGTACTGTATATGGTAGTACTGTGTATGGTAGTACTATGTATGGTAGTACTTTATATGGTAGTACTTTGTATGGTAGTACCCTGTATGGTAGTACTGTATATGGTAGTACTTTGTATGGTAGTACCGTGTATGGAAATAATGTGTATGGTAGGACTGTGTATGGTAGTACTGTATATGGTAGTACTGTGTATGGAAATAATGTGTATGGAAATATTGTGTATGGTAGTACTGTGTATGGTAGTACTGTATATGGTAGTACTGTGTATGATCAAAGGTTCAAAATCAAAGCAAAATTTATGGTACTTGATTATGGACCTATTAGTAGATCCCATTAACATGCGTGTGTTTTATATCCTTTCGCGACTGAATTTAACACAGACTTACCAATGTATTAATCGAACAAGGTACATTTTTAACATGCAAGAGCTTCTCGGCATGATGTACATACCTTTTATTTGATTTAAAGCATGGCAGGAGGCTTGTTAAGATTGAACAGTAAGGTATATAAATAGACTTGGCTAAGAGTCAACAACGAGTTCAGAATATACATACTTTCATTTCTTAAAACCGTAAAAGGAAGTTTAATACAAAATAAGGTAAATAACCTATCCCTGTTGTTATTGGCGTTCTGTTTAGTTACCCGATTCCCCATGTATATGCTATGTAACGAACATGTAACAGAGTATCTAAGACCCTCTACCACATACAGGTTCAATGGTCCCATCGTTTCATACATGTAATCTGGTATTTATACTTGTATCATGTTGTTTCTTCTCATTGTAATAAGGAAACTTTCTTCCACTATTTATAGCTGCGGCTTCAGCTAGTAGTTCTTGAGACAAATCAGATCTGCAACTAAATCATATGGTTATAAAATGGCTGAATCGATGGGTTTTGGGGAGGAGGTGTCTTGACTGTGCTGGTAATTGTTTGAAACGATTTATGATAAAAACTTCTCATTTACGCCTGAGGTTGTAAGTAAACATAATGGGTGACTAACTCATACACAAGGACTAGAACCTCAGCACATTTGTGACTATCTTATACGCAAGCGCTAGAACCTCAGCATATGCGTGACTTGTTCATACACAAGTCAGAAAACTGCAGCTCATGCGTGATTTGTTCATACACAAACGCTAAAACATCAGCTCATGCGTGACTTGTTCATACACAAGCGCTAAAACCCTAGCATATGCATGACTATCTCATACACAAACGCTAGAACCTCAGCGTATGTGTGACTATCGCAAATGCAAGTGCTGTAACTTTGGTACATGTGTGCCTTTCCATACACAAGCGCTAGAATCTCAGTACATGTGTGACTATCTTATACGCAAGCGCTAGAACCTCAGTACATGTTTGACTATCTTATACGCAAGCGCTAGAACCTCACTACATGTGTGACTATCTTATACGCAAGCGCTAGAACTTCAGTCATGTGTGACTATCTTATACAGAAGCGCTAAAACTTCAGTACATGTGTGACTATCTTATAAGCAAACGCTAGAACCTCATCACATACCGGACTATCTCATATGAAAGTGCTGGAACTTTGGTACATGTGTGCCTTTCTCATACACAAGCGCTAGAACCTCAGTCCATGTGTGACTATCTTATACGCAAGCGCTAGAACCTCAGTACATGTTTGACTATCTTATACGCAAGCGCTAGAACCTCAGTATATGTGTGACTATCTTATACACAAGCGCTAAAACTTCAGGACATGTGTGACTATCTTATACGCAAACGCTAGAACCTCAGCACATACCGGACTATCTCATATGAAAGTGCTGGAACTTTGGTACATGTGTGCCTTTCTCATACACAAGCGCTAGAACCTCAGTCCATGTGTGACTATCTTATACGCAAGCGCTAGAACCTCACTACATGTTTGACTATCTTATACGCAAGCGCTAGAACCTCACTACATGTGTGACTATCTTATACGCAAGCGCTAGAACTTCAGTACATGTGTGACTATCCTGTACGCAAACGCTAGAACTTCAGTACATGTGTGACTATCTCATACACAAGCGCTAGAACCTCAGTCCATGTGTGACTATCTTATATGCAAGCGCTAGAACCTCAGTACATATGTGACTATCTTATACGCAAGCGCTAGAACCTCAGTACATGTGTGACTATCTTATACGCAAACGCTAGAACCTCAGTACATGTGTGACTATCTTATACGCAAACGCTAGAACCTCAGTTTATTTGTGACTATCTTATACGCAAGCGCTAGAACCTCAGTACATGTGTGACTATCTTATACGCAAACGCTAGAACCTCAGTACATGTGTGACTATCTTATACGCAAACGGTAGAACCTCAGTACATTTGTGACTATCTTATACGCAAGCGCTAGAACCTCAGTACATGTGTGACTATCTTATACGCAAGCGCTAAAACCTCAGTACATGTGTGACTATCTTATACGCAAACGCTAGAACCTCAGTACATGTTTGACTATCTTATACGCAAGCGCTAGAACCTCAGTATATGTGTGACTATCTTATACACAAGCGCTAAAACTTCAGGACATGTGTGACTATCTTATACGCAAACGCTAGAACCTCAGCACATACCGGACTATCTCATATGAAAGTGCTGGAACTTTGGTACATGTGTGCCTTTCTCATACACAAGCGCTAGAACCTCAGTCCATGTGTGACTATCTTATAAGCAAGCGCTAGAACCTCACTACATGTTTGACTATCTTATACGCAAGCGCTAGAACCTCACTACATGTGTGACTATCTTATACGCAAGCGCTAGAACTTCAGTACATGTGTGACTATCCTGTACGCAAACGCTAGAACTTCAGTACATGTGTGACTATCTCATACACAAGCGCTAGAACCTCAGTCCATGTGTGACTATCTTATATGCAAGCGCTAGAACCTCAGTACATATGTGACTATCTTATACGCAAGCGCTAGAACCTCACTACATGTTTGACTATCTTATACGCAAGCGCTAGAACCTCACTACATGTGTGACTTTCTTATACGCAAGCGCTAGAACTTCAGTACATGTGTGACTATCCTGTACGCAAACGCTAGAACTTCAGTACATGTGTGACTATCTCATACACAAGCGCTAGAACCTCAGTCCATGTGTGACTATCTTATACGCAAGCGCTAGAACCTCAGTACATATGTGACTATCTTATACGCAAGCGCTAGAACCTCAGTACATGTGTGACTATCTTATACGCAAACGCTAGAACCTCAGTACATGTGTGACTATCTTATACGCAAACGCTAGAACCTCAGTTTATTTGTGACTATCTTATACGCAAGCGCTAGAACCTCAGTACATGTGTGACTATCTTATACGCAAACGCTAGAACCTCAGTACATGTGTGACTATCTTATACGCAAACGGTAGAACCTCAGTACATTTGTGACTATCTTATACGCAAGCGCTAGAACCTCAGTACATGTGTGACTATCTTATACGCAAGCGCTAAAACCTCAGTACATGTGTGACTATCTTATACGCAAACGCTAGAACCTCAGTACATGTTTGACTATCTTATACGCAAGCGCTAGAACCTCAGTATATGTGTGACTATCTTATACACAAGCGCTAAAACTTCAGGACATGTGTGACTATCTTATACGCAAACGCTAGAACCTCAGCACATACCGGACTATCTCATATGAAAGTGCTGGAACTTTGGTACATGTGTGCCTTTCTCATACACAAGCGCTAGAACCTCAGTCCATGTGTGACTATCTTATAAGCAAGCGCTAGAACCTCACTACATGTTTGACTATCTTATACGCAAGCGCTAGAACCTCACTACATGTGTGACTATCTTATACGCAAGCGCTAGAACTTCAGTACATGTGTGACTATCCTGTACGCAAACGCTAGAACTTCAGTACATGTGTGACTATCTCATACACAAGCGCTAGAACCTCAGTCCATGTGTGACTATCTTATATGCAAGCGCTAGAACCTCAGTACATATGTGACTATCTTATACGCAAGCGCTAGAACCTCAGTACATGTGTGACTATCTTATACGCAAACGCTAGAACCTCAGTTTATTTGTGACTATCTTATACGCAAGCGCTAGAACCTCAGTACATGTGTGACTATCTTATACGCAAACGCTAGAACCTCAGTACATGTGTGACTATCTTATACGCAAACGGTAGAACCTCAGTACATTTGTGACTATCTTATACGCAAGCGCTAGAACCTCAGTACATGTGTGACTATCTTATACGCAAGCGCTAAAACCTCAGTACATGTGTGACTATCTTATACGCAAACGCTAGAACCTCAGTACATGTGTGACTATCTTATACGCTAGCGCTAGAACCTCACTACATGTGTGACTATCTTATACGCAAACGCTAGAACCTCAGTACATGTGTGACTATCTTATACGCAAACGGTAGAACCTCAGTACATTTGTGACTATCTTATACGCAAGCGCTAGAACCTCAGTACATGTGTGACTATCTTATACGCAAACGCTAGAACCTCAGTACATGTGTGACTATCTTATACGCAAACGCTAGAACCTCAGTACATGTGTGACTATCTTATACGCAAACGCTAGAACCTCAGTACATATGTGACTATCTTATACGCAAACGCTAGAACCTCAGTACATGTGTGACTATCTTATACGCAAACGCTAGAACCTCAGTACATATGTGACTATCTTATACGCAAACGCTAGAACCTCACTACATGTGTGACTATCTTATACGCAAGTGCGAGAACCTCAGCAATTTCTGACTCTTACGTACCTCACTGACTCATGTTCTAAGGTCGTTAAACGATCCGGAGGATAATCTAAGTCTTGCCCGTTCTCCTTCGACACAATCCATAAGGTTACAAAACCGTACATATGTAATGAGCTACTGAAACGTTCATGAAGTCACACTCTTTTAGTTAATTTTATAGAGTTACGTATTCTCTAACATGCCCCGTAAGTGACAATATTCTACTAACGAGTTACAGTGTTTTGGTTGTGTGTGGCTAGTTAGTACGCACGAATAACACGTTTAAGTTATGAGCTTACATGAAATCATTAACTTGCTAAAAACAAATGATTCTAATTCCCTGTCGCCGAAAAACACATTCTTAAATGGACAATTAAATCGATACAGTTACAGATAATGCGTATAATTGATATACACATGTACTTTCAAACATTATATTAAATGTTAATAGTGATTTATTACCGCACCCTATAATAATTTTCGTTTTAGAGACAATTTAAATCAAATGAGTACCACAGCTTAAAGGTTCAATTAGTTATTGGACATTTATGAAGTAAAATACCAATTATACCGACAAATATCGAACAAGGATGTTTATTAACCGTATATGGTCATGTTCATCGTATTTCTTAAAACCAAGCCTCGTTTTCATTGATTATGAAATACCTTCCCGTCACTCTGGGGAACTATTATAGATAGCGGCGAGAGTCTATAAGGACTGCTATTACGCAGTTTAGTACAGCTTATCATAGAGAGGACATGTTCTCGAAATTGTAATCTAACAATATTGTGATCGCAGGCTCCAGACATACTCTGTGCCTTAAGTAAGTAAGTGATATTTTATCATAGACATTAAATCGGAGTACACTCGTTTTCAACATCTTAACTATTTGTGAACCTTACCGTTCATTATAATGAATATTTGAAACTATCATTTTTAGCTGTTCATATGTGACCTAGCGACTGCGCAAAATTAAATACATCATCAGACGACAAAAAACCCATTAAAAGTGAACACTTCTTTAATATTTGGCAAACACATTGTTAAAAAGGGATATCTTGCTTATAAGAGCCAACTTTACTATTATCTCATTAGTTTCTACAGACATGTACATCAGGTGCATGTCTCGTTCTTTTCTTTTTTTTACCATGTTTAAATATATTGTGTGAAATTACCGGTTTTACTTTACTCGTAGTATTATTACATGTACAAAGCTTGTAATCCTACACCAGTTCACGGAATTGCCCAATTAGTTACAGTTCGATCTGTTCCTGAGAGGACTGCGAAGAATGGTAAAAAAGTACAAAATAAGTTAGTTCAAAATCATTCATTGTATTCCTGGATAAACAATCATTATTCGTGCACAATTTTGATAAACACAAGGTCACAAGTTGGATCTAGCTACTTGCGGGATTTGAACTCTCATGTTCCGCGACCGACACTCTTCCCCTGGACAACAATCCTTCACATGCATACATTAAAACGGTGTTAACCCATACACGAACATTTTTGAGTGAGCTGACATAGTTTAGATACATGGTAAAAAAGACGTTAGTAATATCAAAGCAACATCTTTTTTTGCTGACAAGAAGGTTAAGAGAGTAAAGTTTGGTGAAGTGTGATGGGTACATTGTTAATCATAGTGCACTTCTCAATGTAACAAGAAGGTTAAGAGAGTAAAGGTTGGTGAAGTGTGATGGGTACATTGTTAATCCTAGTGCAATTCTCAATGTAACAAGAAGGTTAAGAGAGTAAAGTTTGGTGAAGTGTGGTGGGTACATTGTTAATCATAGTGCACTTCTCAATGTGACAAGAAGGTTAAGAGAGTAAAGTTTGGTGAAGTGTGGTGGGTACATTGTTAATCATAGTGCACTTCTCAATGTGACAAGAAGGTTAAGAGAGTAAAGTTTGGTGAAGTGTGGTGGGTACATTGTTAATCATAGTGCACTTCTCAATGTAACAAGAAGGTTAAGAGAGTAAAGTTTGGTGAAGTGTGGTGGGTACATTGATAAACATAGTACACTTCTCAATGTAACAAGAAGGTTAAGAGAGTAAAGTTTGGTGAAGTGTGGTGGGTACATTGTTAATCATAGTGCACTTCTCAATGTAACAAGAAGGTTAAGAGAGTAAAGTTTGGTGAAGTGTGGTGGGTACATTGTTAAACATAGTAGACTTCTCAATGTAACAAGAAGGTTAAGAGAGTAAAGTTTGGTGAAGTGTGGTGGGTACATTGTTAATCATAGTGCATTTCTCAATGTAACAAGAAGGTTAAGAGAGTAAAGTTTGGTGAAGTGTGATGGGTACATTGTTAATCATAGTGCATTTCTCAATGTAACAAGAAGGTTAAGAGGGTAAAGTTTGGTGAAGTGTGATGGGTACATTGTTAATCATAGTGCACTTCTCAATGTAACAAGAAGGTTAAGAGAGTAAAGTTTGGTGAAGTGTGATGGGTACATTGTTAAACATAGTAGACTTCTCAATGTAACAAGAAGGTTAAGAGAGTAAAGTTTGGTGAAGTGTGGTGGGTACATTGTTAATCATAGTGCATTTCTCAATGTAACAAGAAGGTTAAGAGAGTAAAGTTTGGTGAAGTGTGGTGGGTACATTGTTAATCATAGTACGCTTCTCAATGTAACAAGAAGGTTAAGAGAGTAAAGTTTGGTGAAGTGTGGTGGGTACATTGTTAATCATAGTGCACTTCTCAATGTAACAAGAAGGTTAAGAGAGTAAAGTTTGGTGAAGTGTGGTGGGTACATTGTTAATCATAGTGCACTTCTCAATGTAACAAGAAGGTTAAGAGAGTAAAGTTTGGTGAAGTGTGATGGGTACATTGTTAATCATAGTACACTTCTCAATATAACAAGAAGGTTAAGAGAGTAAAGTTTGGTGAAGTGTGGTGGGTACATTGTTAATCATAGTGCTCTTTTCAATGTAACAAGAAGGTTAAGAGAGTAAAGTTTGGTGAAGTGTGATGGGTACAT